>VZTY01006505.1:158783-179637 GCA_013400935.1 Turnix velox | reverse complement strand
AAACTATTCTATGATTTGATGATAAATTTAACTTTAGCTTTCCCTCCAAAAGCCCCAAAACTTTTATATCATATGAGACAGCAAGATGTGCCACAGTACAATATGTTTTGAAATTCAGCACACAGAAATGCTGAGATAACCAATTATGTTATCTATTCATTTATACTGAGGCCTCCTGTAATTCTACAGAGAAAGGCACAGCATACAACTTGGTGCAGAACAACTCTGTGGATTTTATCTGCAATTCATTTTGCAGGTCACTCTCCCCTCCTGAGTAAGCAATTTCCATTTCTGTTGTCCCAGACATGCTGTTATATTTGTGACATGAAAGGCTTCAGCTGTGACTTTGACACTAATTTGCAAGTATCTATTCTCATTTTTAATTGTATTTCAGAACTTGCATTCAAAGGAAACAGGCAGGAAACGAGCCATAATCACAGCTCACAGAGTAACTGTGTTCTAACCCAACCATGATCCACCATAAATCAAAGCTTCTTGTCAGACTATCAGCCACACAGGATCCATCAGGTGAAAATACTTGGCATGTATTGACACGCGTAGAGGCTTCAAGCTCTCAGAGAGAGGTTCAGCCAACCCAAACTTTCTGAGATTTTACATCTACTTGAAAAGCAAGAAAGCCAGACTTCTGCACTCCACCTACAGCTTACTTGTGTAAAAAGGATGCTCAGACGTGTTACATTTCTAACCAACATGGGAGACAGCTAGCATTCAATACAGAATACAAATTAACAGCTCTCACTGAAAACCATAAACAGACTTCCTTTCCCTCCTTGGATTGTCATAAGATTTCAGCTCAGCATGTAAACCACCTATTGGAAGACAGTGGTTACAATTTCAACAAAAGCACTGGTATTCCCTTACGCACATCCATGGTTCTTATCTTGCCAGCTACAGATTACATATCATCAGTAAATGGAAAAAATAACCATAGTTAAGGGAAATAAAGGTAGCAATAAAATAATATACATATATATATATAGAGAGAGAGAGAGTACTGTCATTGAGGTATTCCTTCTGTGAACACTTGGGATTACTGCCTCATAAACAATTCTGTTGCACAGACAAATCAGAAGAAACTAAAATCCCTATGGTTTTCCACTTGGTTTTTCTTTGTCCACTAAATCACCTTCTAATATTACTATAACAAGGTTAATTCTAACACCTGAAGGAATCCTGATCAGACAAGAAATCTACAATGAGCCCAAACTGTGTGTATTGGCTGTTCAATACATGCACATCTAGTCAACTGGTGACTGCCGAATTTATATATAAATGAGTTCAGCTTGTCTTCTTTTTAGAGGAGAAAGTCAATTATTTTCCCTTTGCCTGACCACTATTTTAAGTAAAAAAGAATCGTTTTATTTCTGAGGTCTCTCCTCTCCTTCCAAATTTAGCTGGAACAAACATCAACAGTACAGCTGGGAGCTTAAAAAAAAAAAAAATTTCTCTGCATTTTTTTAATAAGTTGGGTGGGGCGGTGGGCAAGAGGGGTATGTTTAAAGTACCTACAGTGGACTAATTTCACCTCAGTCTACAAAACCAAACAAACCACACATTTACATGCCACCATACCAAAAACTCTGTTGTCACTGAGTCACACCTTCAGATTCTACCTGACACAACCATTTCCATATCCCTGTCCTTGAAGTAAGCATCAGGGACATCCCTAATGCTGGTAAAGTTCCCCCAAGATCTCATCTGATTATTCACCATATCACATTGATAGGATAAAGATAAGCATGTCTCTACAAATGATCAGTGCCTTTGTGAACAGAAGAAACTAGATAACTTTTACAGACAAAGGTGTTGATTAAGATTAAACAACATAAACACGGAAGTCACTGAAACTCAATCCACGTATGGAAATAGCAATTGTAATTCCAATGTGAGTATTTTCATATTAGGCATATCGGGGTAGTCTGTAAATCCAAATTACTTTGGAGATAATAGCAAAAGGGATAGGGATGTTTGCGGTCATTAAAAATGATTTGACTAAAGCAAACTCTTTTGCAGGATTCCTCTGTCTCCTCTGTGAACACACCAACCTCAGGCAACAAGAAGTTTCCAAACAGCTGTAAGTCGATTAGTAATACCCAGTCCTACCCGAACAAATACAGATCCTGACACTTTGTTACCATAGCTATTTTCTGAGCCCTCTTCTGTGGCACAAACATCCCTACTGAGTAGTGGAGATTCACCCTTCATGATCTTGCCTGACGACCTACAGACTTCCAGTACTCTATTTAAAACTCTCTTCAACACTATAGTACACTATGACAAAAAGAATACACCATATGAGCTCTACCAAACACGCTTCATGCCTGCCGAAGGCTGTATTCCCTTTCTCTAAGGCAGCTTTTTTTCAGTTACACTCAGCCACTGACAGCCTGTCTTAGGTGGCCATTAGCTGCAGCCCTCATAGAGACCAACTCCCTCACCATAGAGCTGCTCCCTCACCACAGTACCACACTGAAGGCTGTGGTCCCCGCTGAAGTGGGCCTCCCTCTCCTGTTACCTCTGCTCCAATTCCCACATATCTCAAGCAATTATTGAGTACTACTGACAAAATCCACCTTGATGTAAGCTTCCATTCCAACAATGAGTTACAAGGTTCTTCTCTGTGGTTGGCATAATATACCTTACAACTAAATGAATCTGACAGGAAGCACAAAGTAGAAATCACACAGCCTCTTCTCACTGTCACTGTAAGAAAGAGCTAGACCAGAAGAATAACAGGAAAACACAGAGAAAAGAAGCACTACCCTTTTTTTTTTCCTTAAATCACACACAAAAGTTTGATTTTGCATACAGGCCAGAGATACCTTTACAACTGACACTGACCAGAAAAAAAAATTTAAAAAACACTGACAAAATAGTCGATTATCCAAACAATCACTCTTGAAACAATTCTCCCTCAGGAAGTAGAATTTCAAATGTCCAAGGCAACAGACTAGCAAAATCACACACTGGTAAAATACCAGTAGCTTATTACACTAAGATTATTTCTTACATTTTTAACCTGCTTTTCTAAGTAAATCTTTTGATTTAGCAATAACAAAGAACAAATACATCTCCTTAAGTTACTTAACCTTGTTCCGCATTTCACAACCTTGAAAGCACTGTTGCAGCAATGTAAGGTCCGTGTAGCTTTGCACAACACTAAATGAAACAGAGTGTGATTTGTCTTGTTTAAAGACCCCTATGGACTGAATGGCTATTTCACTGTAACAACATACAGAGCTCTCATTTAAGTACAAAGGTACAGCAGAACAAACACTGTAAGAACCAGCAGTGGGTTAAAAATCCCTTCTGCCACTAATCAATGAGTTTTTACCTGAGAAAAATATGATCAAAGGCATCAGTTCAGGTCCAGTCAGAAAAGCCCACATAGCACAAATATTCTGTTCTGGGCTCCAACAGTAAAAACCCCAGTACTTAGGGGTGCCACTGTGTAATACCACCAAAGGGCATTGCTGGCTTCTGAGGTACACTAAAGTGCCATTTCCTCCATGAACGACAATGAACAGCATCCTCTGAGAGAAGCATTGAAGAAGCCAGATCATTAGTGCTGTTATAACACTAACAGCAGGCATTATACTTTTGAAGACAGATCATTATCTGATCCAAAAATGATGAAACAGGACTACTGCTTGGAACTCCTGTGTCTCCTGAATAGAATTAGTAGGGATTAACTTCTGCATGAGAATTTGTCAACTGCAAAAGAATAATGGGAAATTGAGTACAAAGTCTAAGCACAGGCCAGCAAACTGAAGAAATTCAAATCTTCAGAGATTAGTACTCAATTCATAGTTCAGCATTAAACTCCTTACCATAAAACAAACAAACCAACACCACCACGGCCTTCCCCCTCAAAAAGACAAGTAAATAGCCTCCATAGCAACTACATACTTTCCAATATGGCAGATTTCTTTCACAGACTAACAGAGTATTAGACATAATTCTAAAATACCATGAAATTGTAAGAGAGGGATAACTATAAAAACATTTTGCTGGCTTACTGTTTTAAGGTGGATAAAAATGCTGGTGAATGACACGCCCAGTTATCACCATACTCCTGAGAGCAAAAATTGTCCACTGCTTTTTCATCTGTCAATTCAGATAATATCAAAGTAAGAAGAGAGAATGTGAGAAAGAAGTCTAATACCTTTCTACAAAGCTATGCTAATACAATAATTATCATGGCTCAAATTCTCCTCCAGTAATTGTTTATTCAATTAACCATAACTCAAGTGTCTCTGAAAAAGAGTGAGGGAGATAGAAAAGGAAAGAAAAGTAGGCATTATCTGGTATATAGTGTCCTCAGAATTAGTAGAGATTTTTTTTTTAAATCAAAACATTTAATTTCTATTTAAGATGAATCCACATTCCCTATTCCAGCATCAACTCTTTGAAGACCCATACAAAACTCACACAAAAATAACACCAAACAGTGCTCACCAAAGCCACTAGAAAGAACTTCTTATAAAATAAAAACCAGATTAATGTTATTTTATCTGTATGTGAGAAGTTTAGTGGAGAGGCTATCACATATGTGAAGTATACATAATATCTTTAACAAGCAGATATTACTCAAACAAAAATGCTAACACCTAATAAAAGCTTCACTGAAGATTTAGTATACCACATTGCTGATTTTCAATTACTGTTTATCAAAAAGAAAACAATAACATCAGCTTAAGACTTACAACCTATGCATAATATTACACTGAAAAAAAATTACTACACCATGATTAAAAAGCCTGGATGGCAGACTTTTTTATTAGGCTGATAATCCACAAACAATAAAGCAATTCAACATTTGTTTCTCATCTTCCTGGCCATTGGCCAATTTTAAATGTATTTTACAAAAGTCACAAAAATAATGAACTTCCTTTAAGCTTCACAGGCAATCAGTAAGGCAGTACTCCTACTTTTCCAGTAGGAGAAAGGCCAGTAGAAGTCAGGCAGTGGCTGTAAGGCCAACCTGTGGGCATTACTGGGAGGCATTTCAGCAGGTCTTCAGCCTGATGTTATCCTCACTCTTTTCTGCTCTTGACCTATTTCCTGGCTTTCATAGGATAAGAAAGTAACACAGCAGTAAGAGAAAGGCAGATTTGTTAAATCAATATGAATTTTATGAAAAACATATTCCATGTGTCTATATTTCTTGTCCAGAACTTCTGGAAGCATTACAGTCTTGTGTCTGCCTTTAGTACATCACCAGAATCTCTTAATTTACTAAGTCTTAGCTTCAGACCAGACTCAGCTCTCCTCATGGAAGCTCCTACTCACAGAAGCACTTCATAGTGAAAGCCTTTTATCACTTACAGGGTGACCTTCACAACAGCCTGAAGAACCTGCCCATACCTTAGAATCACAGAATCATAGAATAGTTCAGGTTGGAAGGGACCTTAAAGATCATTCAGTTCCAACCCCCCTGTCATAGGCAGGGACACCTCCCACTAGATCAGGCTGCCCAGTGCCTTGTCCAGCCTGGCCTTGAACCCCTCCAGAGACAGGGCGTCCACAACCTCTCTGGGCAGCCTGTTCCAGTGTTTCACCACCCACACTGTAAAGAATTTCTTTCTTATGTCAAGCCTGAATCTACCCCCCTTCCAATTTACGTCCATTATTTCTGGTCCTCCCATCAGATATCTTATTAAAAAGTCCTATCCCTGCCTTTCTGTAGAACCCCCTCAGGTACTGATAAGTTACTATAAGGTCCCCTCTGAGCCTTCTCTTCTCCAGGCTGAACAACCCCAACTCCTTCAGCCTGTCTTCATAGGGCAGTTGCTCCAGCCCTTTGATCATCTTCGTGGCCCTCCTCTGGACCCGCTCCAATAGGTCAATGTCCTTCTTATGTCGAGGGCTCCAGAACTGGATGCAATACTCCAGGTGGGGTCTCACCAGTGCCGAGTATAGAGGAAAAATCACCTCTCTTGACCTGCTCGTCACNTCTCAACCCTGTCAAGGTCCCTCTGGATGGAATCCCTTCCTTCAGGTTTATCAACTGCACCACACAACATGGTGTCACCTGCAAACTTGCTGAGGGTGCACTCAATCCCACTGTCCATATCTCCTACAGAAGTGTTAAATAGCACTGGTCCCAGTACTGATCCTTAAAGAACACCACTCATCACTGGTTTCCACTTGGACAACCTTCCTTGGTTTCTCCATGACTCTAGACAATAAACATGATACAGATTACAAAACATCCCCCCAAACTTCCATGGAAAAAGCCAGAAGGCCATAATTGGCGTCAGGTGAGGGAGGGAAAAAGGGATTGTATCCATTCTCTGAGAAAAGCTAGACACTCTTGTACCTGGTTTCCTAAATTCACTTTCAGTCATCTCCAAACATAAAGTAACTGTACTGTGAAAGCAAGGAGTCTGAACAGTGTGCTGCTTTGAATTATACAAGAAACTGAAAAGGCTTTAAACTTTAAAACACAGTTCTACACTAGTGTAGCAAGGACCAGATGGTGTCCCACTTTCTCCAGGTGTTGGTGCCAGGGCAGTGGAGGTCATACAGGTTACAAACTATACCACGGAAGATATTCCATTTGTCTATCATAACTTTAGATACTGCCTGTTTAATACATGAGATTCTAGAAAAAACATCCAAACATCACACTGTCCAAGGAAGTCCATATCCTTCCAAGCGAACAGAATCCACCTACTTAGCAATCATTCCTTTGGCACATGATGTTCCTTCTTGGCTTTACTCCAGGACTGATCTCTTTGAAATTGCACAACCTGCCTATTAAACTTCGCTGGGTTCTGATAAGACCATCAAATAAAGGCTAACTGTGACAGAATGCAAAAGAGTACATATAGAAAAAATTGCATAAGAGAACTTCTCAAATACAGAAATGCAGATCTGCAATGCCTTGGAAGAGCATTTTCCCATTTACTGATTAGTTCCAAGGAAAAGTTAAAAAACAAGGCTAAATGGTGCGTCTTTCATCTCAAAAACATATGCAGGGTTTCATTACTAATCTTTGTATTAACGTATACATTCTATCACTGTGGACAAACAACTGAAAAATCCCACACAAGAAACTCTCACCACCTTAGTAGATTCCTGGAAGTTACAAACTCTGCACTTGAGTGGCCCTACCATTTCCCCACTCTGTCTGACTTCTGAACTGGGCTGCATACACAGAATCATCAGCAGCAATTCATTATCAAACTTGGAAATACAACCCAAAAATTAAAGTTGGCAGTTCCCTGGCAGATTTTCTGATGTGCTTTCAAACTCCTCAGACTACTACCACAACACAAGAAATTACAAGGAGGCACACAACTGACAGGCAGACCTATCAGCACAGTGGGTGATATCCCTGTTTCAACCGAAGAGGCTTCCAAATCAGAAGCCATCAATTGCAGCAGTAGTCTTTTGTGCCACCTTGCCAGAGTGAGCAACTCACACCCAGCACATGGCTATAGAGACCATTCTGCTTTCTCCACCCTACTGCACTGTTGTTCCATTTACTAACACCTGAAAAGCTCTGTCAGATTAATGGATTCCATGCAGCTTCCAAAAGCAGGAAAAGAATCAAGAGATAAAATGTATCAGCATATGCTCTATAATTCTTACAGAAGCTACTTGGGTGGAGGTTGTACAGTATTTCAGAACTAACTTCTGCCTCTTCTTTGGCAGAAAAATTGAGGGAAGCACGGAAGGAGAAACAAAATGTACAACCTGCTAGACAACTACACATCTACAAGCAAAATATATCCAGGGCATCAGTAAACTCAATGACACACTGACATGCTCTCAGTCTTGAGTAGCACTGAAGTCACAGTTCTGGACTACTGCACTCGCAGCATTTTCAAATGAAATCTCAGCACTCAACAGAGCCAGGCTTGATGCCCAATTATAGAATCATAGAATGGTTTGGGTTGGAAGGAACCTTAAAGATCTAGTTCCAACCCCCCTGCCATGGGCAGGGACACCTTCCACTAGACCAGGTTGCTCAATGCCACATCCAGCCTGGCCTTAAACACCTCCAGGAAGGGGCACAGTGTGAGCCTGTGGTACCTGCTCACTCCCAGAGCTGCTGTTCAAGGAGATTTCTCCTTTGCCACATGAAGCAATACTGGTGTCTGTCAGCTCTCATGACATGTGGGCTCTGCTCCTACACTGACCCAAAGCTCCCAGCAGCAGGCAAACAGGCACCCTGGGTGAGGAAATCAGCTTAAAGCTCTGCAGGCCCTGAGATTTACCCAGAGGAGCTGTGGCAAAGCAGATGCTGGGAGATGGCAGAAGATGGGAGAAGAGCCAGTGCTCACCTGGTTGCAGGGCAGGCACAAACAGTTAATGCAAGCGTTCACCTGGAAAATCTGCTGACACTGGAGGTTATGAGACCTCAGGTCCCAGATCCTGACCTTTTGTCCTGTTTGACTGCTCAACAAGCAGTACTCCCAGCTTTGCACAATGAAGGTATTACTGTGATGGGTAAAATGTGCAGATGTGAGTATTTTGATAAAGAACATCCTGAAATCCAGGATGACAGCAGTAGTAACCAGGATGACAGCAGTAGTCTACAGAAATAATGTTAATCTTTCTTCAGTTACAAAGAAGCATTTGCACAATGCCACATTTTAAAAGCACAGAAAACAAGGTCTGGAGAGAAGTGAAAATGAGAATCCTCAGGGCTGCAGTGGCACCACCTGACCTACCTGTGGGGAAGTGAGGAGAAATGTTGTGAAACAGCATCGTGCAGTTATATAATCTACTTCATCTTTCCAGCAAAAAAAGTTTGAATGCAAGCACACACCACTTTATTTAGATAGTCATCTGTGGCAGCCAAAGACACTTCAGCCAGGAGTAAAATGTAACAATCCAGAGCTGACAAACATCTTTGTTGATCTGCGGTAAGACTCAAATCCTGAAATAATTTCTAAACGTACTCCCGATTAGTGTTTCAGCTAATCCACCATTATTATCACATTTCTCCTAACATTTAGAATTATTTTGACTCCAGGAAGGAAGACACAGTAGTCCAATGACTACAAAGCAGGTATTCTTCATTGCAGCACTGGATATTCAGGGGATTTCTCAACTATTTGCACATGCCAAGAAAAAAAGCTTGCAAATTTTATGCACCTCTAACACAAATATTCATATATTATCTCAGAAATCACTATCTTATGAACACTGATGAATTGCATCTTGTGGGTGTCCTCCTCTGGCAAAAAAAATCAGTTAGCACCTGGCGCTAACTCACTTCAATGTCTCCTTCCCCTTTTTCTACTGGCTAGCTGGACTTACTATCTCCTTGTTCCTCAAAAATTATACTCAAGCACTTAGCTAAGCAATATCTACACACCAATTGCACTTCTTAACTAACATCTAAGAACATCTGGACCTTTTCAATTGTCCCTCTCCCCTTCAAGGTCTATCAGTTTCAATTCCCTGTTTCAATTTTGTCCAACACCTGTATCTCCCCAACATCCTTCTTTGTTTGTCTACTTTCAAAAATATTAACTAACCTCCTTCCAAAGCTAGACACTACATCATGGAAACATTTTCCTCCTAATCTTTTAAATTTCTCTTTTTACTCAGCACCTGTTTCCTCCACCTTCCTGCATGCATCTATTTGATCCTTGCAATGTAAGTTAATTTTTCCACAGTTTCTACTTTACCTGTTTTTAAGGAGAAATGGTAAGTAGCACAAATTATTGCAATGTCTAAAACTACATCGAAGATGGATTAAAGGTATAGGGCACATCTGTTAGAAGCACTCACTAGCAAAGGAATTTAAAAAATGCTGTGAATTATGATCACATGAAACTATACTATAATCACCTGTGAGGCAGGTGACACTGACTTAACCAATGCAAGGATCGAGCATACCAATGCTTTCATATCCTTTATTATATTTTAGTCAAACTTTAACTACCAACCTAAAGCAGCTGACCAACAAACAATTCACAGAATGCAGCTTCAAGAGCAAAACTAAAACGGAAAATCACTTACCACATCACCAATAGTTGCTAACAAGGAAACAAAGAGTAACAAGGAACTATGTCTAGAGAAAAATTAAAGAAGAAAGAAAAATCTGTTTATATAATTTTCAAGGATGAAATTATTCTGGATTGTGAAAAGCAAAGCCACATCAAAATTCCTCAGAAAGAGATTATTCAAGCTGAGGATTGCTCCCTACAGTACTGTTGCACCCTTGAACTACTGAGTATTCACTTCCCCAAAAATACATCTTCTCTCTCTCCCTGGAAGACTCTTTCACAGTCTACTAGATCTCAGTGTTGAGATGCTTTTTCCACTGTGCACTTCTCCTTTATGCATTCCATCCCACCATCCACAGATTGTTTTGTTTTCTGATGCTTCTGCTAGGGCTTTTTGTTAGGGGGTAAGATTATTCCTTTTTATTAACAATGGGGAGATAACAGTTCAGTCCTATGCAAATATTAAGAATAATTTCTACTCTTAGTATATCTTTGTGTTATTTAAGACAAGCAAGCCACACCATAAGAGACACACTATTAACACAGAGCTCAACAGTTTGTAAGGTCTTTTAAATCAAAAAGCTTTAATGGCAAGCTAAGCTACAAAACTAGAAATGTGTTATTCTGATTTCAGGATTCCCTTAACTCGGTCTCTGTGCTCCTTGTTATCTTCATTCAATAGATCAAAAATCAGCAGACACTAAAGCCCACCAACCTTGACCTTCTGTCATATCCCAATTCAAACAGTTGAACCAGAAAACCTGAACTGGTTTTAGTGATACAGAAACAGAACTTTCACAAGGTAGGCTGGTAACAGTTTCTGCTACAAAATTACTGTCCTTACTACAAAATTACTTACGCTGTTTCATGACAGCCAAAGGTTTACCAACTGAAATGGAATTTGCTTCTGCAGTGTAGGAATGTGTTTGTCCCTAATAAATCAACAAACCCACAAAATTCCTCATATAAAGCAATAACAAGGCAGTAACTTCCCTTGCTAACTGAACACTACACAAATGCCTTGTACTTGATATGCAAATTATAACAAGAGAAATCATGTCCATGCCTGTCACAACAAGGTCTCCTAATTCTGTAAATCACTAGGCATCTTTATTAGCATGGTAGAAGAAAATCACTCTCCATCTTATTCATGTATGTACAGACATATTCCAACAATATACTCAGCAATGCTAAAAAAAGAAAAAGAAAAAAAACCCACATAAAATTGAGAAAAAATTATTTCTTTGACAATAAATTCTCTAGGCCAGACTAAAAAGAAGGACTTTCCCTGAGTTCAGAGTATCAGAATGGTACACAGTTATCAGTGTGCAGAAGAGTAATATCCATGACCAAGTCTTTAGCACAAAGAGACAAAGATTTATTTAGACACTGTGGGTCAGTGGTTCCAAACTGCAGACTGTGAAACTGTTTCTATCTCAGTGGTTAAGCCTCTCCCAATTTTTAAGCTCTAAAGATTTCCCACTAACCCAGTTTTCACATTTCCACTACAATTTCCAAGAGTTGTACTTTTTTTACAAAAAAAAGTTTAGATTAAAATTCACAGTGAGACATGAAATCACTTAACTCTCTCCTGACGTGTCCTCCACAGGTTCATCAGGTCCTCTCCAAAGGCATTTTTACTACGCTTGATCCCTTGCAGATAAAAATCCACTATTATATCAAGCCTGGTCCTGGGAATATGTCACATGTACTGAGAACTCATGAATGGGGTTACATTCAGAAGAAGAAGAATTAGCTGCCTCAGGACAAAAAAGAACAAGTGGAAAACATGATGATGTAACTTACAAAGCAGATACAGATGGAAGAGCAGAGAAAAAAGAGGAGGATAAAATCCTCACCACATACAATTCAAATCCATTTGAAATACAAAGTAGCCATAGCAAAAATAGACACACTCCATGTGCAAAATAAAATGCATACATGAGATTACCTTCCAGACCTTGTCACAAGCACCACGCCCTGTAGATGGAGTATAAGGATGACTGCACTATTATGCCTTACAAGAAGGAACTCGATCTGCACGGTAGTTCCCAAAGAGTGGCAATGATAACACCATCACATTATAAAATGCATAATGAAACTGGTGTATTTGCACTTCCTGTTTGCTTCTAACATTCAATTGCCGCCTCACAACTGAAAGCATCAAAAATCTCCTCAGTTCTCTATGTCATGGTAAGCAGCAAACATCAGCAAAAATAGATCTTGGAGCCACTAAAGACATTTCAGAAACCAGTGTCTGTAGGGAAAGTATCACAACTGATAAGCAGCAAGAAAAAAAGTCAACTAAACTTCTAAGGCTTTAGCCTCTCCTCAGCAGAAAATGGATTCCAGATTTGCACCATGAACCTTAACACTCTGACCCATCCGTTTTCTTTTCAGACAGGATCATAGCCAGAAGATTTGCTCTTCAGATAATTTTAAAAACCCCTATATAATGGGATTCCTTCCTCATAGTAAAAAGTTTGCATTTCATTAAAATAATTCTTAAATATGGTCATTGGGTCTTCAAGTGCCTTCAAAAGAATCTATTAATAAGCAAACATACAAGAATAAATAGACTTGAGAAACTACAGAAAATTTCAGAAAAGCATATAATACATAATACTAAGGTGCAACAGCAGTTGCTTTTTATACTGCGTGCTTAATCCTTTTTACACATTTGGCATTGGCTTGGTTACAGCAAGGATGAGATAACTCACTAACATGCTGTGTCAAAACTCACCAGATGGATGCTCCAGCTACATAAAGTCTCTTCCCTTCCTCAATCCTCTCCTCCAAACAGGATGTTACTTTTAAAATGCAGTCACAGGTGCCAACATGGAAAATTCTGTGTTGATAATTACCTACCAAAGTGTAATCACTGTTCCAGTTACATCTGAAAAAACTGATGGCAAAGTCTGATCTTAGCTTGAAACCATTTATAAGGCTGCACTGCTGGTTTGCTTGTGAGGCTTTGGGAAGGGCTAGTTTGACAAGGGTGAACACAGAACTATGTTGAAAGCCTTGGGAAAGTTTGATTTTTATCCTAAATAATATATTCTCGGATTATCTCAATATATATTATATATCTAATTCAATGTCTTGTAAACTCCATGACACTGCCTTAATGACTGATACTCTCTGCATTTTCAACACTCAAATCTACCCTCTTAGGGGAAAACTAAACTAGCCTTTCTTTCCTATACTCTCCCCCTTATGCACATACATCACCTGGAGACTTTTGCCGTGGGACAGACAGACTTATCTTTACCTGGAACCAGTGGAAACCAGGTGTGTTTTCGGTGAAGCTTCAGTGACAGACCACTGCCTTGCATCAAGAAAGTCTCCACTGCAACCTGAATCTTCCTTCAACGTACCAACAAAGCAGATACAGACCAACTGTACCAACTTTTCAACCAGATCTCCTATCCTGTTCAGCCAAATATGTACTGTGTCGTCACAGTACAACAATCCATACTTGAAAGATATGATTTAGTATTTGCAAATATATCTTCTCTTCATATCTTGAATACCATAGATGCCAGGTGAAGACCAACAAAATCCACCCAAATACTGGATTTTCCTCAGAGCCAGTAAAGCAGTGGGGTTTATCAGCATTACTAATTATCCCCACTATTCACCACCTCACTACATCTGATAAGCCAACACAAGGTTCATGTGATTCCTGTCATACATCAGAAAGAGGGAAAATCTTTAACAGGCAGAGTAAATAAAGTGATGGTATATGTGTACCTAGTTGAAGGAGGTTGGTGTTTAAAGTGGGGCATATCTGATTTTTTGACCCACTAAATACTAACAACTAAGACACAGACTACTACAAAAACAGAATAACAGTGTTTTTAATATACTGCCATTAGATCCTTGCAGTACTATGACTAGTAAACCTTCAGGCTGACTTCAAAAGAATCCTGACTGAAAAGATACCTTCCTCTTCCTTACATCACAAGAAGCCCATAATTATTCAACCCTAACTTGCGAATTTCTTCTCAGTAACTTAACCCTGGGGCTTCAGGTGTAAGACAACTACAAGAGACCAGGACATATCCCTCACTGTTTCCAATGTCCAGTGGCCCAAAAGTCCCTGCTCCACACACTCTGCCATTTGAAAACACAAGACTCTTGGACTGGCAGCTGCACAAGTTTTCCTTTTCCACTGAGTGCTATTTCTTATTAAAAAAGGAAATCTTACCTTCCTGCTGTTTGTGATATTCTGCTATGCAGAGCATAACCAATGCATGTAAATAAACCTGTATCACAATGCCTGCAGATACCACTGCTTGCAGGACCATTACATCAATTTTAACACTGCAGATCAAAACTCAGTTTTGTGCTGCTCAGGTTTCAGCAGTTATATAGTGGAAGGACAAAAAAGTAATCCTAAATATCTTTGGATATCAACTGAAAAAGTCATTATCTTCATGGATAAAGATGCTGAAGGAAAAAGCATCTTTGGTAAGATATGAATTTGCATATGAGAAACGTGACACAGAAAAATTGTCTTTGCTCTGTGCACAAAAAGGCTGTTCACTGTAGTTTTAATTCTTAGAGTACCAGCAAAAGGCAATCATTTTTGGAGTAGGGAACGTATTACTTTTTTGAAAACTGACTACATGATTAATAACTGTATAAAAGCTAGGGTTGTGCTTTTAATATCTACTTTTCATGCAACTTTATTTCCATAGTGCCATTCAGTTTAAAAGACTTCTATTGGTCATCAAGCAGTAATTTATCCTTAGGAGCATCAGACAGATGTTTTGTTATTCCTGTTCAGTGACAACTAACAACTGGATCCAAGTGTCACCAGCATGTCCATAACCAGCTCAGCAGAAGAAAGCAGGTGATGCTCCATGTCACCAGAGATACTCAATGTAACCAAAGGCCTCCCTGATCACTTAGTCTAGTTACATCACTTAGACTACTTTTTTTTTTACCTAAAATAAGCAGTAATATACACAGCTTATAGACAACCTAATCTATTTGTTCTTCTGCTTGCAAATTATTCATTTGGCTTTCCTGGGGACAAAAATTCTGTGCAAGAGGATGGGACGTCTTGGCTGTGAAATTGGGAATAACCAAATCAGTAACTGGATTTTAATCCAGAACACATTTTGTTATATCAAATCATTAAATGTGTGCAAGTCCTAAAATACAGGCTTGTTTTCTGTAGCCTTAATTACCTTTAAATTCACATTTAAAAGCAGCTTCAAATCTAAGTTAAAATACAGACATTAAGCCTTTGCAGTTTCCTTAGCTAAAGAAATAGAGGGATAGGTGAAGGTGTTTTAGGTCCCCAGATAAATTTTAACTGCAACTAAAACTGCCGATTCCCAAAACCAGTGTGACCCAAACCGCACTTGAAATACAGCCCAGTAAAACTTCCTGACTTGGACCCTGGACAAGACTTCACACTAGAGCTAAGCAATCAGACTATCATAAGGCTGTAGTTAAAAGTCTAAAGCGTGGATGTTGAAGTCAATGCAGAGCCAACACTACAAAATGCAGTGCCATCCCCTGAGGATGGATGCCCAGTTTCCTGCCAAGAAGGCAGCATGGAGCTCAAATGTCTCTCCCACAGTCCCTGCAGCCCTGGGACAGTCCTGCATGAAGCAGCTTCCAAGGACTTTAGGATTTTCTCATGGTTATGAAATAAAATTAAGCATGCCAAAATCTGAATGATGTCATGGCAATCCTGTAAGTGGATTACATTAATCATTATCAGCAAGAAAGGATAATTCTTGAGTGAAAGCAGAATCTTGAGTTCATCCTATTTACCACTCTGAGACTAAAGGTACAATAGCTGTGTATATCAGAAATACACCTCCAGTTCATGAAAAGGGTACGTAAAATTTACAATGAAAATGGAATGGAATTGCAAAGCTGCAGACTACTTTTATGCTCTTCTATTAAATACAAGTTTCTGTTCGCTCGTCACAAAGTTGCTGGGGAAGATTTTCTTCCTTAGGTAAAAGGTAACTGCACAGCAGAGAATTAGCAGGAATGCTGATTAATAAACCTCGTTTTTAAAAACTAGAGCACTATTTATTAAATTGTCACAACACAAACATGGATTAACAATGTTTCTTCCAGAAATAAGCTTCCAGATGTACCTTTTCTCCATTATAATAATCTTAAAAACCCACTTGAAAAAAATAATCATGATAATCTAATATACTAGATACTCCTGTATGTCAGCCCTTTCCTAGATGGAATGACTGTGATAAGACAATCTTAGAAACCAGCACTCACGAGGAGGTAACTGCTGTTTGCCTCACAAGGTTAAGGATTGTGAGGATTTAAGCTCTTCCTCTAGGTCTTCCACAGGTAACAGAGAATGAATATTACTTAAAACTCCTAAAATCCCAAGAACAGGCAAACCCATTATTTTTCTAAGCAGTGACTCTGTCATGTGAATTTTGGGAGGGTGGGTACTGTATCCACTATTTTAAGAGGGAACTGGTTTGCTTTGTGTGCTGTATGTGGGGATCTGAGGGTGTTTTTCCCTTTTGCCTTTTTTCCCCTTTCCCCTTCCTTCAACCTCTTTTAAATCCTCATAGGCTCTCCATTCCAATGCTCCCATCATCCCACCAAGCCCAGCAGAGCAAGCCCCTCCTCATAACCTTCTGAAAGCCTTGCTGCCTGAAACCCAGAAGTCACAGCACTTGGGCTTCAGAGCCCCACACTTTAGTGAAACTAAGAGCTATAAATGCAGCATCTGCAGCCCTTGCCTTAGTCACTTGATTTGAGCAGAACTTAGATTAGATGGTGTGAAAAAGGTAAAAGGAAAGGAATAAAGGGAAAAGGGGGAGAATGGCGCAATGTGGGGAAAAAGGAAAACGAGGCAAAAGGGAGAAACACCCGGAGTTCCCCACACAGAGCACACAAAGCAAACCAATTCTCTCTTACAACAGTGGATACAGTACACACCCTCCTAAAATTCACATGACGGGGTTTGACTGATCTTGGGATTTTATGAATGTTAGCTGCTTATGTTCCTCTGCAGAAAATGTAGAGCAAAAGCTTAAATCCTCTGCTTCCTCCTTTTACAGGTATTGCTCCTCAGTCGCTCTTTTAGAAGAGCTTTTCTGATTTATTTAGTGTAAAAAGCTATATGTAAGACTTCCAGAGCACGAAGATTTCTAACGTGATCAAAGCCTAACCAAAACAGCAACCTTATAAATACACATAAGCAAGAATTGCAACTCACATACCAGAATAAATTTTTAGACAATTAAAATCCAAAAATAAAACCCAGATAGAAGAAAAATAAGTCATATTCTTTTCAATCTCCCATTAGGTTTTGATTTTTTTTCCTATTTCTCTTAAAAAATATCCTCTTTTACCCAGACTCCAAGCTCTTACTTTCCCACATACCTACCATTTTTTGAGAAAAACATGTTTCTTCTAAAAAAAACCCTTTAAAATGACCACTAAAAAAAGATCCATCAGAAAGATTTTCTCTTATATACAAAAAAAATAACTGTGAAGAAACAAAATTATTTATCCAGATCAATATACAGACTTGTATCTCCTAGATATCAAACCAGTACCTCAACCACACAGATACAGAAACGCTATTCTTGCCCTGATATACGGCACATAAAATAAAAAAAACCAAAATAAAGTAATGATGAGTTAATGCAGGGTAGTTGCTTAATTGATCTTGGCATCAAATAACCAAGATCTATAGACTCAACGGTATTTCCATCCTGTTATTTTCCTGACCTACGCATCAAATTCAGCAGGAATTCTCCTGATGCATAACAAGGGTGCCACAGAGGTTCAGAAGAGTTTAATTAGTTGAAAAATTACATTAATACTGAAAGGATTCAACTTAAATTCCAGCTGCTCATCTGTCACATGCACTTGGGAGACTTCAGATGAAATTTTTCACTCCCTACTCTCACATTTTCCTTAAGCACAGGAATACAGAGGAAGGCAAGGTAGGTGTCTTCTTACATAGAGTAATTTTTACTGAAATGCTCATTTAAAAGAAGCTTCTTTGATGATGCACAAAACCCCACTGCTTGTCCACAAGCAGCTGCTTCCTGGATGATGGAAAGTAAGTACATGCAATGAGACAGAACACAGCACTGGAAAGACATTGTAGGACATTAACCCATGAGGAAATCCCCACAGACCAGGTGAGATACCACTTTCCCAGCAGCATCTCCCCATTGATCCTTGGAAATAGATTTGCATTTGTATCTCACTCCTTTTCCTGTGTCAAGATGGACCCTCTCCAGCAAAAAAGATCTGGTGGAAAAATACAATCCTTTCATTCTAATGTATCTTCATCTAATTC
Organism: Turnix velox; assembly: GCA_013400935.1. NCBI lineage: Eukaryota > Metazoa > Chordata > Aves > Charadriiformes > Turnicidae > Turnix > Turnix velox. The sequence continues at coordinate 161,322 of VZTY01006505.1, read as the reverse complement.
TGTGTCAATGCACAGCTGTTAAGTACCCAATCCATTGTCTCTGTATTATTTCTTCAGAATTAGGTCAAGTATTATCATGACTATTTGCCCACATGCAGCAAACAAAGATTTTCCCTAGGCCCATTCGGTAAAGAAAATCACAGCTTTTATACAACGCAATCTTATGCAGTTGAAAGAGAAAAACAGTATCAAATTGCGTAGCAAATCAATCAATACCAAGAAGCAAAACTGATCAATCTGTATTTCAGAAACCTCGAACCCCTATACAATATGAATTGCATTCAATCTATTAGAAATGAATGAGCAGAGGTTAGGTTGGTGGCTCTCTCATTAAGCAGGAATCCTGACCTTCTCTGAAACCAGAAAAACACATTCAAAAATGTATTACTGGAACATCAAGGATTGACTTAAACCTATAGTAATAGGATCTTGTTCAAAGTTAAGCTTTGATCAATCAAGCTGCACTGCCTATGGACAACACGTATTAAACTATGTGAAACATCTCTAATTTTTTGTAATTATTTAATTTTAGAGTGCAAGAGAAAAGGTCAGATTTGTGTAACTCAATCTCATGTAAACGTGGAATAGCAGGTAATTCACCTAACCTAAAGCAAAAATACTAAATTGAACCTGAAGTACTTAGATCATGAAATGCAAGCTGAAAGTTTTATCTCTCTCTTCGATTTTTCCATCCTTTTGTCTATTTGATTGCTCTGAAGATTACTTCATAATTTATTTTTCTTTCAACATGGTCACTAGCTTTGGATACTGAACTCACACACATGCGGTAACACCATTAAATCAATGCAGCATGTATTTTCCCAGATACCTTTTCTGGATTAACTACTCACTTTTCCTGATTGTCTTTGCCATAAATACTATTGCACACTGAGATAACCTTAAGCAAAACAACAAAGCCACTGCAGGTAACCACCCTCGTTAGCCTGCTAAAAAATACAAACTTTTTTTTTGTTCACAGTCAAAGAGGAAATTCCATTTCTTTGTACTTACAGAACTTCCATGTCAGCTCTAGCGCTAGCAGGTACTGCGTAAAGAAAGAAAAAGTTAACTACAATTCAAAGGAGCACATAATCCTCATACTGCAGGTTTTTTAAGTTTACGAACATAAGCACTGCGTATGATTATGGCTTAAAGCAGTATCAAAGAAGTCATAAGCCAATTCCTGGCCTGATAAAAATCCATCCAAATCTCATATGCAGAGAATTCAGTGTCTGGTTAATGTTGTTTTTTAAATAGATCATATTACCTCAAAATCAGTAGTGGTTGAAATACACAAAGACAGTTTCTAATAAATAAAAAAACTGGCAATGCATTTACATTCTTCCTAACACATAAATTGCAAACCTATAATTAAAAAGTTTTTTATAATTAAATTAATAATTCCCAAAAATGAGAAAATGGTCTCCTGTTAAGTAACCAAAGAGTCACAGTAAAAAGCTGAGGTGTCTCCCACTCCTTTCCAATACATCAAAAATGCATTTTCTATCTACAAAGATGTAACAAGCAATTTTTCCACCACTGTTAAATTTGATAACCAAAGTACCAATCTGTGTACACATTTATTTTAATAGCCTTCCAAAAGGCTGACCCTGCATCAGAAAGGAGACAGCACAGCAGCCAGAAAATCTGCTATTTTAAGAGAGGGCAATGGATTAATGTTACATTGTAAAGCTTCAAGCTACAACCAAAGATGTCCAAGAAAACTTGGACCAACAAATCATACAATTCATACTACACAGTGAACTTGGAACCGCATTTAAATTGTAGAAACCAATTCTGCCTAACAGCTCAGAGATCCCTCAATCACCAACGATGTTTTCTTAAGAAGGCAAGCTGCCTCCTACTCAGGTTCACCTTACACATCTCAAACATCCACCCCACGGTGCGTAAGAATGCTAAAAATTCTCCTTTTGCAGCATTTCCTGTGGTTTGCCATCATGACTGGACACATCGTTTTTCCACACAAAAGCACAGAACTGTTCGGAAATCGTTCTCCTGTAGTCACAAACAGCATCTCCAGGCAGCCTATTCTTCCGTTTCCCATTCCCACCCTTGGAGCAAAAGGCAAGCACTGCTGGCTACCCGCACACCACTGAAAGGGAAAACAAGCACCTTCTACGCCACCTTTGCTCGGCCCTTGGGAAAAACCCGGCATCACGTGCCGACTCGAGCCACGGCTGCAAAGGCAGGTGCAGATCTTAGCAGCAATGCAGCAAAACCAGGAGCTCTGTCACCGGCATCTTCCCCGGGGCGAGCAGGCTGTGAACCCGTGGGCCACCCGTGACAAGGGAGGGAGACGTTGCGGCACTGGGGCGGCCTGAGTATGTGGGCATCAGCCGGGGAATGGCGCTGGGTGTCGAGAGGCGAGGGAAGGCTCTGCCCTTACACCCACCTCCGCTCATTCCCAGTCTCTGCGAAGCCAGGCAGACATCTCTCCCTCTTAGTTGCCCAGCAGCTAGCTCTCTACGACAAACGCCGATGCTACAGGCGGGGAAATGCTCCCCCTCCTGCCTACCCC
>VZTY01006505.1:80301-157964 GCA_013400935.1 Turnix velox | reverse complement strand
TCTCCCCCCTCCTCCGCCTCTGGCTCCGCCTGCCGCCGCCAGTACCGGCCCGGCCCGGCCCGGCCCCTCCTGCCGCGCCGCGCCGCACCGCCCTCCTCGCATCAGCACAGGGGGGCGGCGCACGGCTGTGGGAGTGGTGGACCCGCCGGGGTGGGTACGGTGTTGAGCTTCCCCGGCAGGCCTGGGCGGTGCGGACAGAGTACGGGGGGAGCGGTTAGTCTGAGCTCGCTCAAGCATGGACCTCGGCAAAACGCTTAGATGTCACGCTTAGGCGGCTTCGGCCGGTGGAAGGCAGCGAGAGGGGAGGCCTGGCGTGGCCAGGAGAGGAGCCAGCGGAGCAGGGGGTACCGAGGCAGCGTCTCCGCCCGACTGGCAGCCCAGGCCGCAGAGCGCGGCAGCTGTTTTTAGCGCCACGTCATTAATTCCTGTGATAGCGTGCCGTTAGTTTGGACAATCTGTTTGGAATATCAGTTCTGCTTCTCCCGTTCCAAAGGATGTATCCGGAAGAAACTTTCTGGTTCCTGGTGTCACTTTAAAAAACACAGCGATTTTGTTACATCCCAGCTAAAACGCTGCAGTACCCTGCAGATAAAGGCTTTGAAAGCATGAAAAACGTTGCTGAAAAAGAAAGAAGTTAGGAAAGCACGAGTGACTTCTGTTGCTTTGGCAAGTGCCACCACAATCCTTTGCTCCTAGGAGCTTCACTCTAAGCACTATGTCTACCCATCTCTTCAGTATGTGCAGGGATGGTGTCTGAAACAACACTGAGCAGCCTGTTCCAAGGCTTGACAGCTATTTCAGTGTAAACATTGCAGTGCTTCATTATTACTTCCTCCTTTCCTAGTTTTTACTCATTGTGTCCCAGAGACATCTTTTGTAGCAAAAATAAGGAAACATGGAGGAGCTCTCCGTTGCTTTCATGTTTTCAATGGCCTGGGTAGTTGGCCTGGTATAGCCCCAGGTTACTACAAGTGGAATGCATGTGAGCCAATTCCAAAGCTATAGATTCTTGGATAGTTACATTGGGTAAAACATTTGACTTGTTATTAAATTCCTCTCCTGTTTTCCCTCCTAAAACAGTGAAGCAGCTCCACCTGAGCACCATCACAGTTCGATTTATGTGAGGGAGATTTGGATCTCTAGAGGTCCCTCCCTCCCAACCTACCTCATTCCATTAGGTTCATACAATGTTAAAAGACTAATAATTGTGGTCTTCATGACTGCTAAATTATGTCCAAGAAAAGTACCATAGTCTAAGTGCTTATTTTCTTTCAGAGCTGCATTTTAGCTAGTTTGTTTCACAGCTCCTCATGGCAGGTCCTCCAGCACACAGGCTATCTGTGAACCTGAAGAGATGCTACTGCCAGGGCTTTGTGCTGATACTATAATGTAGATCTTGTGTCACCATTGACCTTCAAGCTTTTAAATGTTTTCCACCTGATCATCATTATTTATTCTTTAATATTTCTTTCTATTTTTGCAATTAAAATGCCAGAAATTGCAGTCTTAGAAGTAAAGTTTCATTATATGAAATATGGTTTTGTTCTAGATCTTTCTGAAAACAGAGGGAATTTTGAGTTTTGCAAAGCCACAATTGCATAAAATTAACCTCACAGATGAGTGCAAACTGCTGTGTTAATACCAACCAGTTCACATTTAACTGCATTAAATAAAATTTGACAGAAGTAGCTAGTATCAGAAGCACCAAAACTGATTTCAAACATTTACAAAAGGAAAAAAACGGTGTGGATGAGTCTATACAGTCTGCATTAAGCGCTAACTTTGTAAGAGTGATTGTTTCCTAAATTGTTGTAGTGATATGTAGTAAACAATCTGAAATCAGCAGGCTTCCTGTATATTCAGACACTCATGCTGTGTAAATGGTGCCACTGACACCACAGTTTTTCATTGTACGCAGCTGTGTCCCCCTCCCCTTGATATTTCAGTGTAAATACAAGCATTTGCATCATCCCACATGTCAACAGCTTTTAAGGCATGGTGCTTCCTTCTCAGTGGCCAAGATGTGTATTGACATTAGGGGAAAATGGGTATAAATTCTATTCTCCCCAGAAATCCTGCATTAGCTGAGATCAGCCTCACCAGCCTCACACAGCCTCCCACCCCAGCGCTGTGGCAAAGGTGGAAAGACAGAGGGAAATCATTGGATTTTGGGTGGGCTTTCTTACCCTCATTTCTCATGTACACACAGAACTCCTTGGGGCTTCATGAGTAGAGTGGTGCAGGGTGTCTAAACCTGCACCATGAGGACAGTCTGCCTTTGGTCTTGTAGTAATTTCGGTCAGGTTGTCACAAGCTACTGAGTGAGTATAGTCAGAGCACCTGTGTCCTGGATTAGGCCCAAAAGGCCCCTCCAAAATGACAGATACCCGCTCCCTTCCTCTCTCAAAAGAGAGGAAGAAATTAAGAGATTTATGAGTTTAGAAAAATTCTAAACTCCTTCAAAATATAATAATAAATAAAATTAAAAGGAAAAAGATAAAAAAAGGTATACAATGTACACAAAACTGTATCAAGGCCCCTGAATGACAATCATATCCCCAGAAGACACAGGGAAAGTCCCAGTCCCAGGCCAGTTCGGTCAGAAGCTGGATGCCTGATGTCAGGAGTGCTCAGATGGGGTTAAAGGCAGACGGACAAACAGTCTTTTCTAGATGTCGAGTATCAAAGAAAGAGTGAAGAAGAGAAGGGGCTGACCCTTTCATCCCTCAGCTTTTATGCTGTGCATGGGGCAGATGGGATGGAATTCTCCTGTTGGTCAATTTTGGGTCACCTGCCCTGTCTGCTCCTCCTTGCAGGTGGGACCCCTCTACTCTTTCCACTTCCAGCCCCTGATGGGGCAAATGACGAATTTTCTGATCTTGATCACCATAGTGATGAATGAAAATAAGAGCTTTTTGCATACTATTCCTTCATATAATCAGGTCTTATCAGTCTGGGAGCAAACAGTTTCTGTGCAATGTGCTGTTAATATCAGAGTTTAGTCAGACAGAAGAGGCCTAGCTGAAAAGTGAAGTTACAAACTAGAAAATGTATTCTATTTTACCTCAAACCAGGACAACCTGTCTTGTGACAAGGAGCCTGGCCCAGGTTTTGCATGGACATCTTGATAACTGGGCCTGGATATTTCACAAGGGAAGAAGTTATGCTGAAGGTTTCCCTTTCCAGGAAAAAAACCTATGCTCTGTAAAACACTTCAATTGCATTCAGGATGTTTATATTCCACCTCTATTTATATACTCACCTCTATTTATATACTGGAGAAGCCTTGGCCATGGTAGCTTAAACACTCTTTACTACATGGGTGTACTGACCTAGTCAGCCTCTGTGTGTCTTCAGGAACTGGACGTTGCTATCATCTCAGGTTTGTGAAGTGCTGCTTTCAGGCTTGGGCCAAAGGCAACACAGCTGTCACAGGTTAAAAGGATAGTCATAGTCATAGTCATCTAGGTTGGAAGGGACCTTTCAGATCATCAGATCCAACCATCAGTCCAACTCTTGCAAGCTTCATACCTGGACAGGGACTTGAACCCTTGACCCTCAGATTAGGATGGGAAGAAGCTTGACAAAGTTTCAAGGTCAGATAGCTCAAGGTCCATGTGGGACAGAAATAAGTACATTTTACTGTCCATATGGCTGTTTTCTGACATTATTTGCTCCATTTTATTGCACTTCAAGCTTTCAGAAGTGTAATAAAAAAGCTTTTTTTTTTATATCTTCAGGCTTGTATTTATTTTGTGATTAAGTCTATTACCCAGTATTCTGGAGGACACTGCAGTTTTACTTTATACCCTGAAGAACTTTTTCCTTGCCAGCTGTCTGTTTAAGGCCTCTTCACAGAGGAGGCTGCCTTCTTTATAATTTGAATTAAATATTTAATATACAACTCCTCAGGCAAAGTAAATGCTTCAAAGCATAAGTGGCAACACACTGAACCCTCAGATTATCACATCAGAAAAGGGACAACCTGCTTTTACAGGTTATGAGTGGACAGGCTGCAATAATTGCAGTATGGTGATTTCTAGTTTTGAAAAATACAGATTTGATTCCATACTCCCAAATTAACTATTTCAGATGAAGCTAATCAAGAACAAAAGCTAGTTAAATCTGGGAGATTTTATTCATGAAACTGACTTCCTTCTGTTCATTTGCCCAGTGCCAGAATTTTAAAAGATTCCCATTCCTGAAAGCCACTTAATTCAGTATGGGCAAGCACCTCTGAAGTAGTCCATACTCTCGTAGCAAAAGTCAGAATATTGGAGTATTAGTGAGAACCATGCCCACTGCTTATTAATCTAAACACTTTCCATCTACTCCTTTTGTGGAATTCAGACAGTGAAATCACCAAACTTACACATATGTTCTTGTGTTATTTAAAAACATAGGAATACAAAAGCCACCCAAAAAATAAGAGAAACTATACATATTTTCCACACAGAGTGAATTTATCTCCTCAGAGGGCATGATGGATGAGAGAGCATTAACCAATTTGTATTCTGTTGAAGACATATGCACTGGATATTTCTTGGATTTTGTGTTCCTGGTGTGTCCCCATGGTTTACAGAACAGTGCAGAGAGTGCAGAGCACTGTCACTGAAAAGTGCTATGAGAAGGGCTACATAAAATGCGATGTATGATATTAAGGACTATGTAAACAAAGGCTTTGGGTTTTTCAGAGCAGGATTAAAATTAATGGTTATTTTACTTGGCTTTATTATTTTAAGCAAAACACTGGCAGTGTTATTTTATTTCATGGGAAAATGTAAAAAAGCCCTACAAGATAAGGAATTAAAGCACTAACAGCTAGCACCAAATCCTGTCTATCAAGTATCAATATAAAAATCCCATTCATTGTAATATGAAGTAAAGGGATTGTAGGGTTCCTGAGGATAGAGCCATTGCCAGCCATGGCAATGTTTACTATGGAAACAGTAACTTTTAAGAGCTAGCCTCTGAAGATCAACACCTATAAGACCCTAAAAGCTTTGTTTCCTTTCTCCATTTCCATTAACTCTGGTTAATGATAATCCCTTTAGTGTTACTAATAAGCCTTTCAACAACACAAAATGAATGAAACTTTTCATAAGGAAAGGCACAGCACCCAGGTGCTTAAACACAAAATCACAGATTAAATTACATCCTCACACAGATTTATCAAAATACAAGCAGCAACTACAATAAAAAATCACTCCTGTTTTGTGCCACAGCACAGTGCTTAGCACATTTTACTACCACTTATCTTAATCAAACAGTTACCTTCTTTGTGTGAGTGGGCACATCCCCCTTATTTTTCCTATTGCATCTTTGGTACTATGGGGAAAAAATAGTGCAAAGTCCCGTTCGCTGGTCCATAAAATAACAAAGGGGGTGGGAAAGAAGCAAGACAGCATCCTGTAAACTAGTTACCATACAGGGAAATGTAAAGAACTTCACTGACACAGGCTCCAAGAAACTACAAAAGGGATAGATCAGGCTTGAGACGTTCTGACAGGCAGGCCTGCTGGCCTGCTTCCTGCAGTGGTAAAGCAGGTTTCTCATGCTGTGTGATTTCTCTCATTCAGGGCAGCAAGTCCATGAGGCAAAGAGACATAAATAATTCAGTAGGCACCTCATCCCCTCCTGTGCCCTGCAGGCTAAAGAGAAAATATGCTTTTTGCTTCCCTTATGGAATTTCCTAATTATAGAGGGATGGATATACATACCTACATACCTTCCCTTTTCTCTCTCCTCGTCAACAACTATTCCAGTGCTACTTTCTGCAAGCTGGTGATCTGACAGTTTTGCTATTGTGCTGCTAAGTTTACAGTGATTAGTAGTGATCAGTACTGTTACTGGGGATAGCAAAAAACTGACAGCTTCCAGGTTCATTTTCAGTTCCTTCGTGCTGTTGTGTATCAATGAGCACTGGAAGCCTGCACACCTGTTTTTAACCTGGTGGCAACCAGTCCATTAATGGAAGTATGTTCCCTCTCTCACACAAGATTTGGGTTGTTATAACTGAAGAATGAAAAAAAAAAAAGACAACATCTTGTAAGACAGAAAGGGAATTGATCCATTTAGATTACATATTGTTCCCATTTCATCTCTATCTTCTAAGAAACTACTTCTCACCTCTGCCAGTCACTCTCCTCTACAGTTCCTCAGTAGAGCAATAGCTGAAGTTCTCCTTGTAAGGACTTGAACCCGCATATGGAGCAGCTGGAAGCATATTCTAGCTTCTCTATTACTTCAAATCAAGCACTGCTAAACCACATATGCTGTGTTCTCTGGGACTGCAGGAACCAATACCCCTGTTCCTTTTAAGGCTTTCAGATAGATCTACATTTCCAGTCAAACCGAAACACCTTCAGTAAGTAAATAATAAAGCCGTTACAGGATAAACTCCACTGAAGCAAAGCTTCCCACTTTGTTGAAAACAAGCAAAAAAAACCCAAAACACGAAAGTGGGAAAACAAAGCAGCAGTAGACAGTGAGAGGTACAAATGGGGCCAGTCACCTGCAGAGTGCAGCCAGACAGGACATTAAAACTGCAGTTATTCCCTGAAAGGAAGATTCCTATTGCCTTATTCCTCAGAAAAGTCACTCCAGTGGCCACTACATTTTCACAGCTCAACTGATTTGTTTGCAGCTTTGGTAAATTGCCCTAGCCAAAGAGCCGTCTCCCAAGCAGCTAAACATGCATGCACAGACATGCTAACCTGAGGTGACACTACAGCACTGGGATGCCTCATAAGTCTTAATTAACTTCATGCCTGTATGCTTTTCATTAAAGATGCATGCTTTTAGTTTTAGGATGGATAATGATAATAAACAGCTAGACTGATTTTTCTCTTCCTGCCTTCTATTTGACTACCCTTGTCAATCAGTGGTAGACATGGAAAACATTAGGTGAACCTTCAGAGACATCCCTTTTCTCAATCAGACAGAAGTGCCAGGCAGATCAGTACTTGTTTAAATGAAGAAGTGTATGTAGAGAAAGAAATTGAGACCTTTGAAAAGCCACACATTCTGCGGCTAAGAATTTTTGGCATACCCACCTTGTCTTGTGCACTATGAGCCATCACAAAGGTGTACTTCCTTGAAAGAAATACATTACAGGGCATGTCAGAGATATACAGGCATGAAAAATTTAAAAGCTGTCCCAGAGTAAACCAGAAAGCTTTGCTTGGGTGTACACACTCACAAGTGTTGAGATAGGCTTTCCCTCTAAAGCCTAAGTTCTTCCCTTAGACACTACTTTCTCAGCTTGCCATCATGCCTGTATGTCAGATACCCCTCATGTAGATAATGATAAGACTGCCAAATCACAAAAATGCCTCTGTCATGGTTCTGGATTTTTTGTGGTGTGGTGGTTTGGTTTTTTTTTTTCGGTTGGTTGGTTTTTTGTTTTTTTTTCCCATGCTGTGCCACACCAACTTACTCTTCAGAGAAATTTCTTAACATTTTCTTATTTTCTTTTTTTTCACACTTGCTTCAAGCATAGGGTTACAAAAGAAGCAGTGAATCTACACCTTCCTCTTAAAACATGCAGCAGCACTGAACAGACTGCAGGCTAACAATGGAGTGGCTCCATATCTCTGAGAAGCCATCGAATGCTACCAGTGACTTCTAGCATCCAGCACAGGTGTTCTGGAAGTCTCTGTAAACTCATTAGTAGCTTGGGAACACTTAGATTTATTAGAACTGGAAACTAGTGAAAGATTCAAAGCCCTTAGCAGAGAGAAAATAAATGCTATGAAGTGTAAATAGAAGAGAAGGCCGTGGAGATACATCATATATGTGCTTCATATGTGATGTTGGATCATTAAGTGTGTTTTCATGTGGATTTTTTGCTCATTACTTTGCATGTATATCTGATGAATCTGATACCAAGATAACAAGCCAATCCAAGAAACATCCAAGTAAACTTGGGAATTACTGGACATACAATTCCAGTCATACACTGTAAAATAACAAAAATACAAAACTGCTTATCTGAAGAGTAAGTACAGATTCTTCACACACTTGTTACACTGGAATATCCCAAAGTAGCCATGGCTTAGATTAAAAAAACCAAGCCCAACACACATTCTGTTAATAATTTAATGTTATTTTGTAGTAATATTTAACAACTTAATAAATTATTAAATATTTAAATTCTATAAACTTCAGAATTATTTGGATAACAGCCTGGAATGAAAGCTCTTTAGAGAGCTATTGATTGCCCCAATGTACAAGGACTGGAAACAAATTTACTGCAGCATTAACATGAGTCTATGAAAGATATCTTAATAAATGCCAGTTTTGATAAACAATTAACAATTTTTATAAATGAAAATGGAACTACATAAAGTAGAATGCTATATGAGAAACATAACTGCAGTCTGAAACTGGATCCAGGTGTTAACACATTTGCACAATTAGAAATTTTACAAAAACAATGATCCCTCAACCTTATTTTCATCCAGTTCAGATCCAGAATCATCTGAAGAAGTTCCCTTAAAATTATACAGCCATGTTTGTTTTCTAAAGGCAGGTAACAGGGATCAAAGTACCATGTTTCTATATTATATCAATCTTGAATATAAATCACATTTTTTAAACAGGTGCCCGCTTTTAAGATCAGTGAAATGTTTTCCTTCAATTATGACAGCCCAGAAATTGCCTGGACGCCAGAAAGACGGACATAAGCTATTCCAGTTGATTTCAGATTTTAGAAGAAGGAGGCATGTCACTGCATATCATGCTTATATTACAGAAACATAAACATTCAATTGTCCCAAGTCTGCAGCCCTATAGACAGTAGTCACCTGCCTATTGCCAGAGAGAAATTTTTTGTACAGTATGTTGCTCACCTCCAAACTTTCATAAACAAATCTTAGGAATTTGTTAGTAATTAGGAACCTGCTAGTAAACAGTGAAATTTGAATCCAAGGTAAACACACTGTCACAGAATGCAGAGGATTTTTGAAGATGAAAAGTTTATTTAAAAACTATCAACATTTAACAAAAAAGATTTTACACTATTTTCCATTTTCTACAGAAATACAACTTACAGCTGTGCTTAGTCCATTCTGTCACTAATACATATAAAACCAAGTCTGCTGATAAATAAGTGGGGGAAAAAAAAATCTATTTACCAACCACCATCACTAAAATTGTACCTGCAAATTTTGGAAGACATCTGCATAGAGTAGTTAGGACTACAGAGGTGCTCTTTTTTAAGTACTTTTGCATTACTAGGATATATAAAAATTAACATGCAATACAAAATATTTGAGATAAATGAAGTAAAATTCAGAGTGCACAACTGGAAAGCAATGCTAGGATGCCCTCCTAAGCTTCTAACTAGACATCAAAAACTGAATGTTTCATATGGTGGAATTTCAACTTCCCTTCACAGCAAAACTAAATCCATAACCATGAAAATCTACACCTGGCTAGATTCCACTAAAGACAGATTAAAAGTGTGGAGAAAATTATCTAGTGCTAGATAACAACAAATATTTTTAGAACATCTCAAATCAACAGTAAGTAGATGCATTTTAAAAAGGAAATTACCAGTTACAAGCTTGTATGAGATTACAGGGTGACAAACATGCACCATAGTTCTATATAGCATGCTTGGAGAACACTAAAACTTAAGCCAATCACTGTATAAGACTTTCTCCCTTTCCTACCACATGGCACATAAATGTTAACTCATTCGTCCCTAAATAACAGCTGTTGACCTTTATGATTTTGATATGCAATACTTCCCAAACTAATATGTCACCCTTGTTTGCACACAGGTATACTATATGAAACTTTTTTTCCACAAGAAGACGAAACAACAACTAAAGAAGAAAGGATCAATCAAAAATAACAATACAGCTTTCATAGTCACAGATACCCTCTTTAGCTGCCTTTTTAAATCTGCAATATGCCACAACCTTAACTGTTTCTCCTTAACCAGCAATAATGAATATTCACTACTCTAACTGCTTTTTCCCTTGGAGTTATGACTATTTGTAAAAGACAAAGATATCACTTATAATGCATCACACTATGAACAAAGCATGTAGCTGCTGGTATCCCCTCTGCAGCAGGGCTTGATCCTACATCAGACCACAGAAGGGTAGGGGTTGGAAGGGACATCTGGAGATCTAGTCCAATGCCCTCACCAGAGCAGCTTCATCCAGAGCAGGTAGGAAAGAATAGTGGATTTTAACCATCTCCAGAGAAAGTAATTCCACTACCTCTGGGCAGCCTGTTATGGAGAGTCAGTGGGAATTTTGTTACATGTTTTAACCAATATAAAAAAAATCAAGCACTCTGAAACAAACTAATGACCAGATCATACAAGGGACCCAGAGGGTTTGTTACTTGCTCTTACTTCGCTTGCTGATTTAATGAACACTCAGCTAAGCAAATCAAGAGTTTGTATGAACTCAGAGCATCCCTACGACATCTTTCTGCCTTCTGTCCTAGCAGCTAGTAAGAATGAATAAGCCCAAAACTATAAGAAGAAGAGAAAGTCCTTGCTCTTTTGAGTTTTGCATTTAGAAAGATGAGCAAAATTATCATTAATGCCCAGTGATTTTAGGTGCTAATTTCAGAATATTAGGAATTAATCATTGTCTGGGAGGAGAGATGAAAAGTGCTAGCATTCTCCAATAAAACTAAGCCCTTAAAGGAGAACTCTCAAACCCAGTAATTCAAAACCAGAGGGCAATCAAGATGTGAACTCTGCAAGTATCTTTTAAAATGTGATTCACTTTTTTATAAGAACATGAGAAAAATATAGTACTGTAAAGGATACATCTTTTTTGTAATCAAATACCAATTTCAGTTGCTGGTTTGTGTCTGACATACTTCTCCAAATCTCCTGTAGTGCCAAAGCATGATGGCAAATATAAGCCTCTCTGTTCCTCCCTCAAGGACTCCTGAAAGATATCTGCGAGGTATGACAATGGCTGAACACTTCCCAGATGCCCACTGCCTACCAAACATTTCACCATCTCCAGCACTCCCTACAAGCACTTGTAATGAACACCACCACTTTTGCACACATTTGTCCAACTATAATGAAAGTGAGGCAGGCTAAGCCAGAGAGGCAAAAGCAAGACATCTTGTGTTCAGCAAAAACCTGACACTGGCAATAATCCTGCTAGATTTGGACAAGCTCTCTATGGCAGAGTTCTGTTTGTAGATCACCAGTGTTAGATAAAAACAGCCATTAGGGGAAACTCTGTGTTTTCCACAGAACATCACTGTTCATCATCCATCCATCCACCCACCCTCTATGGGAGGATATAGATAATTTCTTCAAAGATAAGCTCTCTACTAACGAAAAAGATAATTCCCCACTGAAAAGAATAATTCTTCCTATGTGAAGACCAGTGAAAGCAAACTTAGCACTTTACATTCTCTACCCTGAATAAAATCAATCATTTATCAGGTTACTTTCCAGTGTTGTACTGTCCTGCCATTTATTTTTTCTGCTACAAAACTTATACTTCATCATCAGCATTGGAAATGTACAAAAAATTTACAATGGTGACAACTGTATATCTGAGAACTTTTTATAGAAAAAAAATCACAAAATATTATGTTTAACTGTATTTCGAATATGAAAGCTGTGAGAATTAAATGCTTTTTCACATATCTAGGGGAAAATGTTTATTTTATCAAGGTAAAACAGTATTTTGATGGATACAACAATGCTACAAAATTGGTGTTTAATGGCTCACTTAAATACTGTAGTGCTATTATTACCTTGGATTTTAATACCACTTGAAACCAATTAAGACATCTACTATTTATATTACAAGAAATTAAAGATGACATTCCCAAGCATACTTTTCAAGATGACTATGGGGTTTTAAAATGTAGCCACTGTATTAAAAAAAAAAAATTTGGAACAAAAAGGAATGAACACGGTAGGTATAAATATATTTTGTATTCTAAAAACAAGTTTTGTTTTTTAAAACACAGGCAACACAACATTAAAAAGAACACTTACTCGTTCTAAGCAGCCACACAGGAAAATCTTACTGTATTAATGACATACCAATTTCATAACTTTGCTCACAGTATAAACACAGGAACATCTTATCCAAGAAAAGGTCTTTGTTTCACCATAAATATATTCTTTCATAAAGTTTCCCATGAAGAAAATACGCACCCTGCATATTTTGCAAGATGTAGATTCTCCCAACCTCCATCTATACAGTGGGCTTAACAGCAGATGGCAAGTAAAGATGCTTAATAACTAGACCTCAGTTAACAGTTCGGCTTATCAGAATAGTTGTATTGTACATAAGCATCTGGCAGCTACCAACAACTAAAAGCTTTTGCAGTTCTAGTATTCAGACTCCTAACAAAAGGTTTTTTAAAAATATATTGTGCATCAACACAGATATAGTAAAAAGCTTCCCCATTGCTGCTGTATAAATCTTTGTGAGATATTGAAAATCCTACTGAATAATTACAGGCAGCTCTGAGAACAAACTCAGTAAAAGGAGGGAGCTTCATACAAGACTGCAAAATTAATTTAAGATACAGAACAATATAATGCATATGAGAAGGTAAGGTCTAGTGTGAGTCATTAGGTACAGTATTAGATTGTGGGTAGATATAAAACACTATGCTAGTCAAAAAAATTTAAAAGCCAGTTATTGTATGTTTAGTACTCATGGTATAGTTGTTTTGTTTGTTTGTTGTTTTTTTTTTTAATCAATAATTATAAAATGTAAAAATGTACCCTAATTCACTACAATAGACTATGCCCTGAGAAGTAACATTACACACTAAGAAAAAGCCACTAGAAAGTGTTATAATTCAAAAGCATATATTGTTTACAAAGAATTTCTTGGAAGCACATTTTTCAGCAATACATTGCTTCTTCTGAGGAAAAGTCTAATGAAAGTTTATGCTAATTCTAGTTTTTCTAACTTCAGTGACAGGATTTTTGTTTTCCTTTTCTCCATTAAGCCTCCTGGGGAAACTAGATGGCTTCACAGATAAAGCTCTAGCTTTTCACCTCTGAAAAGAGGTCATAGGCCTAACATGAGGTTCTGAAAAAACTGAGCCTGATGAACTCCACTTAAGGGTATCAATCAGAGCACTTAGGGAGGTAGACAGAGTTAACTAAACACTAAATGAGGCCACCTCACCAATGCTTTGCTACATTCTTCTTTGCTGGCTGGAAGAACAGAGAAGAGGCTGTGAAGAGAACACACCTCTGAAGACACAGAAAAGAAGGAAAATTATCTTAGACAGGGACACCAAACTTTTTCTGAAAATAAGACACGGTATGTGTATTAGAGAATAAGCAAGTCACAAAATGAGTATGGGACAAATGCTTTTGAAAGTCACATTACATTTCACCTCACTGTTCCTTCATCCAGAATTGCTCTAGAAGATGTAACTCAAGAGTTGTGGGGGTTTTCCCCCCTGCACTGCAAAGTGCAATAGTGCACTCACTATTAAGTTATAAAACATCTAAGGAACATTATTCCCCCAAAGAGGCAAAATAAAATTAAATAACCTTGTCCGAAGTTTCAATCATCAGCACTTAAATTATTGTCTAGTAGTCGTATTTTGATCATTGCATTGTACCCTACTCTAAAATATGGTTGTTGAGTCTCACTATGCAGACAAGCCTTTCCAAACCCCTTAGCTTCTGTTTATCAAGACTATACAGTACTGTTTTAAAAATTAATTAATTATCTGTTTAGGAAAAAATATTCCTGTTCATAAAGACTAGTTACACATTCTAATTAAGCAGCACTAAACACAAAATTAGAAATGTCAAAAGTTTTGATTATATGACAGAATCTAAGCTTTCTCACTGTATTATCACTTTGCTTATTTGTCTTAAAGTAAGTTCTGTATAAGATAATTAATCAAACAGTATAAACTGGCAAAGTAGTTTATCCCCTATTTAAATGACACAAGGATTTAAATGCATAAAGAATATGCAAGAAGTCAACAAATACTAGTAGGCATAAGTAGATTAACAAACACTAACCAGAGCAGCAGAGCAGTATGTTCTAATAACTTTATACAAGTTTATTATTTTAGCTATCTTTAATGCTGCATGTGTTGCTCCAGTAACTGTAATGCAGAATGTAAATTAAATGTCAATGAAATAACAGTTAATGTATTTAGCAGCAGCAAATTCAGCCCCTTAAAATGTGCTTCCTTTCAATTTCAAATTACATTTGTTCCTCAAAATCCTGTTTTTAGTACAAAGAAATTTCTACTAGGAGTAATCCAGTTAACAAATTGAGAACATGCACCAATTCAAGTAACATACTACAGCAGAAGACAAAACCAGTAGATGCTGAACTTCATATGAAGACATTTACTAACGTACAACGTTTCATATCATACTTGAAGGCGCTTCAGAGAATGAGAGCCTTGCATTCTGCAGCTTTTGCTGGACATTTTTTCTGCAAGAATGTTCACTTACCACATTATGATTCTCTGGCTCTGAAACAGTAAACAACTGAAATACATCACTTAAAGTAACTGTGCTTGGCAACCTTTAGGCATATGAAGCACCAATGGCCTGAAACCACTCTTCTTTTTCAAGCAGTCCCCAAATGGGAATCTCTGCAGTAATACTGAATGGTTAGACAGGCAGGTTTCAAAGATCATGCTTTCAGAACATCACACTGTTGTGTTCCAGAACAACAGACAGCTGTGAGCTTAATGCAATTGGGTGGAAGTATCTCTTCAATCACTTCAGAGGCCTCAGGACATTGATTGCTTCAACACTGACAGCCTATTGTTTGCATTTCTTTCAGAGGAGAAAATATTACCTCAGTTACACTTATGTTGTTTAGCTTTCTGTGTGCCAGGGTCTTCTAAATACATTTCTAAATGCAACACTGGCTTAAAAAAAAGAAAAATTAAAGAAAAGGAGAGTATTTCCATCAGGGGTAGGCTTTAAAACCCCACGCTTAAGAGTCATGCTGCAGCCATCAGTGTTTTGAAAAATAAGAAAAACATCAGCACCATAACTCATTAGAGATCCCAAAACATTCTCCAAGTTTGAAAAAACAATCCAACTCAGTTATGTAGGACCAAATTTTGTCTTTCTACAAGCACGTGTAACTCGTGCTGACATGAATAGGAAGTGCACACATATGAGGGCTGCTGTTTGATTTTAAATGTTTCAGATGGAAAGACTGTCAAATTCAATACAGTACTTACACAACACAGCTCTAACAAAGCCAACTAAGACTTCAGATCATAGTCAGGAAGAAATACACAAGTTTCAAGTCAGATTTAAATCTAAACCTTTTCCTACACAGCCTACAACATTTCACTTCAAGAAGAGACCATCTCGTTGCTTCCACAGTTCAAAAAATATTTCTAGCAAGCTTCTCCTTCCCTGTCTGCTCTTGCCACTAATATTTTTTTCACAAATGGGTAATTTTTGACAACGTAAACATAACACACAACTGCTTTACTGTCAAAGTAATCCGAGACCACAAAAATTATTCTTAATACACTGTCAGCTGACTTCATACTTTCCAGGTTCATACTAATCATTAATGGGATACAGTTAATCAAGCCAACCCAGGCTACTACATGTGCTTAAATATATTCTTTCACACTCAAAAAACTTCAGGTCTTCTGGAATAGGTAAAAGTTCTTGCTCAAGGAAAGTTCAGACTCTGGTTTGTACCTGAATCTATCCATTTGTCAGTGGTCAAAGAGACATCTTACAACAAAAATATCCTCTCAGACTACTCCCACACCTCCTTCACAGGTCGATTATGTTCTTCTGCAACTAAAACCATCAATGAAGACAGCATCCCAGAGCACCCTAAAAAATGGCCATGTAACATGACCCCTAGCTATACTAAGGTGGTGTGCATGCCCATTGAGACAAAGTTTTGCCACAGAGATGCACAAACCCAGGTCAATCTTATCTAGGTTCTGTAAACAAAGAGTATGCATTTAGAAATGTCTCTGTTAGCTACTCTGTGCCTGAAATGAGTTATGAACATACTCTCCATAGGTGGTCTATATTCATTTTGAAATGCAAAAGTAATCCCCATCCATCAAATTATTTAGAACTGTTGGAATTTCATATTTTCCAACTGAGACCTTTGGAGCAGGCTATTTTTTTCTCCCTCATTGTTGCTCTCTGCCCAACAGAAACAGCAGCTTCAAACTCATCACAGTCAGGAGGCACTTTGGGCAGGAGTAATATACACCTGTTCCAGCTTCAAAATCCAATCCCATCAGTGCTTAGCCCATTTGGAATAGAGCAATATAGCAATTGTACAAACTTCTAGAGCTGTACACCAAGTTTTTCCCTCAAGTCTTTGGACCAGCACAATTGAATTAGTGTAAAAAATCCCTTATATAGGCAAGTTCTGAGGAAATGATAAAATAAACCATTCATGTATGATTTAACTGGAACAGAAATGTGTTTCAAATTCCCTTAAGATTTACGTTAATGTAAACAGAAATGTATGTTTAAAGAAGTGCTCTCAAAGAAGTGCAAAAAGAAAAAAACCCAGACTGAAGCTCTGCAAAAGAACAAAAGTGAGGAGATGGCTCCCTTCTGCTGTTTGTTGGGAGTTTTCTAATTGTTAAGTCTCAATAACCAATTAGAAGAATGTCTTTTTGCTCCATCATCTATTGGACTTACATGGTTTTGGTTAAGTTACTAATGTGTGATTTAGCAGGCTGAGATTCTGTACCATAGATAATACATTCAGAAATGTGTATCAAGTGCCATTAGTACTGGATTGTTGAGATAAAATAAAGTATTAAATGAAGGTAAATTAGGCTATTCTAAGAAAAGTCTTTCCAAACAGACCTCTGGCTATAAGCATTTGAAGTAATTTCTGTCACATTTTCCTACTTCTGCTTTTCAGAATTTCAACTTCATAGGCATTCCAATCAAGTTCGTGACAGCCAATAAACAAAAATCCAGTCAAAATAGTAAAAGGCATGGTTCCAGTAGTGTTACTGGAGCCCTGAGAAAGAAACATTGCAGTGTGGTGTTCTACCAAAGCCTGCTAATACAAAAGTAATAGCACTCACTGAATCCAATAAGGTATTAGCAAGATGTCACTATAGTAAAGAGAAACAAACTGGAAAGAGGTTTAGCTGACACTTACAGATCCTCTTATTCTTTTTCCAGACACTGTTACAAAAGCATTTCAGATTTTTTTCCTTTTTTTTCTTTTCTTAAGCCAAATGATTCTGAGTCCACCTTAATGCTGAAGTTATAATGTAAGAAAATGCATGGTAAGTAGTCAACAAAAAGTAATTTCTTCAAAAGATTAAAGAATAAACTGATTTTGCTTAATAAAATGGTATGCCAGTTCTTAGATAAATAAAGTGACAGACTTCTACTCTGAATATAAACTTCAGGATGACTATTGAAAGGGTGAGAAACACATAGCTAATACTTGTAACTAAGACATGCATTTGTGCCTGAAAAGAGAATATTGCACTGAAAGAAGAACCTTGAAGGCTTTAAACCCCGCCATTACTGACCTAAAAAAGTAATTAACCATTTCCTGTAAGAAGTAGCAAATCTGGCTTGGTCAGCATCCCTACAAGTTGATAATACTTTATCAATAAACAGGTATTCCATTTCTGGACCAAGAGAGTCCTGCATAGGAGCACGCTTGAGGCGTTTTTTTTCTTGAATATAACCTTGTTTGCTGCTAGATTCATTCAAACCATCGACATCCATAGCTTGTGTCATGTGACTTGCTGCAGGACTGTGGTGGGAATTACTCGGAATTTCATCACTGCAGTCCACAGATGATACCACTGCACTCTGGACAGGAATTCTGTTGGTCAGTTGGTGCTGAAGGTAGAACACATGCCTTCTTCAGAGGAAAAAGAAAGAAAAAAAGGAAGGAGGGAAAGAAGGAAGGAAAAAAAAAGGGGGGGGAGGAGGAAAAAAAAAGGTCATACACTGAAAATAATCTGCTGTTGCTACTAAACTTCTTCAGTTAATTCGCCATCCTACCAGATTCTCCCACAGACACAAAACTGACTGTCACTCCTCTCACTCTATAAACAAGGGCTCAGTGTCACTTTGGCACTGTTCGCTAGACAGGCACATTCACTCAGCTAACAAAGCAGAGGTTTTCTACTGCTGATCCATCTTTTATGTACCTTTTGCTCAGCTTTTGCCCTTCAGATATGTTATGTGTGAGGATGTTGATAAACAGAATATTCTATCTCTTGCACAAATGAAACCTACATCAAGATACTTAAGCACATCATATTTTTCACTCAATAGCTCTGATTGTGCTCTGGAACACTTCCCAAAGACTTAAGACATAGTAGCTCAGAAATCTTTTATTGACTAGTACCTTCTAAAATTAGGAAACATCAGATAATGAACAATCCATCTATCAGGACATTCTTTTAACCAAGTCCTCTTACCTATGACACCACAAGGTTTCATGTCCTGGGTAAGTATCAATCAATTCAGTGCAGAGCTCCAACTCTTCCTCCAAATGGTGGGAGAGATCCACACTCTGTTCCTCCACACACGCAGCTTCTGCTCCTTCACCCACATCCTCATTTTGAAGGCAAGGGTTTTGCTCATTTACCATGTGATTTTGTACAAGTATATTGTTGTCTGTCACAGTTCTGCCTATTAAGGACTTGAGTAAGAACTGGCGGTAATGAAATCCACTATGGTCTGAGACATGCATGGATACCCAATATTTAGTGGATGAAAGTTCATCGAGGAGAATCTGAAGCAAAACCAAGCAACAATTACCAGCCATTATAAAGAAGGAATTTGTAACCTCTATTTCTGTATTAAAGTAACCCCTCCTTTAAGAGTTTCAGCTATTGTGTTAACAGTTTAAGAACACATGCACCAAAAAAATTAAATAATCATTGAACCTTTCTGACTATGTGCTGACAAGTACCTTGGTATCCCTGCATAAGGGAAATCATATTTGTTCCAAACTCTGAAAAGGTAGGTATTTCAGAAAATTACCCAAGGGGGGAGGGAAAAAAGACCTCAAACCGCTTCTAATGAAGATTAGGATTTCAAAATGGTTAGGAATAAAGGTAATTTATAGAAGACAGAGGTAGATGGTACACTAAATTACATAGGTATTAGTTCTGTTTTTTGTCTAGTGTCAGAGAGCAGGTGAGTTCCAAAAAAAAAAAAAAAAGTAAGTAAAAAAGATTTAAAATAATAACACTTTCCTTGTCCATAAAAGAATGTCAGTGATTAGTACAGTGCCTGCAGAGTACAACATTATTTGTCTTTAATTAAGTTGCTTGACTTGGTAATTGGTGAACTCCCAAAACAGCTTTCACAGTAACTTCTGTAAATACTTACCATGGTGACTGTAGCTGTATTTGTAGTACTGCTATTACCTGAGTTTTCTCTTAATTCTGACTAGTTTTAAAACTTCAAAATTTATCTCTAGGAAGACAAGAGAGTTTGGCTGCTGGGCAAAGCTTCTTTACCTTCCTTTCTCCATCAAAACTAATCAATGTATTTCTTTATGGGCTCTAACCTCTGCCCTCACATTGCTTCTCCTTTGGAATTTAAGCTTTCCAAATAAATGAAAACTACCCTTTTGACCTACTTCTAAAGACTGTGGATATAGCCTTTGTGGCCATATTCTTTGGCTTAATCTCTTTTTCTAGCTACCTACACCACATAGCAGGACTAGCTGATGCAATGCAACTTTTACAGACCCAAGTCTTTCTTTTTCTCTGGCAACACAAAAGGCATAGTGCCCCACAGAGAAAAACATGGAAATAGAGAGGGCTGTTTATTTACTTTCTGATGGTATATCTGTTCTAAAAGATACCAGACCAAATCCAAACGATGTAAATAAATAGTGCCTTCTACTAGAGATATTCGACATCCTTTATAAGATCTTGACAAGATCTTTCAGTTACAGATCAGCAAACTGAAGGGTGCTACACACAGGATTCTTAAAGCGGCTGAAACTCTGTGTCTCCAGTCTATCACTTAAAACCACACAATCACATTCTCTCTTCTCAGCAGAACTGAGCTTATGTTCTAAATTTCAGGATACCAGAATTTAAAAGCCTATTTAAAAACAACATAGAGTTCAAGGGCAACAAAAATCAGATCAGTCTTTCATTGGTTGAAACTGATACTACTCATGACGTCTAGCTTTGAATCAAATAATTTCAGAATTTTTTACCTAACATGTTTATAAGCTACAAGCTTACAGGAGACTGTTACTGGGAATGTCCACAGAAAAAAAATACTCAGTGCCATATGAACAAATTTCCATCTTTTTGCCCAGAAGATGGAACCTGACAATCATGCCACTACTTTTTTCTTTGCTTGTTTTCTACTGTAGGGCCTTATAAGTTACTCTCCATTCTGTAATTACAGAATCATGGAATGGTTTGGGTTGAAAGGGACCTTAAAGATCATCTAGTTCCAACCGCCCTGCCATGGGGACGCCTCCTGCTAGACCAGGCTGCTCAATGCCTCATCCAGCACTTCCAGGGAGAGGGCATCCACAGGCTCTCTGGGCAACCTGTTCCAGTATCTCAACACCCTCACAGCAAAGGGCTACTTTCTTAGATCCAGTCTAAATCTACCCTCTTCAAGTTTTTATCCATTACTGCTAGTCCTGCCACCCCATCATCTACCCTAACAAAAAGTCCCACCCCAGACTTTCTGGGGTCCCCTCACTGGGACACTATCCCTCTCGTGTTGCCAGAGAAAAAAGAAAGACTTTTGCCTGTGAAAGTCACATTGCATCAGTCCTGCTATGTGGAAAAGCCTACTTCAACTTCCTTGCCTGGAGTACTAATGGGGGAAAAAATACAGGCTCCAGACACCTGCTAAGTGGTTGGAGAACCAGAGTAGGAGTAGTACGGTAATACTGGTACAGTCTGTTTTAATTTATGTACATCATGATGTTTTAGGGAAATCACATGAATTCAAAAATATGATGCAGTTCAGCAAGGATCATGTTCTTCAGAAAGGAATACTCAATATCATACTCAGCTCTGGTGAGACCCCAACTGGAATACTGTGTCCAGTTCTAAGCCTGTAACTAGATGATCTTCAAGGTTCCTTCCGATCCAAACAATTCTATGGTTCTATGTCATTGAGCTGTTGCAGTGGATCCAGAAGAGGGTCATTGAGATAAGCAGAGAGCTGGAGCACCTCCATTGGGAGGACAGGCTAAAGGAGTTGGGGTTCTTCAGCCTGGAGAAGAGAAGGCTCAGGGGCATTCATAGTAGGCTTTCTCATCCTCTTCTGAGGCAAGTATCCCAACACCAGAAAGATTAGACTGGCCTGAAACAATCTACTCTAAGGTTAATGCTTAATACTAATGAACACCTTTTTGACATTATGTCAACATGGTAATATGGTTCAAATTCCACAGATAAAGCAAATTGAGACCCCTATATTCAAACAAAATCATGTTTCTTTACTGTCTGAGTAGGAAAGAAGAAACATGTATATTCTGTGAGAAAATCTTTGCAACAAGACCAAAACTTTGTTTTCTTCTCTAGTATTTTCTACTTTTTATCCATGTTTCAAAAAAGATGCAGTCTGCAGAAGCAATATGACTACCAATTCAAAACAAGAAAACCCAAACCCTGCCAAACAACCTAACCCCACAAATCTTCTGAAGTAGCATCTCGGTTTCACTGATAAACATTTCTAATAAATTTTATTTCAGTGACAATACAATTATGTTTCTGTGTGTCTGTTTCTTTGTACATCTTAATAAAAAATTATAATAAACTGCAAACAGCATTCATGTAACAGAAATGTGTTCCTGAAACACAAATTTCATCTCAAGATTCTTGGTATCTTTCATACTCCATATTATTCCCTAATTTTACTGCATCTGAAACACTTTATGCAAGGCCATTAGACATATGCATTGCTGGTGTGATAAAAAAACCAGGATCAACACTGAGCTTTCCCAGTGGCTTAAACACACAGCTCAAATTATACCAGTGGTAACAAAAGCTAGTAGGACAAAACCAGAAAAAAATATTACTTCCTTACTAATCAGCCTAAAAAAGATCAGAAAGGGAACTGGAACTTCCTATATAATTTTAGATGATGCTACCTGATACCATTGTGCTGCAGCTTTTGACTTTTTAGATATACTATCATTGATCTGAAATATTCACCACTGCAGATGATGTCCCCGCTAGAGCTGAAATAGTTTGATCAACTCTCAGTTTAAATGCTGATAAAAGAAACTGTCTGAGCTGAAGAAATTCATTACAAGCACTACTATGCTTCCTCTGAAATTCCTGCTGTCTTTATTTAATAATTTCATATTCTGAAACCACAGATAAGCTGAATAATGATAGCAAAACAAAACATCACATAACATTATCAAAATAGTATATATCATGCATTGTACAGCACTAGAAAACTTTTCAGTTTCCTCTTCATCTCAGCTCACACAGTTCAATCTATTATCCTGACACAAGTTCATTAACACTCAATGCACAAACAGAAGTTTGTACCTCAGCAAGAAAAAAAATCTTCTTTCTGCAGAGCAGAACCTGTCTTCACTGTCAAGAAAAATGCAAAACATTACAATATTTAGCCTGATTTTGTAAAACACTCTTAGCTACTTGTGCTAACTTCATGTGATAATTGCCATGCATCTGGCAAACATGTATGTGGCAAACATTATTTTTTCCAGGCAAGAAAATATAAGATTCATTTTACTGTTATACTATACCTTGATAGACAGCTTTCCCAAATGCTGTAAAACCCAGATGCGATGGGACCAGGCATTGTAGTTGCTTGGATATCTCCCAGCAGCTTCACAGCAGACACTCATTTCCTCCTGCACTAGTCGGTGAATTCTCTCTACAGGTCCTGCTCCCAAGTTTTCTTTAGTCATATTACTGAGCAAGGAGTTTTCCTGAATCAGTTGTAGCACCCATCGTCTGGTTACATGATGTAGATTGTTAATGGTAAGAGAGCAATTTTAAAATAAAATTATGCAAAAATGCTTTCTGATATCTCAATTATCTGAACTACACTGTAAATAGCTAATGGCCAAGAAACAGAAGTAAACATAACCCTCAGGACCCCTCCATTATTGAAAGCTAGGCTCCAAAATAATTTAACTATAGGTCTTTGTTCACTCACTGTAAGAGATCAGGGCTACTTAAAGAATACTAAATGGAAAAGGAATGAAACAAATTTCTGAAAAAATACAAGAACTATTTGAGTGACATTTCCAACAAGCTCCTCTTTCAGAAATTTGCCGAGTATTAAAATTTATAAAATGAGCTCAAAAAAAGTTACTCAATTGAAAAAAAAAACCCCAAACCTGCTTTGAATTTTTTTTATATTAGCAAGTCTTGCACAAGAAAGANAAGAACTATTTGAGTGACATTTCCAACAAGCTCCTCTTTCAGAAATTTGCCGAGTATTAAAATTTATAAAATGAGCTCAAAAAAAGTTACTCAATTGAAAAAATAACCCCAAAACTGCTTTGTATTTTTTTATATTAGTCAGTACTGCACAAGCAAGCAGAAAGAAAATGCAAAAGACTGACCATTTCAAGGGTTATAGACCTAACCAAAACAGATGTTTTCACTGCTGAACATCTGAAGTGACAGCGATAAGCACAGACACATACATGGGTTTTCATTATGGACTGACTTTTAGTAGTACTTTTGTAGCATTTTTAGATGAATATTTTGAGAGGCATCCTCAATGCTGCAGAAAACATGCATCTGCGGATCCTACACAAAAGGGTCCCAGAAGAAGGAACCACAGATGTGTAGATATGTAGTATGTGTCAAATGAATTGTAATGGGCCCATATGGAGCACTCAGAAAAGCCTGACATTCCCCAGTCTGTGACACAGAGGTTTTTCTGGTTCGTACTGGCTCACAGTGATTGCAAAAATAACTAATAACTACTTTCAGAAAGGTGTCACTTCTGCTTAGAAGAAATCAATAAATAAAAATAATAAATTAATTTCCTTTAAAATTATAATTGTTTTGCAATTCTTACATAAAGTTATCTATGTATGTATATAAAGAAAAAGACAAGTCAATTACTATTAAAAAAGCCCATCTAGTAATCCAGCTGCTTCTTCACTCATTTCAAAATATTATAATATCCTTCTCCACTGGTACTTTTATTTATACTGTGTCTTTTTCCTTTAGTTATTAAAAAACCCAGAAACTATCACAAGACAATGTGACATGAGTGCAATTTCTAAATGGACTGCATTTCTCAGCAGAAATCACAGAGTTCATATATTGTCTTCCTATGCAATGTTTGTTTCAGATAAAGATGTATGGCCAAATAAAATGCACTCTTCATTGTACAACTTCACTTTATGAAATGAAGATTATTTTTTTGTTTTTTAAAAACTTCTTTGAAGTAATCACCACCCAGTATTTTTTTAGTCCAGCCACCAGACTTACAAGAAATATAAAATTTTATATAAAATATTCTGGCATGAAAACTAAATACATACAGAATAATTTTCTTAACAAAAGACAAGTATTAACTCATAAGTATTGCCTTCTGATTAGAACCATAAAAAGACAAATTATTTTGATCTTAAAATAATTTAAGTGTCTTAAAATTATGAGTGTTTTTAAAATTAAATAAGGAATTCAGATAAAAAATATATATAGGAATGTATGAAAAAATGTAGACTTAATAGACTTTGTGGCTACAAAAATACGAAAAATTTTTTAGATGGGACTTGCTAAATTTTATCCTTGTCCCCCACTCCCATTTTGTTTTGTGGGGTTTTTTTTTGCACTTCTGCTTGAAATTTGGCATTAAGAGGGAACACAAAACATGAAATTAATCACCATGCAGATACAGAAAGAAAATTTTTGCACATCTTATTTTCTAATAAGTATTGATAACGATTAGCACATCCACAAACCAAACTCATGCACAATTATCCTCAAATATCCTTTTAGGCTAATATAACACAGAACAACAAATTACAACACTATTAAAATACTCCTAGTTTAAGATTGCACTGAAGTTGTAAAGAATTGTTTATTATTCCTAAGATGTAAATAATTATTTAGAATGTATCATTCTGAATAACTTCATTAAAATTTAACAATTGTCATAATATGGATGGCACCAGGTTCAGCACTAGTGACATCAGTTCTCCAAGTGTAAGTAAGGCTAAACCCGTGACAAACTCCTCTTGCGTCAAAGCAATCAAGTAGCATGGGTCAGTAGCATGGAAGTGTTGAAAAACAGTTTAAGAACAACAAAATTGAAAACCAAGGTTGCAGAAATTAGTATTGTTGCTATGCCAATGCTATGAAAGAAACTAACAGAAATGAAGTAAATTATATGTTTGGAATTGCATAGCACTATTGCATGTATTACATTCTAGGTTAATTTTGAGAATTTTAAGCTTGTGCATTCAAAAAAGGAGTTTACAACAACTCTCCTGTGCAAAGCGTAGTGCATTTTCAGTACTGAAACTTTGTATTTTTGATAGTGTATGAATCTCCTAATGGCTATCAACTTTATTGTTGTCCTAATGCTGGACATATAAGACAAAAATTGTCTACTGCTTTATAATGCATTACAATCAAATGTATTTAAAGCTGTTTACAAAAGGATGAGTTACCCTGTGAAAAATGCAACATTAATAAAAAAATAACACACCAAGGTTTGATTTCTTTTTTTTTTTTTTTTTTGGTACAGGTGTTTGAGTCATGCCTGAAATGGTTAGCTTTGTGCACCTGTGAAATTCCAGATTATCTTTTCCAAAAGTGTTCTCCATTATTTTAATATTTAGTAGTGGTGACTTAATGTGATAAAACCAAATTCACCAAACCAAAGAGACTAGTACTGAGTCATAAAGGAATCCAACTTCGGTTACAAATATTAGCTTTTACATACTTTTACCTTTCTGAAATACCTGTATACAAGCAATGCAGCAGTAAGTTGGAGGAGGGAGGGAAAAGAAGGTTAAACTCACAATGCTGAAATACTTACTATTGATGGAACCAGAATTCTCTGGCTGATAATTTTAGATGCTGCAAGACATGATAAACCTTTAGGGAAGTTTATCCCACCTCCACAGTTTATTTAAAAAATATGCAGCAAAAAAGTGCACATAATTTTAGTTTTAAGAGTAAAACACAATGAAGTTTTTAGCTCACAGTATCAGCTAGAATAATTTCTACGTGCCCTTCTTAATCTATGGGTCTCCTTAACTCCAGCACAGGAAAAGAAACTTAGGAAAATCATTTAGGTATGTGAAGGCAACAGAAGGTAAGTGTAACTAACCTATGAATCCATGTTTCTGGACTCTTTGGAAACTTGGTTAATGCCAGTTTTCCAAGATGCAAATCTTTAAGTGGATTTAAAGTGCCAGACTGTATTAATTCTTTCCTATAAGAGATAAAATAAATTTGTATAAATAAAAGTAGCACTTTGAAAACAGACCCATAAATAGATCCTCACTGTCAAACTACAAGACTTTCAAAAGCTCTTCATGGATTAACCCGTTCCACTCTGATACATATATATACAAATATATATATGCACACCCTATTCAGCCAGGTCCAACAAAATAAATCCACAACAAAGAACTTTATTTCAATCTGAACCCATACAGCACATTAGTTCCCAAAACTACGCAGATATCACCGTGTCTGCTGTATTTGAATGAGTTTCTTCAACACATTTTCTTTACTAATGAGTCAACTGTGACTGTATATGCCATATATCTGGCTAGTTTGTCATTTATCTTATTTAAGTAAGAATTTCACAGAACAGAAGAGAAGCTGAAATGTGCCAATTAAGTGGCCACACTTCAAAAAGCCAACTCCCAATGGGAGCCTCAATCAATGCAGTGCTGGATTCAGCATAACAGTCCCTTAGCAATAGTCAAACATTAAACAGAACTTCAAAGACAGAGCAGGCCACTGGTCAAGAACTCGGGGAGTAAGGCTACCTTCTGCAGGTAAACCACAAACATTAAAAAAAAACCCGCAACTGTACTTGTTACAGTTTCATATTCTATTTAGTAGTTGGAACTACTCCCATGTAGGTAAAAGCAAATTCAGCTGTGATGCAGAAAAAACACCAGACTGATAAGCATGGATGTATTTACATTTAAAAAAATCATTGCACAAAACCTAAAACAAAAACCTGAGTTCAATTTTAAGTATCACAAGATTACATTACTACACGTTCCAAATTATATCTTCCTTACTGTACATGTTCCTAATTTCATTTTATCGATTAAAAGATAATCTATACATTTTAATGATAATAAGCCCTTTGCTATCACTCTCACCCCTCTTTCTTAGACCTGATATGCTAGAAAGATGTAGATCATAGCAGAACCTTTCAGAACTGCATCTGCAGTGAGAGCAGGAAAAAATAACAAAAAAAGAGGCTGAATTTACCACATCTAGGACTGACAGTTACCTGCAGCCATCATCTTTCTAGGTCATTCTGTTAATTTTTCCTACTGCAAAAACACATCTTAACCACAGAAGTCCTTAATGAGAACTCCCATAGAAACTAACAAGTAATTTTCGGACAGTCATCCAACCCTTATAAAACTACTTCAATACTGCTTCCAGTTTTACCTAGACATTAGAAAGAATATTCCCCTTCCTCTGAGATTCACATAAATATTATCAGATTGAAGGGCTGTAAAAAACTGTTGCTTCTGGGCTCCACTAAGAGCAACAAGGTAAATTCCTGTTCCTTCTCCTTAATGACTCCTAGACAGGCAATGCAGTATAACCAATGAAACTAGAGTGAACCTAACAGGTACAAAAAGGAGCAGGGCAGGAGAAAATGTGTCTGGATCCACCTACTTCCTCTTCTCTTGCAGTGTATCTATTGAAGGCGATTCTAGATTTTATGAGTTTAACTGGTAACTGCAGCAAGTAAACTGCAATCTCAAAAGGACTCAGGTATCATATTCAAAGAGGGGTAAAATGAAAACAGTGAGAACAGGTATCAGTTGGTCACTGTGTAATCTAGCAAAAAGAGTATGCTCATTTAAAGGTTTCAAATGGCCTTCCTTAACTGACAGGAGTAGGCAGTTCCATAGGACTTGCATCCCCCCAAAAAAGTGGTCCAAACATGTGACTGCACATGCAGCAATGTAATCTCTAGCCTGCACTACAGAAAAACAGTGAGGCAGTCTGAAACTACCTGCAAGGCATACAGGATAGAAGAGATTTTTAGCATTCCTTCAGCACTGATGAAAGTCTCTCGAAGTATCACTAATTACCACTCAAAACAAAGCTTATAGCTGACTCACACACAAGTATTTCCAGTGTCATTTACTGAGGGCAACATACCTCACATTCCAAGCAGTGGTGAAGTCAGGGTTCAGCAGCAGCAAAGTACACGTGATATCTATCAGCTCTAGAAAGATTGAAAAAAAAAAACCAAAACCAAAAACACAAGGATTAGATTTTGCACATAGCAGAATTCTCTCTCCACTCCCTTACTCCATGTCTTTCCTTAAAGCCTCCTCCTCTGGCTGCTGCATGCACAGACGCACACCCCTGCAAATCACTGCACCATTTCTCATTCTCGAAGAAATGCTAACTTAATTCAAAAGAAGAAAAAGAATGGACTTCTGTCTCACTAATAATTTGTATCTCAAAGGATTCTGCATATGAACTTCTGATCTCTACTTGTACTGCTATAAACATACTACGCCCTCACCAAGAGAAAGCCATTACAAAG
This sequence comes from Turnix velox, assembly GCA_013400935.1. Taxonomy (NCBI): domain Eukaryota; kingdom Metazoa; phylum Chordata; class Aves; order Charadriiformes; family Turnicidae; genus Turnix; species Turnix velox. The sequence continues at coordinate 129,253 of VZTY01006505.1, read as the reverse complement.
AATCCTTGAATATTTAGTGATTTAAATTGCAAGCACTGTATATATCATACACAGATAATTTTTCAAAGCAAATCCAGCAGTTCTAAAATAAGAAAATATAACAAAATAGATCCTGTTATTTCAGTACAAGTATGACCTGTAGACAGCTGTCATATACTATACTGTAACAAAAACTACACGTGCTATTAAAAATATGGTGGCTAGGAAAATGAAACTCCATAACCATGAACTAGGATAATGAAGCAATTCTGCAATCTAGCTGCATGTAAAACACTTTAAACACATTCTGAAGTTACAGCCTTGCTTCAGACTGAGTTCTTACAGCTAACTCCTTCAAAGAACAACGTGACCATTTGTTGGCATCCCTATTTAAGCACTTCACTGACTGAAGATTTACGTTTAACACTTACTTTTAACAGTGTCATAAAAACAACACTGAGGTATACAGTTGATGAGAATGGAAATTTTTCTACTGTAACCTAGCCTTTCCCTTTCCACTGCACTGTGCCATTCCAGCAGCTTGAGTCCCACCATCCCAACTGGTATCAGTGGGCGTCCATAAAACACCTCCACTTTAGCCTGAGATACTAAGGACTGTCAATACTTTATCTTTCTTAACCTCTGCTCTCAGGGGAACACAGTACTACATCAGTTAACAAGTCTTGCAATCACAATTCTTAAACTAATGTGGTAATTTAAAAACTGGGTAAGAAGAAGAAATTTGCTTTAAAATGCAAGGTGACTATCCAGGCTTTTACTGGCAAAATGCTTAGCAACATTCTCACCTCATCACCCTGCCTGTAACATACTAAAGAGATTCTGCTGTAGGTGGTTTCCAGAAAATAAGAGGGACTTATTTACTTTCAAAGGAAAGAAAGGGAAAAAAAAGTATCTCAAAGAACTAGGTCTCCAATTACTGCCATTAATAGGATGGTAAAACAAAATTTTAAAAAGACACTGTTGAAATGGAGTAAACTAATTCAAAATGCAAAGGAACATGTCTTCATGTATCTTTGAACCAAGACTTCTAGAGAGGTTACTATTTAAGTGGATCAAAAAAAATGATGTATCTTTGTATATTACCATATGACCACTCATTAATTTATGTCCTACAAACTGATTGTGTTTCCAATAACGTTCCTGCTTACGAGGAACATGTTATACCACCACAAATAGTGGAGGGAGGAAAAAATTCCTCAGTGCACTTTGTCAATTTTGCATTAAGCTTTTACGATATTTTAAAAGTAACCTCAAGGAACTCAAGCTTCTATTTTTGTGAGTTCTCATTGAGATTTTTTTTTTAAATGAAAGATTTCCTTTTAAACCCCTCTTTGTTGCTAGGGAATGAGTATTTCTCATATGCACAGAACTTCTTCCTAATTTGCTGCTTGAATGTACAAAGCTTTTTCATTGACTTACCCAACAGAATGGAATAATTTAGGTTGGAAAACACACCTGGGATTATCAAATTCAGCCGTAAACCTGTAATGCAACAGTTTGGCACAAGGCACAAAATGCTGCTCCTACAAGCACTCTCATAAGCAAACCAAGTCTGACTGTGTTTCCTACAGCCAGCCATTATAACAGCTACACAAGCACTGAAGAAATACTCTGCTTCAGGTCTGTAGCTTCCAGCATAAGCACATGCTCCATCATTTTCTCAAATAAGACTCTGTGATTAATATATATTAACCAGTAAGAGATGAAGATTTCATGAAGTGTGGGTTTTGATGTCAAATTACACAATCCTAGTAAGCTCTGAGCTTCTCAATAGAAGTCTTTAAGACAGTAGTAGTTGCCAGCTACTTCCTTCTACATTGGTAACAAAATCCAATGTCTTTTATTTACAATTTAAAAATTACTTTCTGTTACATACATTTTAAGGAAACTATGGAATTATGTGCTTGCAACATACAGTCCTTTTGAACATGAAAGTCACTCTTGCTGCAAAAAGTGCAAATATAACACATTTTCAGCTAATTTTCTTTTTAAATATGGTTGTGTCCAAAGTTTTGTTTTCAAGAACACTAAGACGTGCTTTTCAGAAGAGTGTTGTAAAAGAGGAAACACAGATTTATGGTAAGTAAGTATATTCTGGGGAACATGCACAACAATACTTCGCATTAAAAAAAAGTTTGTAGCTCTGTCAGAAAACCATCTTGTGACAAAAATAACATGCACATATAAAAAGATATTTTGCAGAAAGAATAAAAACATAAAATTAGAAATTCTTAAGTGGAATTAAGCAAGAAGAGCAGCAGTTATGATTCCAGATTCCAAGACAACATCTTATTCAAGTATACAAACGAAAGCATAACTAAATTAAGCATCTGTCACAGTAATGTATCAATGAATGACTATAAAGCACTGCCTTCTAGGATCATGTCAGAACATGATAACAAATACATCTGAATGTAGGCACATGCATCAGCATCCATCTCAACTCCACTGATCAAAAATTGCAAAAGAGGTAACAAGAGACTACATTCGTAATCACTGTTTAAGGCATAAGGCTGGACTTAATGATCATAAAAATCTTTGCCAATCTACATGATTCCATGATTAATAAAAAAATGTATATTACAAATCAAATAAGGTACAATTATCCAACTGTGTAACTTACCATCTTTGTTCAACCACTGTTTTCTTTGTCTGTAGAGAAGAAGTTTATTGTGGACATATGGCAAAAGAAACTTGACACACCAGCTCTCCACACCAAGCTTGTTTTCTACCAGCACAATAGGGCTTCGGTTGTACCTGGCTTCAGGGCAGGGTATTAATCCAATTTCATCTCTTAAAAAAAAAGAAATAAATATTATTAAATTTAATGCCAGTAGGTGTCAGTTATTTTTTTAAATAAAACAGACTAGCAAGGGCTCCCACACATTCTATCACTTTTTCCCTGGTTTTGCTGAAATCCATATTCATTATCCTTAGTTCAGCTTCTTGATCCTTGCTGGGTTGTAGGCACAATAAAAAGGATTTTCAGAAAGCTCTTCTTAGCAAAACTGATGCAGTATTTTAACCTGGCAAACAAATTACTCAAACATACTTTAAAACATGAATAAAAATTTTAAGTTGAGCAAATGAAGTAAATGCATTATAACCCTGTACAGTTTATCCAGACACAATACAAAAGCCAGTTGTAAGTTAAGTTATGAGTCACTACAGAACTTTTGTATTAGTTCTTCAATGCAGTATTCCAAGAAAACCAGAAATATTTTAAGATTTGCTGAAGACTCTGGAAGTAATAACCATGATTAAGTGAGCCAGTATGAATTCTCAATCCTCTAAATGCTGTCTAGGAAGATTATTTTTTTGATTCTGGCTCTTCTCACTGTAAGGTAGAAAAGCTTTATTAGATTTTCCAAAGTATTCTTAATAAGGAAAGCCCCTTTTTTGCAATTTTTAGTTTATCACTTAAGCAGTACAACTCAGCTGATGTAACACAAGTATCCCTCACTTTGTGATGGAACTGTAATTGTTACTGCAAGGGAAACAAGACACATCAACCAGTGCAGCAGGCACCTAACTGACCCAAAGCTTCCTATGTGTCCTACAGCTGCACAACCAGGTGCCCCGAAACCGAAGATCCAAAGGGAAAACAATGGAGATCACACAAGACAGCAATATGCGTGTTCTCATATGTCCCATTTTTCCTCCTCCTATGCAATGCAGCCTGCTCAATAAGGGGAAGACTTAAGACAGAGGCAAATCTGATTAAATGGCAATTCTGTATGAGAGGTTTTAATCAAGTCTTCGAAATTTGTACCAGCAAACAAAGCAGAAGAGACTCAGTTCTTCAGTTTTAAAGGATCATAACATTTTCTCTTCAGCTTTCTCTAGTGTGTAGGGATATTGGAAAAGCAGCTTTAATAGCTTCTTAAAAACAAGCATTCACACTTGTGTGGACTAAAAGCAGCATTAATTTATACTTCCCATTATGCATGATTTCTCTTCCAACTTAGATTTAGAGGAAAATTTTGTTGCTCAGGCAGAACATACTCAGATCTCAAGCAGGAAAAAAACTGCTCCCTCTTGTGATGCCAGATAGAAAGCAAGTTCATCACCTTAAATTTTTTCTATACTAGGTCTACACACATATTCCAAGTGTCAACCTCACAATGCCAGCACAATTATCATAAACTATTTTTGTTGCTGGACAACCCAAATGTACAAGTTTAGTTTTGTGCCTTCAGTGGATTATTACTGAGTAATCAAAAACAATACCATGTGCTTGTTCAAGAATATTTCACTTATTTGAAAAAAGACTTAAACCGCCACAGCACAACATACATCAAAAATCCAATAGCACAAGTAACCCAAGATAAGTTGATACCAAATCACTCGATTCTGTCTCCAAACACACACTCTGATCCCTCACACACCTGCCATCACCTGATAACAGAGAGGAAAACCAGTATTTTCCTACTCCATCAATAGCCAGTCATGGGTGTCAAATCAAGGTGCTCATACTTGCTGCTCCACTCAACCAAAGTTACGCTCTTCAGTAAGCAAGTCAGATTAGGACTAAAATGACATTTCTGTCTGCCTCTTTTAACGTGGTAACATACAGAACGAAGTATGTAATTGCTGGGTGCTTTCCTTCCTAAATGTTAAGCCCAGTCCTTGTCCAAACATTGGCTGGCTTTGCATTTAAGGACATAGTGGTCCACATTTGCAATGAAGATGCAGTCACCTACAGCTCAGTTAATGACTACAAGAATTTACCAGTTGTTGCTTACAAACAGTACACCAAAGTTATGGATTAGAAAAACCCAAACAAATACACATCCACACCTTCTCAACACAAAAAGACTAACTCAGATGAGCTGAGATTCACAGCACAGCTTTAAACATGCAAAAGCGACAGGCAGGAAGGGTTTGCACAGAGAGCTGATAAGTTAGACTGAAACACTCCAATTCAATTATGTGCCCATTTAGCCAAAATCAGCCGAGTACCAGACCGCTGCATAATGAAATTCATTAAGTCACAGTGCAAAATGAAAATGGTTCTCCTGGCTACTACCCAATTTTTTCTAAAACGCAATGGCTTGTCATTTGATAGAAATACTATCTCCAGCAACTTTATGTTGGTTTCAGATGATATATGTGCTTTAGAAATCGTATGTTGCATGCAGTTCCTTGGAAAAAACAGAACTCTGGATGCAAAATACCAGGACAGCAGATTTGTTATAAGTACCCTGCCTTAGATAAAAATAGATAATTCAAACCACCACATATTTCCGCTCCCAAAGACCTCTACTATCTGCAAAAGCAATGGAGCAGGCCTGCTAGTTTGGGAATGCCTGCAGTCTGTGCTCCATCCTGCATTGAAAGAAAACTTCTGCAGAACACAAATGCTAGCACCACTGGGTTGGTGCTTCTAAAGATGAAGTGACTGAAGTGTCCATCCTGTACAAATGGCCCCTACCCAGGTGACAGAAAATGTGCCTGATAGATGACAGGACTGCCCAAACTCACTGCAGGATGCAGAATGCCTACATTTAGGTCAAGTAACTGGCACAAGCTGTTCACAATACTGAAGGAGTCACCAATGGAGGACTGTTTTTTTTCAGTATTTTGTAATATCAGAAGCACCATTTACTGTGAAAGTAAGATTTAATTTATTTCACAGCTTTCTAATATTGTCTCTCTCAAATTTTAGGAGCTATATGCTGCTTTTACATTTATTTTTCTCAAAGCAAACACCACAGTCACACTCCAAAAACTATGAAATATCTCAAGATTCTACACTGCTTCTACTTCTACATGCTCTTAAAATACATAGTAGGAGCAGCCAGAAATTAGTGGAAACTTTTACGTGCATTATCATAAAGGCTTCTTGGGCTTGTGCTGAGACTGGGAATGTGCAAGACAAGATCTGGGAATCTGTGAAGAAACATAATCCAAATCTGGTCCATGGTTCAAAGCTCCACTATGGAAGAACAACACCAACCACCTGTTGCTGGATCTGCTTAAAAAGTCAGAGTCTGTTGACCCAGCCTTTCAATGGCACTCCACAAAACAAACTCTAGCCAACTTATTTAAAATTTTTAAAATTACAGCGATATCAAAAACTCTTTCAAAAAACTGCAATACTGCCTCAGGAAGGAGGCATTTATTGTGATGATGGGTCTTGAGTTTTAGGTACCCATCTTCTCCCATTTTTTTTCCCCAAAGATGCCCTCTAAAATAAGCCAACCTCTCCCCACAGAATTAGACAGAGCATATTAAATAATGCCTGAGAGATCTCAAAGAGGTACACTCAGTGGATATGACGCAACTAAAGTTCTACTAATGATAAAGTCTGGAGCTAAGTAGTTGAACATTTCTGCAATTACATAAAGATTTTAACACCAGAAGACAATCCAGAGCACAGACACTTGAAAGGTATTTTTACATTAAATCAAGTCTCATGAAACAACTACGTTGTCTAATGATTTAGAGCATTTGAAACATGAGGAAGTGGGGCCTAAATAAAAGAGTTAAAAGTAGGGGGTTTTCTCCTACCTTTTCTCCTCTTTTTCTTCATGCAGTGTATCATATACATGTTTCTCTTCTAGAATTTAAAAAAATTCCCAGGTTTTATACACAAATGCTGAGCTGCCATCTAAGAGTTCATCTTTCAAACTACATCCACTGAATTAATGTTATTTTTTGACATGTGATTCTATTACTGTTCAACTTCATGTACAAAAGAAGAGCAAAGCTCAAAAAGGAAGTATACATTGATCTGCTAACTGATGGTGATTTTAGTTCCAATGGGATAGCTGGTGTATATGACCCATGCCTGAAAGACTGCATAAAAACAACAGCCAGTAAATTTCACAGCCTTACAAAATTGAAAACTAGCAAGTTGACAGAGTTGTCTGACTGGGAAAAATGGGAGCTAGCAGCAAGACAAAGCAAAAATAATTTTGTGTTGCATATTTAATTAGAAGTAAGCTTGGCTAAAGAAGTTGCACAGCCTTGATGCGAATTTAATAAAAAAAAAAAAGGGAAACAACAATACAATGAATGCAATATTCTTCTTAGTCTAAAACTGTATTTTTATATGCTTTTTAGAAGAGACAACATTCCCTTTAAAATTTACAAAATTATGAACCTGTCAGAACAAAACATCCATTCTGACAGATGTAAAGGGTGCAAACAGTCAAGGATAAGGGGCAGTAAGCGCTGGAAGAGAGGCGAGTAGGATACAAAAGTAAGAAATGTTAATAGAAACATTCACATGGCAGATCCCTTATTTTCAGGGCAGATACCATGCAAAAAGAATCCAAGCCTGGATCTCTGACACCAATAGGCTACTCGATTCAAGGGAACATTTCTGTTAGGGACTGTAGCTGGTTATGACTGTCTCGGCCACCAGTAGGAAGACTAGATGTACTGAAGACACACGAAAACACCCCATCATCACGCTTACAACCTGCTGAGCTTCTAGAAGCAGAAAGCCATCACAGAAAACAGCACTTGGCTATGCATAGTTCCATTTCAAGCTCTGCAGTACAGAAATCTAGCAGATATAATTACTGATTTTACTGCTTCAGAGGGTAAACTACCAGTAGCCTGTGCTTCCTCACTTCAAGCATGACAAGAGTCCTTTAGCCTCAGAGCACATAACTCTGGTAGCCTAACTTTAATCTCCAAGACTGCATCTATGAAAAAGAATGGAAGTAGTAGCATATTCTTTAGAGACACAAGCTTGAACGTTACTGCAAATAAAGAATTCTGGCAAAGGAGAAGGAACTGAGAGGAAACAGAAACACTCATTCACAAATGCTGGCTGTTCACAGCACAATAAACCTCACATCATGGCAAAACATGCCTATTTTTTAAATAGTATCCATATGCTGCGTTTTAAAACCTGGCAACCCACCCCGGTTTCTTACCACATTTAGAGAAATGTGGGGGTATTCATTCTAATAATTGCCTTTAAGTAAAGGCATAAATTAAGTGCTTGTAAATTTTTCCTATTTATTTGCTAGGCTACCATTTTCTGGAGCGGATTAATAGGCCACCACCTCAGAGACTGCAGAGTTCCTGAGACAATTACACTATACTTAAGAAGTTGTTGTCCATCCCGAGGTACCTCACCTGTCATAACTAACGCTGCCCTTATGTTAAAAGACTGAAAACCGCTTTCCTAAACAGTTTGTTTTTTGAAACGAGGCATGGGGGAGAGAAACTTCTAACAAAAGGTCAGCAGTAGAACCGAAAGCAAAACACAGACCATCCGATTGCTAAGTAGTTAGATAAACATGACTCCCAAGAGACAGCAATAACCCTAGTTGGTAATCACATGGGTTTTCTGCTTGTCTCCTTCAATTCAACATCTGAGGGATTCGCACAGGCACCTGGGCCAGCAGGCAGCGGTAACGGAGCGGGCACTCCTCAAACCACGCTGCGCGGCCCTCCAGCCCCGAGCGCTGCTCCCACCGGCACTCAGGCTTTGCCTTCAGCCAGGCAGAGTTCAGGTCCAAAACTACTCTGCCGCGAGTGTAACGCTGCCAAACTTCAAATTCCAGCAGAGTTCATTTAAAGACTTGTCTGCGAAAAAAACCCTATAACCCGAACACGATACTCATCACTTCTAGATCTCGGAGCCCTTGCTGGTTTTCGTAATGAAGCTTTTTCTGCCAAGGAGGCAGCTTTTGGCGGCATAGTGAGAGTGCCGACGCCCAGCAAGCCCTCAGTAGAGACCCCAGCTCCGGTCAACAGGTGGAGGAGGAGGAGGAAACAGGAGGGCACGGGAGGCATGCAGCACCAGATACCCGCACGGCGAAGCACCCAGATGCCGCCGAAGCTCCGGCCCCGCTCCGAAGCGCCAGCTGGAGAAAAGCCGGCCGGTCCCCGCCATCTCTCACGGCGTGGGCCGGCAGCCAGTCCCGAGGGCCACAGCGGTCAGCCCGCACCTGGACAACACCCCCGCCCGCCCGAAGGCGATAGCGCCGGGCGCTGCCAGCCCGGGAGAAACTCGCGGGGGCTGCGGGTGGGCAGCACTACCGGACGCGGCCACACTTACATGTGCGGGTTGCGCTGGAAGGCGTTGCGAATGTCCTTCACCACCCGCTGCACCAGCACCGCCACCTCCTCCGGCGACTCGGCCATCTTCCGCCTGCTGCAAGCCGGGCCGAGCGCTTCCGGGTCAGGGGACCGCGGGGAGCCGCGGGTAAGGCAGCGGCGGGGTGAGGCGGTTTCCCTCCGCTTTGGCCTCTGCCGGGGGCTCTCAGTCGTGGTGGCGGCGGCGTTGGCGTTGCTTAGTTTTGCAGGAAGGGCTTTGGCGGTGCGGTCTTCTCGTAACATGCTTTTAGCAGCTGCTGTTTCCTTAATCGACAAGCAAACCAGGCAAAAAGCAGCAGTTAATTTATACGTGAAACTAGCTCTGTTTTGAAAGGTAAATGTGCGTGTGTGACCTCCCCTGGCGCCAAGGAAAGAAGGAATCTACCGGAAAGGAGATGGGGACACTCTGCATGAGCACTAAAGTAATGGCTTTACGGTGAAAGGTGAGAGATTTACCTGCATATTAATAAAAAATTAATTACGGTGAGGGTGGTGAGACACTGGAACAGGATGCCCGTGGAAGCTGTGGATGTCCCATCCCTGGAAGTGTTGAAGACCTGGCTGGACACTTTGTCTCTGCCCAGGGCAAGGGGTTTAGAACCAAATGATGATTGAGGGCCTTTCCAACTCAATCCTTTCTGTTAGCATTCTGATCAGCAGCCAGAATGTGAAGAGCAGATTATAATTCATAGCTGGTTCATCTGTATTCTAAACTAGCTCATTTTTCAAAGAATTATTATCAAGGCATAGTTCTCTCATTTGAAGGCATGAAATGTTGCTTTTACCATCATCTGCTTTATCATCACTGTCACCAACACCCAGAAGGACTGGTAGATCTACTGTATATACTTAAAGAAAAAGAGGTGGAAGGGTCTCTGGAAGAGATCAGTCAAAGATACGTTTAAAAGAACAAATAGAAATGCAGATGTACCTTAGAGAAACACTGTAAGTGTTCACTTGTGCTGTAGCTGCTAGTTTTTTCCTGGATTTCTAGGTGAACTAACTGTAAAGCAGAGATGTGTTTTACATGGCTTCTGCCTTTTTGGTAGTTCATTTTTGCCTTACTTATTTAGGTATAACACATAGAGACACAGGGATGGTGTCTGCAAGGAATCCCAAGTGAAACAGGGAAGTGATTGAAGATCATTGTAAAATCTGAGAAGGATATGTTGGAAGCCTCTTCAGCAGAATCAGCAGAATCTTGTTTTTCACATATTCCCTGAAATAACATTTTTAGGTGTTTGTGACTGTCTCTTCAAGTTTGCTGCTATATTTTTCTCTGTGTGTACTTTGTTTCCGCTGGCTATGAATGCAAGTTTAGTCTCGTTTTCCATTCCCTGCTCATATTGGGGGACTGCTATGTGAAGTGTGTACCGCACAACTAAAAATCAAGGATTTCCTACATTCTCCGTTTCTCTGATGTTCTTTTTCTTGCCATTAGGACATTGCCTGCTGGACTGTGAACGGGCTTCTCTTCTACAAAATGAATTTATGTGGATAGCCAAAGTGAGGATGCCAGTGCTGTCAGATGGCAAGCCACCATAACAAAAAAAGTTGAATTTTGAATGTTGAATTCACATGGGATTTTTGTTTTCTTTTTAATCCAGAATATCCCCAGAAAAAAAGGGACTACAATTGCATGCAGTACGTCTAAAATATCATCTTCAAAATATGGAAGATTTAGTCTGCTCTGTTGCATTTATTTAGAAAATTTAATGGTTTGGGCTTCAAATTATATGATTTTTTTTGTATGAACACAGAGAAGACAAGAGCCAGCAAATGCCTGCCCTGCAGGATCATCAGCACGGTCCAGATACAGGAACCCAGTGCAGCTTATGTATGATGACATCCAGCAGGTTGTCCAGAGTGCTCAGGATCTGTGAGAGGACAGAGCAGGTGTCATGCTTGCCCTGGTTCCTCTTCATACAGGGACCTAGCTTGAATGCCTTCCACCCAAGGCAGGTTTTGGCCTCCCTCTACAGCCAGGAGAGCCTTCAGGATATCACTGCTCTAGCTTCTTTTTCTGTTGCCATCCCACAGCCAAATCCAACCAGGAAAAGGTGCACAGGGAATGAGCAGCAGGTTCTCCATAGCTCAGCCCATGTTCACCTAGGGAAGCACATGGGTTGTCTGTCTCCTCTGCTGGCTCCAGACTGCAGATGTGGTTACAAGGGCAGAGCTGCTTGCCCACCAGGTCTTCATTGATTCCGCTGCAAGGAGAGAAGGGGCTGTTTGGATGCTGGGCTTTCCACATTGGGAAGGGCATGACAGGCATCAGAGCTGGTGGTCCCCAGGGTGGTAGCCATAGGAGGTGGGGAAGGGAAGCCCCAAGGTTTCTTCTCCCTATGGTGATGCTGCTGAGGCAGGGTCAGAGGGCAGTCCTGGCTGGTGGAGCACAAGCCCCAGCCAGGCTCTGCAGCAGGTAGTTTGTTGTGGTGAGAAATCATGGCCTGCTGCTGCATGGTAGCACCCATGCTTTCAGGGGGCTCCTTTTTCTGTAGGGCCTGAAGAGGGAGAATATGGTCCAGACTGGGCAGCAGAGCTGGCAGTATTCAGCAGTGGTCTACAGGATGGGCAGAGTCCCAGGCCAGCAGCAGCTCCCAGAGCAGTCCTGTGCCATGGTACTGACCCTGTGGCAGGCACAGCTGTGCACATGATAGCCTGTCTCACCATCCCTGTGCCCAAGGGACAGCCCTAGTGCTGTCCTAACTGCCGGGCCAGGGCTTGGCCAGCATTGCCCACAGTGATGACTCCTTATAGTAATTCTCTCATAATGCTGCTACAGTGCTGTTCAGACATTGTCAATTACTTTTGGTTTTGCTGCACTGCATGGTGTGCTTAATAATGAACTCCAGACAGGAGTTTTAGACCCATGGTTTTTCTTTGTTGTCTGAGTTGGATATTTTTTTTAATGTCTGTGCTAGTTTCGTGATTACTCTGCCACATTTTCTTGACCCTCAATACTGGGACCAGTCAGTGTTAATGACATGGACAGTGGGATTGAGTGCACCGTTGGCAAGTTTGCAAACACCAACAACTGTGTGGTGCAGTTGACACATCAGAGGGAAGGGATGCAATCCAGAAGGACCTTGACAGGCTTGAGAGGTGGGCCCTTATGAAGTTCAACAACTCAAGTGCAAGGTCCTGCACCTGAGTTGGAGCAACCCCAAGCACAGATACAGGCTGGATGGAGAATAGCTTGAGTGCAGCCCTGAAGAGAAGGATTTAGGGGTGTCAGTGGATGAGAAACTCAACATGAGCTGCCAGTGTGCAGTTGCAGCCCAGAAGGCCAACCGAATCCTGAGGTGCATCAAGAGAAGTGTGACGAGCAGATCAAGTGAGGTGATTTTGCCCCTCTACTCAGCTCTGATGAGACTCTACCTAGAGTATTGTGTCCGATTCTGGAGCCCTCAACATAAGAAGGACATTGAACTGTTGGAGCGTGTCCAGGGGAGCACACAAAGATTAGCAGAAGACTGGAGCACCTCCGTTCTGAGGACAGGCTTAAGGAGTTGGGGTTCTTCAGAAGAGAAGGCTCGGGGGGGACTTCAGTAGCCAAGCAATACTTGAAGGGGGCCTATAGAAAGGTTGGGGTAGGACTTTTTAGTAGGTTATTTGATGGGATGGCGGGACTAGGAGTAATGGATGCAAATTGGAAGAGGGTTTAGGTTGGATCTAAGAAAGCAGTGGAACAGGTTGCCCAGAGAGGTTGTGGATGCCCCCTCTCTGGAGGTGTTTAAGGCCCGGCTAGATGAGGCACTGAGCTACCTGGTCTAGCGGGAGGTGTCCCTGCCCATGGTAGGGGGGTTGGAACTAGATGGTCCCTTCCAACCCAAACCATACTATGATTCTATGACTCCCAGACCTGAATTTGTGTGTGGGCCATCATAGCTCTGATTTTGCTGCAACACATTTTAAGTTTAGTTTCATGTGCTGTGCTTACAGAGCTACTTGGTGTGTGACAACACCTTCTGAATTCCTTTCTGTTATCCCTCTTTCGTGTTACAGCTGGGACTGAAAAAAACCTAATTCACAGGCTTCTTGTAGCTTAGGCCATGATTCAGATTAGAATTGACCTTTCTCTGTTTGAATGTGTCTATCTTTATCATATAAATCCAAAGAGTAGTTGTAGTCTTAAGCTTTAACTGCTGCCACTGATCTCAAGATGTGAGGCAAACTGACAGCAATGGTTGTAATATCCCAGTGACTCATGCTGGTTGCAAGTGTCAGTTTATCTCATCAGCTTCTTACCATTTTTTGTTTCTTGTGATGATTGCGTCTCACATCTTAGTTGAACCATAAGTTATCATAGGCCAATGAATAATGGTAGTAGAAACAGTTCAACTGTTCTGCTCCTGAGTTTGTGTGTTGACTGTTTTTAAACTGAATGCTAGCCTATCCCAGTGCAACTGTATATGTGCTTTCTTAGTTTAAACTGGTACTGGCAGTGTACCTACCAACCTTATAAATTTCTTCCTTACCCTAGAGTGTTTTTTCCAGTCTCAGTCCTGCTTCATGGTAAGTAAATGGGAGAAAGAAACATTCAGAGAATGGGATAGATAAGGAGTGTTCTTTCTTACATTTCAAAGGAAACACGTTTCTTTTCCCATCTCTTGGACTCAGATATTTCGCTTAATCTAAGTCCTTAATCTAACCCTTAAATAATATCTTAAATCTTTTCTTGGTTTATATAGGTAATTTCCTACAGTTCTTATGTCGGTGGAGTGCTATATTGAAAACTTTCTGCATAAAAGGCATAATACTTAGAATCCATGGAAATTACATGTCCATTCTTTGTTACAGTATAAGCGATCTCATCTCATGTATTCATTTGAAGCACAGTTAAAATGAAAATGTAGGATGAAGTGTGCATACATTAGTGTAAGATCTCTTCACTAAGAGACTAGCAGTGCTTGTAATGGTGTGATCCAGTAAAATTAAAAGATACAAAATTTTCTGGCAAAGCTTCTGTAAATGTGTGCAAAAATGAACTGTCATTTCCAGTATAAATATTGTGGCTTTGCTTGCATGTAAAATAAGAAAATTAAAGGAGTTATATACATAAAATATACATTATTTTGGTAGTTCTGCATATTTTGAAACTGTTCAACCTGTAGTTCCTCAGGCAATGAATGAAGTATTAAGTAGAGAGACCTGTTTCCAGTTCATTCACATCATATATAAATTTTCAAGTTCTTGTTTAGATTTTTTTTGTGTGTGTGTGTGAATTGTAACAGCTCATCATTCACTAAACTGATAAGAAAACAGTCCTGGTAATCAAGTTAAATAAAGTGCTTTAATTCAAAAAATAATGTTACCGAGGGAGCCCCGCTACAGCTAAAAGGAATGCAAGGTCCATGTTTCTTGATTTAAATAACTCCTGTAGTTGAGTTCTACTCTATTAATCTTGCCAGAGAACCATTTTCCAGAAGCCCTAACTCAGGCTTGAGACTGCAGATGTTGAAAGTGATTGTAAACGTATGTTTTCTGGTTTTAGTGAAATTAAAATTCCACAATAATATTCTTAGTAATTTAATTCCTAATGTAGAGATCAGAGGCATGGAGAAGCTGAGCAGTAGCACAAAACTTAGTGTAAGCTCACGCTGTAGAGATCCAGATTGTGATTTAAGACTAGAGCTGTTATAAATTAGGACACGAGAAATATATCTGTCAGTTTATCATCTCTTTTTTTTTTTCCCCCCTATTCTCAGAAGAAAAAACGTGCTATATCCCTGTCCCTGAAACACGACAAAGTGGTTACACTGCTGTATTGACCAAGGTCATGCTGCTGATTAATCTGGGATTCTGCAGGTAATTAATGTCTCTCACATGTGTGCTGGGAAGCTGTGGTGCTATTTTTATCTTCGTAATACTGTTTGTAAACAGCTTCCCTCCTGCAGCACTTAAAGACTCAATGAGATTGCCTATCCTCTGCATTTATGTGTCTGCTGCTTCCATAGTGCTGGAGTTGCTGCTACAGTTAGTAAGTACAAAGCTGAGTTACTTAAGCTTCTCCAAAGATGAGATAATCAGGCTTTTGCCTACATAGCTGAAAATCAAGTTGTGGGAGTAACTCTGGTAGTTCAGACCAAGTGGTTGTCTGGCTCCAAGAGTCTGTCATTAATCAGAGGCCATAGACAGGCACCCAGGGAAGAGTTAAAAGGATCTTACACTTGTGATACTCTCCTCTTGCCCTGTTAACATACTCTCTTGAGGTCTGACTATTCCATGGTCCTGGGGTAGTCAAAAGACTGTAATTTGTCTTGTTTGTATCTCTCACTCAGAAGATCTTGTAAAAACCCCTCCAAGCCTTCCACATGTGAATTCTTTGTCCTGTCTTTGTCCTGCTTTCCTTTTCCATGAGGTTTAGTGGTTCAATGTTGAATGGGAGGAACAAGTGAGATAGTACCACTGAGCTTACACTGTTATTTGGTGGATTCTAGCAGTCTTTAGCTGTCAAGATTTTCAGAAATAATTTTGCATCTTGCTCTATTCCTGGCTTTTTTCCCCTTTTGCTACATCATGTGTATACATGAGTATAAATTTGGATGGGCAAATGAATCTCCTTTGCCCAAGGGATTAGGAAAGCTGTATCCCAGCTTTCAAGCTATGAAAAGCTCTTGCAGTGTTTGGGTATTTTTGTCGAAGCTGTTTAAAAAGGAAATTAGGGAAAGGGTAGCCAGGAGGGAATTGTTAATTAACAGTTTGATAGTTTTACTGGTTTACCTGTCTGGAGGAGAGAAGGATGAAATCTTATTAACATAATTGACATGTTTCATAAAAGGAACAGAATTAAAGATGAAGGTCCTCATGCAGGGCAGGTAGCAATAGGATGAGGCTCAATGGTTTTAAAATAGAGCAGGGCAGATTTAGATTAGGCATCAAAAAGAAGTTCTTTACAATAAAAATAATAATCACCTGGGTTGGAAGGGACCTGTCAGATCATCAGTTCCAACCACTAGCCAAATCCTGACAAGCTTTTACCTGGACAGGGACTTGAACCCATGATTCTCGGGTTAAGGAATTTGATGCTCTTCCAATTGAGCTGCATAGCCAGGCAAATGAGGGTGGTGAGACACAGAAATAGGTTTCACAGAGAGATGGTGGGGTCCCCATCCCTGGAGGCATTCAAGCCAGGCTTGACGAGGTTCTGAGCAATCTGATCTAGCATAGGGCATCCCTGCTTACTGCAGAGGCTTGGACTAGATAACCTTTGAAGGTCCTTCTAATGAAATGATTCTGGGTTGTGTTGCTCTAAAGGGGAGGCGTTACTCTTATTTGTTATCTCTCAAGTGCAATGAGATGCGACTGCAAGTAGAACTAAAGGTGATAGCAGAGAGAGTGCAGGGCAATAGTATTAAAATGTCTTGCCTTGCATGGCCTTGTCAGTTGGAGGCTGATCCTTGAGACTAGGATAGAAATTACATTCCTTTGAATTCCAACAATTAATACTGATCTTACTTGATGCAAGCAATTACACATAGGGTAAGTAATTGTGCCTTCTCTTTCATTACAGCTCAGAAATTTAAGTCTATGCATCTATGAGGCCTGCTTGTAGCTTTGATTAGTGAAACATGCCTCTTCCTGGTCTGTAGGTTTGGTTTATTCAGCAAACATAACATATAAATGTGCACTTTCCCTTCAGAAGTTTAAATGCAAATTAACTTTCATTAAACTAAGTAGATTTTCCTCTTTATACAAAACACTAAATATGTATTCACCCTGTGAATAATCATGTGGTATGTACAGAAAAAAGAAGTTTTCCAATATAGCAGATGCATTTGTGCATTTCTTGAATCAGGACATGCTGTCATAAAGGATTGTCATTGCAACTAAATGAGGACTGATCTACATCACTCTGTGCTGGCTGAGCAGACATCTCTATTCATAGGCTACAGTAAGGGGAGAAATAAAATGCAGTTATTATAAACAATTCTTATTTGTATAGGAGCCTCTCTCCGAGAATGTGCAGCTGACCATGCTATAGTTTCCAAGACAACAACCTCCCGAGATCTATCTCCTGTTTGTTGTTTTTTTTTTTATTCTTGGTTATTTGTGGATCTCCTGCACTGAGATCATTAATGATCAAAAGCTGATACAGTTCCATCAGACACCTTTTTAATAGTGAAATCAAACTACACCAGCAGACTGTCTGAAATAAAATGTATTTTGATTCTGTATAAGCTATGCAATTTACATTTCTTTCCAGGCATCTTTAAATAAACTAGCCATGTTTTTTATTCAGTTGTCTACAAGGGTATACTGCATAGTGGGTGTTTGTTGTTTTTAGAATCATTTTTAGAATCATTCTTTTATCTGAAATATGCCAATATAGTAGAAGTCAGTCATGGAGAATTTCTAATAATTTTCTACAAAAAAACTCACATACTGAAAAGCACTTTTTAGAATAGAATCAAGGAGAATAGATTATAGTTTCACCTCAGCTATGTGGGAGATTTTGTAAACCTTCCTCCATCTTGTCTTCATAAACCCCATTATGATGTTGCTTACATAGATGCAAACTTAAATTCATCTCTGTGTGGAAATACACTTTGGCCAGTCTCTAAGTTTGTAATAATATGACTTAGTATGTTTGCATTTGCTTATGTGTATCTAAATGCTGTAACTGTCACATATAGTAATATAAATGTAAATATGTAAATAAAGTAATATAGTAAATATGAAGAACAAGGTAGGGATTTTACAAAGTGTCATATTCCATGTTGAACTCAACCTGTGTAACCTGAACATAAAAAAAAGTCACTGCTACTTGATGTGAAAAAGTTTCACACATTAAATAAATCCCCTGTAAACAGCTGCTTAAAATACTAGTCAATGTGAGGTTAAGAACACTCTCTACTGACCTAGCAATGCTATTATTCTCTACTGAAGATGAGTGTTTAAAGGATAAGACTATGAAATTATCTTACTATTTAAGTATATTGATCTGAAGTATTTACTATTAGTTGATTAAATTAATATAATTATGTTCTTCAGGCCAAAAATTTTACATACCTTCCTGCTTCTGAGTGATAGGGAAATGCTTTTCAATATATGAATGGTGATAAAATGTAATGGAGGTGCTCCTTCATTTTTTTTCATTTTGAATTTTGGAGGTGGCATAGTTGTTTCAATCTCACTTCTCAAGTAGGGCTGATAAAGCCCTATGTCATGTTGAATCATCTGACTTACAGAAGGAACATTTAGTTCTGTTGCAGAAGAGAGAAATTAAAAGCTTCTGAAGTCCAAGGCAAATGGAGGTGGCACATAAATTTCTAATGAGCATTTCCTACATTCCCTCTGTGTTAAAATTTACTCTGTGGTATACTGCCATTTCTAAACATGAAAAAGAAGAAATGACATGGTTTCTGTGTTAGAGACTGTGTTCCACTGGAATTGCAGAAGACTATAACCTAGTTTTTCAGACCTTTTTGGTCTTGGACTTTACAGTATCATGTGGCTGTGGTTTTTGGAGTAGCTCCTCTGTGCTTATTTTCAGAAGTAGTCATTGAAGATTTTGATGTTGCAGTGGAAGTACCAAATGCTATTTTAATGCAGTCTGAATGTAAAGTTGAAAAACGAAAAAGCTTTCACGGTAAAAAGCACTCACGCTTCCTGAATTTGGCTGTGACTGATGGAAAATTTGATGTAGAGATTACAAGACAATCACTGTCCTCTAACACTAGGGGGTGCAATAAAACCTTACTGCTGATATCTTTAGAGGCGTAACCTACCGTGACTCGAAGCTCCTGTTGTAGGTAGACCGAATTCTTCTGTGCGGTAAGAAAGTGCTTCGACTTTTCTTAATTACAATGTTCTCTAGAACACTACCTGTCAATTTACAGTTCGGGATGATGGCTGGCTGTTTGAGGTCTTAAAACAAAAGCAAAGGGACAGAAAAACACACAATAATTTGCATAATGCAGGGTTTCTCAAAAATACTTTATTATATGTTTTTTAGCACTGAATAGTTTTGATTTGTAAGTTTATTAGGAACTGTGCCTGAGATTAACTGTGACACTTGAAATAACAATTGAAAGTGATACACAGTATTGAACTGGGTTTTGGGGTAGGAGAAGCACTAAGGTAAAAAGCCACTAATAGCTGTGGAAGGATGACCCGGAGATAGTGAGCTCACAGCTGCCAAACCAACGTAAGAGGATGTGAAGGGTGCAATGAGTGACCTTTAACTTCTTACCTAAATCCCTGCTGATGTAGAGGACATGATGTGAGGGGGAATGGTATACAGCCTGAAAAGATACATAGCATTATATGATACAAATATGGTTAGAATTTAATCTGTGTATTCTAAGGTTAAAATTTCCAATATATATCAACTGGGAAAAAAAGATTTTTGAAAAATAAAAAAAATATTTCATTAATGAGTTGAATGTTGAAGATCATACTTATTCGTTTATTTTTCTGATTTTTTTAAGTTGAGATGGAAGGAGATTTTGTGACAGTTACATATAAATAAGACTTCGGCCACAGCGTTCCCTGAATGTGAGAAGTAACATGCACTTCTAACAAATTGCTGTCAATCTTTTTTGATGCAGATCAATTTTCTGTCATTAACTGTTTACTATTTAAGAATTTTATGACAGATGGATTGCAAATAACTCCGGAATCTCAAACCAATAGGGATTGATTTTCAGGCTCTGAACTATTTTCTCAGGATGGCATCCAGATCACTTTAAAGTATTCATTATTTTGATTTTTATCTTTTTGGGTAAAAGCATTACAGATCTTCATGGTGTAAGATATCCAACACAGAAGAAGAAGTTTGGAAAATTTATAATAAAGTCTGACGTAATGAAGTTCAGAACTGTTTTTCAGTCTGCTCGTGATTGTCAGGATGTATTTTCATTCCAAGACTGGAAAATGGCAGTAAAAGGATGTTGACTTCCAAACTTATTCCCTCTGATACTTATGCTAGAAGAGTGTAGATGAAATATGGATAGTTTAAATGAAAACTTAGATGCCAGAGCACAAGATGTAGCTTGCAGAGGGGGTGACTGTATATGTATTTTACTTGATTTACTCGGGGTTTTTTTGGTCCTTTTTTGTTCTTTTGATGCAGATAAAGTTTGAGAATGCCCAGACTCCATAACTGGGTGTCGGCAACCAGGTGTTCTGGTGCAGCGCTTGCCAGAGATTACTTAGTATCTTATAAAACTTTTTACAAATGGAGGAGGCATTTGGTTTTTATTTCTTTGCCTTGTCATTTTGGTAGAGACCCCGCAGTGTGCTCTGTGCAAATCTCTTGGTTGCACAAAGTAATATGACTATATACCCATATTGGCAAAAACTTCTGCTATTCTAAATGGAAGAGACCTACTCCTAAACACTACTGTGAGAATATAGAAATACGGCTGTGTCAAAAATAAATGTTACTGTTTGTAAGCACTGTAATGACTTTGACATAAAGAACATTAGTGATGACTGTTAAAGTCTTGATAGAAAATCTATGATTTCTAACTTATTTTGGGGCATTTCATATGCTAGGTCTTCTAAAATTTGATAGAAGATATGCATGCATCTAAACTACTGAGAAGTAATTAGTTATACATCAGGATAATTTTTTAATATTTTGTGTTATTCACCAAATCCTGAAATGTTATTCTAAGCATTTACTGTGGTGAGCAAAAGCACTGCTCATTTGGTAGCTGTTTGTCAACATGCAGGGCTGTAGCTTTTTGTTATCACTAGTTTAATTAATGTAAGCTTCTTGAAGGTATTACTGTTCTGCTATTTAAAATACATACATATCTCACCAAAAATCAATCGTTTAGGGTCTAAAATGCATAGGTCAACCTGTATGATTTTGAAAGATTCTTTTGTTGAGCTCTTCTTTTTCATAGTTCGGATGCCAATACTGAACAGTCACCTCCAAATAACATGCTTAAAGAAATGCAGACAAAACTCCTATAATTAGTATCACTGCTTAAATTCACCTTGACATTGCATCTGAATATGATTTCTCTTCTGAAGAGCACTCCAGTTGATGAAAATACATATTATTTTCTTAGAGATTATCCTAATAAATTGCCTCTGGTGAAAGAGGATATCCAGAAAACTCTCAAAAAGAAATTAATAATTAATGGTTTATCATCACCTGATTGTAAAAGGTGATAATGGTGAGTTAGAAAGAATGGAGGTTTTAGAAAAGCCATTTTCTTGTGGTATTTTATAGTAACAAATGTGCATGTCTCCCAAAAGTCTAATGTTAATGAAATAGACTCATCACGACCTGCTTTCCCACAAGCACAGGAAGCTTAGTCTACTTAATTTTATTGATAATAAATGCAATGCTCAGCTGTAGAAAATAGTAATTAAATAAATTGTCTTGAATGCCTCCTGTAACTGGTAGAGCTTTAATTTTTTACCATTGTTAATAGTGTGCATTTGCTTCCACTGCAATTGTAGTAAAATTAATTCAAACCTCTTCATAATTTCAAGGGCAGGAGCTGAACTGAGGAGTTGAATCAGATCATACCGCAGTTAAATCCAAAATCAGTTTAAGATTCCCTTGACTATTATATTTAGACTACTAAGGCAAATTTGGATGATGAATATCTGATGACTATGTCTCAAAACTATTATGACAGTGGAAGGGTGTTTTCAATTGCCATAGAAACAGTTTCACTGAAGTCAACAGAGGTGCAGAGATTTAGCTGAGAATCTGCAGGCATAAATAAAATTTATTCTCATGTGACTGTTGTCAAAATTTCAATATCTTATTCATTAAAAAGGTTGATCTTGAATGTCCTGGTTATTAGAAAAATTCAGAAAACAGTAGAAAATGTTACAAAATTATTGCTGTGTTTACCTGCCCTTCAGTCTGAATTACACATGGTCCCAGCCATCTGTAAAAGTCAGCAAGAACATGTCTTGTTGGTTTCTCCAGCTGCAGCCAGCCACAGATCTTTGGAACAATTTGAAAAATGTCTTTTTTGGAAAATATGTAGTCTTCTTTCTTGAGCTTTATATAGTCTCTCAGGGTTAGGGGGTTGAGTTTTGGTTTGGTTTTGGTTTTGGTTTTTTTTTTAGTGCTGTACTCACTGTGTCACCATGGAACTAGACTTGTAACCAAAGCCAGAAAGTTTTGCCTTTTTTCTTTCTTCTTCAGAACCAAATGGTGATACTGAAGAGTTAAGTCGAGGTGCTAAACAATAAAATCTTTCTCAGCTTGCATCCAGCAGATGGACTTTTCAGGTTTTTTAATATACAGATGGCATAAGTTCAATTCTATGGAATTAAAATAATTATAGCTCCCATCCAAAGCTATGGCCACTTGAAATTTCAAATTGTAGGGTTTGTTTGGAGATTTTCATTACAGTGTTGGTTTCTTCCCCAACACTGAAATATGAAAGATGATAAATGAGTCTGCCATTAATAACTGAAACAGGGTAGAACCTGATTAACTGGTGATGTTAAAGCAGTTTTAAAGTTCTGTTGATTTTTTTTCATTGCAGTATTTAGTGTATGAAGCCATCATTCAGCAGTGCACTCAAGTGTAACCTAGAGAGCTCTATCCCAGTGGTAGTCATATTTGGTTAATTTATTTGTGATATATATCCTTCATATGGCACTTAATGTATTTTAGAACTAGCCCAGTTATTACAACTATTTGATGCTGGAAGAAAAAAATATCAGTAAGATAAAACACTTTTTGCTTAATTTGTACTTATTTTTGTATCTCTTTTGCAGTTTCTGGGAAAAATTGATAGTGTTTGAATGATCTGTTGTTGTTCATAGATCAGTGAAAGGACATGAGAAGATGGATAAACAGCTTCTCAGATGGACTTCTTGGGGACTAAACAAAGACTAACCTTGCAACTATTGCTCTACAATAGCTAGATACAGAAGAAAACAGATCTTGGTAAGTTAGCACAGAAAGATACTAAGCAGTTGTATTCTTTCATGTGCGTCTTAAGAGGACTATTTCAGAAAAGCAAAGAATGTTAACTGTCATGTATTTCCTATGGGCATACTTTAAAAATAAACTCTTACCTACAGGAAATTATTTTATTTGAAGATGCATAAAGGAAGGAGAAGAAAAAGAAGAAACCAAAAATTATGTGGGGCTTGGAAGCAAATCTGGATTCAGAATTCAGGTTTTTCAGAGGCTGTTTTGTGGCCTTCTGTAATAAGACTTTCTTATTTTCAAAGATGCCTTTTGATGGGTTAGATTTACATTAAACCCATATAATGGAAAAGGCTGTATTTTCAGGAATTTCAGATTGTTCCGTTAGGTTTATACTGTGAAAGTCTGCTTTGGAAGAAAAAAGAGGAATTGAATACAGGTGTGCCACATACAAGAAGCACGAAAATCATGCTCATGTCTCATTTTCTTATATCTTCTTTTTTACTTCACAAATGCAGATGGGATGTCCTAATCTTGTTGAAACACTCTGGTAACAGAACTACTCTTCATAATTCATAGTGATGAATCAAACACACCAGGAGAGACAAATAATATTGCTGGTCTTGTTAAATATTCTCCCTCAAAAAGATGAATGCCCACTTGAGAGCCATACATACTCTTTGCTCAGCAATTGCATAGAGCAGCAGGAAGAAATATGATAAATGATCAGTAACACCTGAAAGTTAGTCCCTGCCTAACTCTTGCCTAGGCACTTGATTTCAATGGGAGTCAGGTACAAAAAGCCAAGGTGTGTGAAGACTTTCAGTAGTGGCATTATTTTCCTTTGTTTAAAATCAATGGATTTCCAGTAAAGGCTTCAACAGAATCAGCTGTAGGTCATGACAAATACTTTTGAGAATCTCAGCTGTTCATTTCAGCAATTCATAGCTGAAAAGAGACATAACTGCAGAAAAGAATGTATTTAAGAAAATCTTGTAATGATAGTTTTGTTTTAGCAGTGGTAAACTAAGGACAGGGAAAAATGAAGTATATATAGAAATCATGTCTCTAATTAGAGCAGGCAAAAATATAGTGCTGTTTTTGAGAGAATACTGCATAGGATTAGGATGCAATTACTGAATTCTTCCTTTAGATTGCCAGTGAAGACTTGGTTGCTAAAGGCACTGCAGTAGTAGGTTTCCTGCTACTGTTCATGGACTTCTTGGGGACTAAACAAATTTAGAACTCAATCACATCAGAACGTTCTTGCAAGTATGTCCATTTTTTAATTTTCCCTTCAATGTTTTATTTATGATGGGCAATTAAATCATTGATGTTGCAAGTTAGTATGGTAAGTGAAATGTAATAGGTATAAAAATTAACCAGTGTTAAATCTGATGAATTATAGGAACTATTATTTTACAAGACTCATCACCATTGAACTTCCTGAAATAATTCACATATTAATTTAGTCAAACAGTAAATAGTTTTGTTTCTTAAATCTGTTCTTTGCTGCTTTGCCCTGGTGAGACCACATCTGGAGTATTGTGTCCAGTTTTGTGGCCCTCAGTTCAAGAAGGACAGGGAACTGCTTGAGAAAATCCAGTGCAGAGCCACCAAGATGGTGAAGGGATTGGAGCATCTCCCATATGAGGAACGGCTGAGGGAACTGGTCTGTTTAGCTTAGAGGAGACTGAGGGGTGGCCTCATTAATGTTTATAAATATGCAAAGGGTGAGTGTCAGGAGGATGGAGCCAGGCTCTTCTCAGTGATCTCCAATGATAGGACATGGGGCAGTGGATGCAAGCTGGAACACAGGAGATTCTACAGAAATACAGGAAAAAACTTTTTCACAGTGAGGGTATCAGAACACTGGAACAGGCTGCCCAGAGAGATTGTGGAGTCTCCTTTTCTGGAGACATTTAAAACCCTCCTGGACACCTTCCTGTGTTTCGGTGTTCCTGCTCCAGCAGAAGGACGGAACTAGATGATTTTCTGGTGTCTCTTCCAGTCCCTGATATTCTGTGATTCTGTTGCAAGGGTCTTCTATAATTGTCACGAGCATAAATGTACTGATTCTAGTCACGAACAGTATGAGTTACATGTGATCACACTCAATTAGGACTTTTCATTATGCCAAAGAAAACAGACAACACTTGTCTCAGTTTCTTTGACCATGTGACTGCTACTGTAGCAGTCCTGTGGCAGCAGATCATATTCCTGAGATACCTTAAGCTTCATTTGGTAACAACATCTTGGAGTATGGCCACCAGACTCTATCTGAACCTGTAGCTTCCTTTCTCCCTGCTCCTAGACAAGAGAGTCTTACTTCTTGGGAGGTAGCCGGGAAGAAAAACAGGAAACCAGGAAAATGCTAAGTGATGGGCTTAAAAAGAACACGTAGCCTGACTTTTTGGTCCAAACTGGAGTATTACAATTACATAATAATATTGGAAACATAATGCTCCATTTGAAATACATTTAGGAGTAAAATGAGAAGGAGGGACACAAGATAACCTACTATTTGGCAGTGACACACAATTCCTGCCTCGTATTTACTTGAAAAGTAAATACTGTCATCTGCAAGAAAACTGCCATGTCTTCCTTCTTTCAGACATTGTTTCCAAAGGAGGAGAAATCACACTTAAATACTTGTGTGGATTACTACAGAACATCTGCATGTAAACTTTTTCTTTTAAATCCAGATGATTTTAGAGTGGTTTTTTTAGGGGCAAAGTGTTTTGGTGGTTTTGGTTTGTTTTTTTTTTTGCTCTGGTAGCAATCAATTTCTTAAAGCTTCAACAAAAGATAACTACATATTCTTAGCTCTGTATCCTTTGGGATCTGAATTATTTCAGTTCTCAAAGAGCACATCTTTCCTGGAATTAGTCATGTACTGGCCTGGCCTGGCCTCTGTAATTTGACCAACAAGGCGCAAAATTAGGATGATGACTCAATGATTTTCCAACCTAAATGATTGAGACTACAGTTCTAAAATGGAAAAGCAAGAGACAACTGAAATATCTTGCTGGAGTTACAGCTATTAGGATATGCGTATGCTTAGCATATAATGGTGATACATGGATGAAGTAAAGCTGTTAATATAATATTTATAAATCAGAGAGTCCCACATGTAGAATTTTGTTCTACCTGTCCATGTTCTACCATGTCTATTACTTTGTTCTACCTGTCCAGAAATCAAGGTCACTCACTAGCACTGAAAATCTGTGAGAAATTTAGTGAAATTAGGATTAGCAGAGCTGTGTGTCAGCCAGCAGATACTATATGAATTTTATGAGTTAAAACCAGTATCAGAGCAGACCATTCTTTGATTATCCCTCTGCTTTATAACATAACAATACTGCCTGATGGAAAGTACATACGTATATATGTGTGTATTCATAAGAAACAGACATTACAATTTTTTTGCAGTTGTTTGCAGCACCACAACTCACATTTAGCATTTATTTATTGTGGCATATCCTATGCATTCGCAAGCCCAAGCACCTGGTGATAGTCATATTAAGCCTCTCAATCTGAAAAGCAAAAAGCTTTTAGATTATGATATGTGCATGTGTCCAGGAAGTTTGCTGTACCAAATAAATCTGCATTTCTGAGGGTTGTTTTTTACATGCGTTGGCACTGGTGTGGTCCTTATAAACCTTGAAGTAGGTTCTTCATAATTGGTACACAATGCTCTAACTATGCTTTCTTCTTTCTCCAATATATTCCTTACTAGTACACCTCTATTTTCACGGAGGAATAATGTTTGTGGCTTGATTTTTCATTTTGCTTTTGAGTATCATTTGGACACTTAATCCCTTTTTTTTTAAAAT
This sequence comes from Turnix velox, assembly GCA_013400935.1. NCBI lineage: Eukaryota > Metazoa > Chordata > Aves > Charadriiformes > Turnicidae > Turnix > Turnix velox. The sequence goes on along the minus strand of VZTY01006505.1, from coordinate 102,487 downwards.
TTAAATTTTTAGCTTACTACTCTCACAAACACTTCTGCTGGCCCTATTCACTCTTCTTATCTTCTTTTTCCTTCCCAGAACAAACCTTTCTGGGTTTAAAAGGAATGTGTCCATTCTCCCCACTCTGTTCTGTTCTGCTGGACTCTTCCCTGTTTCACACTTCCTCAACAATTAAAATGAAAGTATTTGTAGTAATGACAGACAAGGCAGAGAACCTGCAACAAGTTTGTAGTGCATGATGCTAAAGGTGCAGACCAAAAGAAATGAATAACGAATTGCCCCCTTCTTTGTCTTTCCTTGTTGCTTTTCCTCCTAATTAAATGAGTTGAAATAAAGTGGTTGTTACTTTAGTAACCTGCTTTTAAAGCAAAAATAAAGATTAGGTTTTAATGTGCTGGAAAAACTATAACAAAGGAGCAAGTCCTAAAATGTTTCATTGGCTTTAAATGTAGTATGTCTATAAAGGACTCTTCATTGCTCTGATGGTTTACTGGGTCACTTGACCTCTCCAGGGTCTTTCAGACACATCAATGGGATACATTTAGAAACACACTAAATGTAGAACTTGAGGAACAGATTATCTGCTAATGTGACTCATGTGAAGCCCACAGGAATGTGAACTGAGACTTTTTATATGGGTCACCATAACCTCAATGCAGGCATCTCAGATGCTAATAGCATCTGTGTTAATAATTACTTTGACATCTGGTATTAGCAACAAATAAAACTTTCAAATTACTTATATTTAGTACTCTTAATAGCTGCATCAGTTGATAGAATAGGGCTGGAACATGCCTCCTGATGATTACCTTGACTTAAGACTGAGCAAGGTCCAGGTGTTCCTCTTGAGGTGCTGGCTGAGGAGACAAACCTCCTGCTACACACAAAGAACTTCATGGGCTCTTGCATGGGAGCAGGCTTGACAACTGCTCATCTGCTCAACAGCATACTGTGTTTACCTCTAGGATATACACTTTATGGCACAGAACTATTGAAATCTGAGTGGGAAAAAAGAAGTGATGTAGTATGGCCATCTTTGTTTTACTGGAGCAATTGTTTACATGGGTGAGGTGTTCTTACAGCCAAGGAGGGTTCAGTGTGGATATGTTCTTTTGGTGCATGCTGATAATTTGGGGTTTGCCATGGAAACTCAGCAGGAGGAAGTCCTTCATTTGGTGGGCCCTGGGCCTGCAGCATGTCCATCTGCTCAGCTGAGGCTGGAGCACTGGTTGCTCCACATGCCCAGGCACTTGATGGTCATGCTTCATGTGGAATACTGTGTGACTCCAGAAAAGTGATATTTTATTAAGCTGAATCTTGTGGGTTTGATAGTAGTAGAATCACCATTTACTGCATAGACAAAGCTTCATGTGTGAAGAAAATAGGGTTTTCTCCTTCTTTGGTTCATCTATGTACTTCTTTTGTCCAACCTTTAAATATTATATTCAGCTGTTTCAGAAGATTTTCATGGAGACTGTCCTAAGACTTTCAGAGGGTTTTGCTTAACCTAGTAATAAGTTTCTAATTACATATTTTGCCATCATTGTGGCCTATGATATATAGGAAGAATTATTTCCTGGAGATCCTGTCTGCTAAACCTTCTATTTCTTTTTCAAGGTTTTTTTTTTCCATCTAGGCCACAGGAAGCTGAATTATATCATGCAGTGGCACAAGAGGCAGACTAAACCATGAAAAGTGGCTGTTCTTCATAGCAAATATATATATAATTGATCCTGATTATAGTGTCCAACTGTGTAAGCCACCCAAGATGAGAGACACACAGTTCCCAATCTAGGAGATAGCAGCCTACTGGCCATAAAATCTAGGTTTTGAATGGAAATTTGAGTATTAAGAAGAGAAAAAAATCTTGGAGACCTATTTACAGAGTGGACAGTATGGCAGAAACAGAAGCAGGTAGATGAACTTCTTTGGCACAATTTCTACTTTTGCAGAATGTCAGGGAGCAAATAATCTGATATTGCCATAATGCCTCCTTTGCTGCCAGGATCTGATTCTATGGTTCATCATTCAGGGTGTATATATGATACTTTGCTCTGAGATGGAGCAAAGGAAACTTGGGTGGAACTGGCAGGGTACTTCAGTCTCAGGATCTTTACAAATAGGCAGCACAAACATGATATGCATGGTACCATGTGTGCTTCTTTCACTGCATGCCCTGTGCTAGGACAGGAAACACACATCATTTGCTGATATTTCAGTAATGCAGCAGTGTCAGAGTGTGCAATATACATTTGGGTTTTGTCCATAATTTGCCACCAAAAATGTTAATGGTGATCCACAAGGATGCTGTGGAGTAGGCTCAGGCTGGCAGCCATTCCCTTACAGGCTGAATACAGGCCCCATACAGGCTGAATAAAAGGCAGTCCTTACCAGGCTGATCTCCAGACTGTGGCTGTCTCCCTGAAGCAGGTGCCAGGGACTGCAAATACAATCACTACTGTAGCAGTCACCTTTGGAGCAAATCTTTCTCTTTGATACTTTAATTGGGGTAGGAAAGTAGACCTTTGTCACTTTGTGACAAAGAAGTTCACCAGTTCCTCTTGATATGCAACAGCTATTTTAGTTACTGCCTTGACACCTTCACCCTTTCCCTTATGCCATTTTAAATTACAGAGAAACAGATAATCCATATTCTCTGATAGAAGGCTAGTGCATAATGATATTCTGCATTCAGAAAAATTATTAGAGGACATGGGTTAACTGTGTTTTAGAGAACAAGAAAAGGTTACTTGTTTGAAAAGGAGAAGTCACTGGAACAGTGTGAGATCTCCACCCATCCCCACTTGGGCTATCTGTATGGGAGACTAAGCTGGTGGTGCTGAGAGGTCACCTATGGAATACAGTGAGACTCAGTGTTTGAACAGTTAGTTGAAGAAATATTATGAGCTTTCTTAAATTGTTTATTGATGTTGTTGTTAAGGAAAATCACAAATCTGGATGCCTTTTCAGTTAATATTAACCATCTGTCTGATTTGGTCTGCTTCTTTTTTGGCAGAACTTTCACTTTTGTGGTTCTTTTTCTTTCTGATTGTGAAGTAATTCCCAGTGGCATGTTAGAAATCACCACTATAAATGCTGACAATTGTTCTGGGATTAGCTTCAAAGGTTTGTAAAACTCACAGAATTACATCTATGTCACAAGCTCCAAGTAGCTAGTTTGTGTGCAAGTTGCCCTCAATTGTGAACACTCTGCAAATTCTTTTAACATAGGAAAACTTGTCAAATGCAATTAAAAACCTCAGTTTTTGGGAGACTGGCTCCTAAGAGGGAAGGGAATTTGCCAAGGACTCAGTTGAATACCAAGGTGTGCCAGGTGATGATTACAACTGGAGGACAGAGGTTCTTTGTACCAGAAGGTAGGTAGGTAGTTGTAGGTAGGTAGGTAGTTGTCACAATTGTACATAAATGGAAGGCAAAGCAAAAATGTATAAGGCCATTTTCCTAATGGTTTTGTGCTCCTGCCTGAAAGATCTGGCTTAGAATCATATAATGTATTTCGTTAGAAGGGACCTTCAAATGTCACCTAGTCCAACCACCCTGCAGTAAGCAGGGACATCTTGCATAGATCAGATTGCTCATCCAGTCTGGCCTTGAATGTCTCCAAGGAGGGGTCCTCCACAGCCTCTCTGGGCAACCAGTTCCATTGTCTCCAGTGCTTCTTTTGCATGGTATTCTGCCTGCTTTGATTTCAAAGGGGGCTGCTCTCAAGAGACTACAATTTCACCTCTTCCATGCAAAGAAAAACTAAAACAGTGTGGATAGGAACAAGAACTGGGTTAAGAGTTGCATCCTAGTAAACTAGCAGTTATTTCACTTATGTCTGAAGTGATACTATGAATGTGAACCTAAATAGTGTTGGAATACAAAGGAGGAGACTTTAGCACTACAGAGGTTTTTAATGTCTTTTAGAAAATGGGAATCTCAAGTTTACTAAGACAAAAATGCACCCTGAGGTAAAGAAAATATTCACACAATAATTATTTTTAAAATACAGGATATTTTCTCTGTTCTGAAACTGGAAATCCATATCCTCTGCTGTGATGTTGTGGAGGTAAGAGATATGTCTTTTATAACCATTATGGATTTTTTACATATTTGTCCTTTGGATGTTTCATGAACACATTCCAAACCATGCTACTCTGACCATGATTTTAAAGCACATGTTGTCGAGGACCTCTGTTGGTTTTTGCTGCCTTTTCAGTATTACCTCCACTATATTGCAGAGATAAAAAAAACAAACCACCATCTCTATTACTGTACTTGGATGTTCTGGTAGTTGACTGAAGTTTTTTGGTGCTATTAAGACTACATTTCTGTTTCTAGTATTAAATAAAAGAGAGTAAAATGTAAAAAAATTTAACATTCTCTGTGTTTCTCAAGTGTTCAAGAATACTTGGCAGTTTGCAGCATCTCTAGGAGATGGGAGTCCATTGTCTATTTCCATAAATATCATGAGAAAATCTGTTTCTGCCTTGACTGAGAGCATAGTCCAGTCATTAAGTGCTATTTTTTTAGCCAGTGTCTAATCCTGTTTTATCTTTTTTTTTTTTGTTCCTTTTGCCTATTACAGCAAGTAATTAGTTTTTGATTAATATATATTATTATCTGATCTTTTGCTACGTTGATTTTCTCTTTGCAACATTCCATGGGTGGTTTGGCATACCGGAGCCATCAGTGAGAAGGCTTAGCTAATAATATTGAGAGAATATTACAGACAAAACCAGGGAAACACATCACTATGAAGCACACTGAAGTAGGCTGGCTACTTAATTCTGCTTCTGCCAACATTTTGAGAAGTATAGTTACTGCAGAACTGTTTTTCACATCTATTTTCATAAAGTTTTGTAATTTTCATTGAACAGCACACAGATAAAAATGCATGACTAATTGTTTTTTTAAAAGCAGGGGAATGTGTAAAATGTTAGTGTTGGACATAATTTGTGACCATAGCGAAGTCAAATGTGATTAGAACTTAACATAGCATAATTTGGTTTCTGTTATTTACACAAGTCTGACTTAAGTTTCATAGAATGCATTGCATTGGAAAGGACCTTGAAAGGCCACCTAATCTGATTCCCCTGCAATGAGCAAGGACATCAGGTAGCTCAGAGCCTCATCAAGCCTGGCCTTGAATGTCTACAGAGATGGGAACTCCACCACCCCACTGGGCATCTAATCTAAACCTGCCCTGCTCTAGTTTAAAACCATTGCCCCTCCTGCTGTTGCTACATGGCCTTGAAAACAGTCCCTGTGGTTTTCCTGAAAGCCTCATTCAGGTACTGGTAGGTCACTAAAAGGTCTCTTCAGAGCCTTCTCTTCTCCAGGCTGAACAGCCCCAGCTGTCTCAGCCTGTCCTTGTGGGAGGGGTGCTTCAGCCCCCTGTTCATCCTTGTGACCTTCCTCTGGATCCTCTCCAATGTGTCCTTCTTCTGTTGAGAGCTGGGCATAGTACTCTAGGTGGGGTCTCACTAGAGCAGAATGAAGGGCAGAATCAGCTCTCTCAGTCTGCTGGATACAGCTCTTATGATGCAGCCCAGTTAGATTTCTAGAATTCATGTAATTCTAGCTCTGCTTTGGATTAGCAAAAGGCAGAGTTTTCCATTCTATTCTCATTTGTAATAACTGTGGAAATTAAAGGATAAAATACCATCCGCAAACAAAGAATTAGTTCACATATTAATGAGTTTGTGGTGTGGATGCAACAAACCTGATGGTCAGCAGCTGTTATTCAGCATTTTACTTCTATCTTTAATAAAATGTTCTCATGAAATGTCATTCTAATGGCTTGGGGAGCCTTTCTCCTAGTTTTTGTGAGTACACTGGAAATGAGAATTAGGATCTATATGTGATTTATATTACATGGATTTTTGAAGACATGTTTACTAAAGGGTTTTCTTGAAAATCAGGAGCTTTCACTTATGCTGCCCCCAGAAGTTTCTTTTCAGCTCAGCTCAGATTTATCAGCATCTTTTCCTGCCATTATACTCTTAAAAATCGTTCACTTTTATTTTAACTCACTCCTTACTCTGGGATACTGAACATTTTATCTCTAACCTTACATATTATGAGCAAACCCTACAAGTGTTTGCACTGTATACTACTGCTACAGCAAGTACTCACCATGTCTCCATTAATATACTTACACTGTCTGGTGTAAGCAAGGAGAAATTAAGTCTTGTTGTGGCTTTTAAATCAAAATGGCTGGTGGTTTACCTCAAATTCATAGTGTTACTTGCATGTAAGCCAGTATCCATTAGGAATCAGGTCATCCTAAATTTGTAGTGATATTTGTTTTCATCAGTGCAAATGAAAACAGTTGCCCATAACAGTAAACCAAATTTTAAGAGTATTTATTTGAACCCAGTAAAGAATTAATTTCATTTTTGGAAGAGTCACTGTGAAATACAAAGATATTGTTACTTACAGAATCTTTTAAATTGATACATTTAACATAGAAAAGAAATAAGAGTATCACATATACCACATTGCTTTCTCTGTCAATGGGTAACTTCACTGTCCTAGAGGTTATAGCTCAGACATAACTGGATAAAGAGGCATCAAACACTGTAAAAAGTTTTAAAATAAATTATACTTACTTGCATACCAAAGAAACAGTGTTGCATTCAGTTTCACAGACATGCCTGCAATAACAATTAGATGCTACGCCTACCTCTCAAACTCCTTGGAGATAAATTATCTTATCCAGATCAGAAGAACTTAGTAACTGTATTAAAGGTCCTTTATGTGTGAGGAACCTCCTATAAAAATATCCACACTCTATTTCTTTGATAGTGAGTTCAGTTCATTAGTAAACAGATGAAAATATAATTTGCTGTGTGCTTTTCTATTAAACCTTTGTAATGTTAACAAGGTTCAAGTGATTTTTAATCATTACATTTGTGATCTGGACGCTCTTCAGATCTTAAATTCCAGATGAAACTTGTTAATCCATGATAGTCAAAGCCAAAGACAGTATCAGTGAAATGTAAGACTTAGCCTTTGTGCTAATGGTCATTCCAATGTTGTTGCCAAAAGATGATCTGGGAAAAAGGAATGATGCTGTGACTGCAGTCATTGATGGACACAAGAAAGATAATAAAAATTTAATTTTTCCAACTATATAGGAGATATTTTGTTTCATGGTGTATTTTGTGGTGTTTACCTTCATGAAGTTCAAAAGGAGAAGTGCAAAGTCCTGCGCTATCACAGAATCACAGAATAATAGAGATTTGAAAGGACTGCAAGAGATCATCTAGTCCCATTCCCATGCTGGAGCAGGAACACCTAGACCAGGTCACACAGGAAGGTGTCCAGGTGGGTTTTTAAAGTCTCCAGGGAAGGAGGCTCCACAACATCTCAGGGTAGTCTGTTCCAGTGTTCTGTCACCCTCACTGCGAAAAAGTTTTTTCCTGTATTTCTGTAGAATCTCCTGTGTTCCAGCTTGCATCCATTGCCCCATGTCCTATCATTGGAGATCACTGAGAAGAGCCTGGCTCCATCCTCCTGACACTCACCCTTTGCATATTTATAAACATTAATGAGGTCACCCCTCAGTCTCCTCTAAGCTAAACAGACCAGTTCCCTCAGCCGTTCCTCATATGGGAGATGCTCCAATCCCTTCATCATCTTGGTGGCTCTGCGCTGGATTTTCTCAAGCAGTTCCCTGTCCTTCTTGAACTGAGGGCCCTAGAACTGGACACAATACTCCAGAGGTGGTCTTACCAGGGCAGAATAGAGGGGGAGGAGAACCTATCTCTACCAACTGACTACACTAAGACAGCCTAGGTTGCCAGTGGCTTTCTGAGCCACAAGAGCACATTGGTGGCTCATGGTCATCCTGCTAGCCACCAGGATCCCCAGGTCACTCTCCCCTGCACTGCTCTCTAACAGGTCGGTCACCAGCTTATACTCCTGTTCCTCATGACTCATCAAAGATGATGGAGAGTGGCCTAACAATTACTTATGCCAGCTCCCCCAGAACCCTCGGGTGCATCTCATCAGGACCCATGGATTTGTGAACATCCAGATTGCTTAACTGTTCCCTAAACCAGTCCTCATAGACCAAGGCACACTCCTCCTTTATCCTGACTTCCTCTATAGTCTAAGCTATAGAGGACAGCCTCCACCAGTACAGACAGACACAAAGAAGGTATTAATTAACTCTGCCTTCTTTGTATCCTCAGTCACTAGAGCACTCTCCTCAGTCATTAGTGGGCCTACATTGACTTTAGTGCAAGTTTTACTTGCTGTGTATTTAAAGAAGCTCATCCTGTTCTTGACCCTTCTAGCAAGGTTTAATTCTGAGGAGGCCTTAGATTTCCTATTTGACTTCCTGCATCCTCTGACAACAGCCTTATATTCGAAAAACCCCAAAAACGAGCTTCTTGTTGGCTCATTTTTGCTGAGATTCCCTTTGCCAGCATGGACTGCCCTCTGCTGGAGCTTATCTCCTCAGCAAATGGAAGAGCCCCATGGCCCAGTAACCTGATGAAGGGTGCCCAGCTTGTCAGAAAAGGCCTGGTGAATACTGAGTCAACTGTGAGCCAGAAATGTGTCATGGAATAAAAGAATCTTAGAATACTACATTGGAAAGGACCTTAAGGATCTTCTGGTGACTTTGTGGCAAAAAGAACTTGGGCTGCACCAGGATGAATGATGCCAGCAGGTGAAGGGAGGTGATCCTTCCCCTCAACTCAGCACTGGTAATATCTTGAAGTGCTGGATCTAGTTATAAGCTCCACAGTACAAGAGATATGAACACATAATGTAGCAAGCACAACACTTGGACACAGGGATAATGAAGGGGCTGGTATTTCTTTGAGGAAAGGCTGTTCAGTTGGAGCACAGACTTGGGGATGATTTTGCTAATGTGTACAAATGCCTTAGGGGTAGGTGCAAAGCAGATAGAGTGAGGCTCTTTGCAATGTTGCCCAGTGACATGGTGAGAAATCATGGACATAAATACAGGAGATTCCTTCTGAGAATCAGGCAACACTTTTTCAGTATTGAATATGTAAAATACTAAATTTAAAAATGAAAAACATAGGGTTATGAAATTTAAAATGGGAATAATGCAGTACAGTATTAAATAGAGTGAATTGGCAGATAAGGTTGATTGCAAGAGCTTGCACGGGTTAAGTGGCTGAAAACAAGGAATTATTGAATTACAGAAATAAACAATGTCTGTTGATTTTTAAAACTTGGCATTACTAAATGCCCCCTGTGGTTGTGTAAGATGGTTTTACTTCTGCTGGTTTTATGTGCAAAATGTGCTGATTTGGATTATTATCCATCTGCTTTCATTCATAGTTGCTACTATTGTGGCACAAGTTTCCCTTGCAAGCTGCATCTTTTCCATCAGGGAAGAAATATCTTCATTTTCTTACTTGCTTGGAAGCCAGTCTGTTTCTTTGCAAACATCACAATGTACTAATTAATATAACAAGGGAAAATGGGGCTGATACATGTAATTCTCTCTCACAAAAAATATCTGCAGTAAATGTGGTATTTCTTTGCTCCTGCAGCCAGTCTCATCTTCCTCTGCTGTCCTCCCTGATGTCCTGTGCAACTTAGACCTTCTTATCCATCTCACTGCTTCATATTCCTTCCTTTATCACTTGTTTTTCTTCAGTTTGCCTGTTCCCTGAAATCTTATAACATCATTGACTCATACATGTTAAAGTAGTGTTCAAAATTAATCATAAATATTCTAGGTGAACACAGATATTGTGCTGTTTCTTCCATGGCCCAAAACCGACACAGCATTTTATTCCTTCTCTACTCTGCTCTAGTGAGACCCCATCCGGAGTATTGCATCCAGCTCCAGAGCCCTCAGCACAAGAAGGATAGGATCTGTTAGAGAGGATACTGAAGAGGGCCATGAGGATGAACAGGGGGCTGAAGCACCTCTCCCACAAGGACAGGCTGAGACAGCTGGGGCTGTTCAGCCTGGAGAAGAGAAGGCTCTGAAGAGACCTCTTAGTGACCTACCAGTACCTGAATGGGGCCTTCAGGAAAACCACAGGGACTGTTTTCAAGGCCATGTAGCAACAGCAGGAGGGGCAATGGTTTTAAACTAGAGGAGGGCAGGTTAAGATTAGACATGATGAAGAGTTCTTTGGAGTCCCCATCTCTGTAGACATTCAAGGCCAGGCTTGATGAGGCTCTGAGCAACCTGATTTAGTACAAAATGGCCCTGCTCACTGCAAGGAACAGTGGCCCCTTAAATGTCTCTTCCTACTCAACACATTCTATGACTCTATATTCCTTTTATCAAAGTGACCAGCTCTCTGCTTCCCACAGGAGAGTGTTTGGGAAGAGCCATGCCTGTTCTTTCTCTGTGTCATTTGTCTATGTCACCAGCCCTTTGGGGCAACTCAGTTTGCAATGTTGGGATAAGTTTTTGGGATGCTGCTACTCTACCTGGGTTCATTGCTTTTGCACAAGCAAGGTTTGAATTCCTTTACTTACTACATGTTTCTGACTGTCACTACAGCAAAAGTCAGGTATGAGTTAATTTAAAAATGAAATTGCATTATTTCCTCAAAAGAATTTATTAAACAAAATTAAGCAAATAATTGGCTTCAATTTTTTTGCTGTTTCTGCATAATGCCTAAGTGCTTCCACAGGTTTTTGGGTCATGCTGGAGGAAAAAACACAGCTGTTTGTTTACTGGTTGTAGTATTTTTATTCCTAAAGGAAGGGGGAAAACATTTTGCTACACTATTGATTCCTGGGCATAAGAAATGAATTTTAGGAGTCTTGTGTAGTCTTACAGATGCTGGACTGCTACTTAGCCAGGTCTCCAGTCACCAAACCTTTTCCCACAGAGCTGGCAAAGATAGTTTCTCACAGGATGGGTTTTTGTTTTTTTTTAACTCCATACCTACAAAACCACAGGAAAACCTCTTGATATAGAATCTTTTTTTTGAGAAAATTGAATAAAATTACAGATTTGACCAAGATTTACTGTGTTTGTTTCCAGGTGCTTTAATACAAACACAGGAAAAAGCAGAAGGCTAGGCTAGAACAGAAGGAAGTGTCAGCATCCTTTCTGTGTATAGTAACCAAGCAGTGACAGGCTGAAGTTCAAATCTTCCCTTTTTGACCCCTACTCATGCTCTTGATCACTCTTACTGGTCACTGGAATGAGGAGAGATCTCACATCCCTGGCTATAGCATCTTTTTACTCTGCTATTCAGCCATGTCTAGAGCATTGCATCTAGTTGTGGTCCCCCTCCAGTACAGAATAGACATTAATCAGCTCTTCAGCAGAGGTGGATGAAAAAGGTTAGGAGTTCTAGACCTGTAAGGAGAAATTATGGGACTGGAGCAGGTTTAGACAGAGAAAGGCTTTGGGGGCATGCAACAGGAGCCCTTGCTCCCCCAGGAAGCAAGTGAGACAAAATTGTCAAAAATTGAAACAGGCAACATTCAGCTGGACATAACAAAAAAAAAAACAAACCCAAAACACCAAACAAAACATGATCCAAAAGTACAGCTAAGCAATGCAGCTGCAGTGCAGAGAGTATTTATCATCTCCAGCCTTGGACTTTTTTATGCCCTGACTATGTGAAGCTCTGAGGAACCCAGTCTGAGCTCAGAGCTCTCCTTGCTTTGCCAGGGGTTTGGATCTGAGACCTGCTGTGATACCTACCCATCTAAGCCACTCTGTGATTTGCATTTATCTCCCCCATTCAAAATGCCATATTTTCTCTACACAAAGTGAAAACTCCCCAGGAGGGACTGATATATGCTTGAACCCAAAATGCCCTACGTCCCAGTGGTAAAGGTAATCTTCCAGGAGGTGGAAATCCCATTTAAAATCAGATGGAGAGAGGGCTGAGCTGAGATACTGCATTTCCCTCCACAACACTATAAACCAAGTTTGAAAGTCATAGAGACTTTGGAGAGGGTCCAGAGGAGGGCCATGAGGATGATCAGGGGGCTGGAGCACCTCCCCTATGATGACAGGCTGAGGGAGTTAGGCTTGTTCAGCCTTGAGAAGAGAAGGCTGCGGGGTGACCTCATTGCAGCCTTTCAATACCTGAAGGGAACTTACACCCAGGAAGGGAGTAAACTCTTTGAAAGGGCTGACAATAGCAGGACTAGGGGAAATGGATACAAGTTGAAGGAGGGAAGATTTAGGTTGGATATTAGGGGGAAGTTCTTTACTAGGAGGGTGGTTAGGTCCTGGAACAGGCTGCCGAGGGAGGTTGTGGATGCCCCGTCCTTGGAGGTGTTCAAGAGCAGGCTGGATGAGGCCCTGGGCAACCTCATCTAGTAGATGTGTTTTGTTAGGTGGCCCTGCTAGGCAGGGGGGTTGGAGTTACATGATCCTTGGGGTCCCTTCCAACCCAGGTCTTCTGTGATTCTGTGATTCTGAAAGTCACATGACTATAAGTTCAGTGGTGCCTGATTGGTTTAGCGATGACACTGACTGCTTTGTCTGCAAATTCATATTTATTGAAAGAATGATTTTGCCAAAAGATGATTCCCCTTGTCCACCTAGTAATTTCTTTGTAATGACTATCATACTGGGCTATGTTGATTTTCTCTGGGGAGCTTTCACAGCATGTCCTTAACCCATTCTGTTTGTCAAAGCTCCTTAACCTCTGAAGCCTGATCTGAAGTACTCTGGGATTGACCACTTCTGCCAATGCCTGATCAGCAACAAAACAGAGAGAGAATTCATGAAGAAAAAGAAAAAAGAAAGGATTTTATGGGGTGAGAGAAGGTCATATATGTAAGGAATAAATAGCTGCAGTACACGGTCCTATTTACTCTCCCATCCGATGTGTCAAATCTAATCTGCAAGGACTATTTCTATGGCCTTTTCAGGCCATGGCTTTGCTGCTCTGTAGAGGGTGATTTGATTTGAGTAACACAGTAAGCCATCATGTCACTTGGACTGATGATCAGCTTCAATTCATATTATTATTAACTACTATTAGCTCTTGTTAGTTGGGATGATGTTTTGCAGATGCTCAGTGAAGTTCACATCAGTATAAAGGAGATTAATAGAAAATTAATTATGAGATGAAATAGCTGTGCTCACAGTTGCACTCTCCCTTTGCATATCAATGGATCTGGACAAAGAAATTAGTCATCCAATGATTGAAAAAGATGGAACACTGAAGAAGAGTAGACGGCTCAGAGCAAGTCTGGAGACACTGATCAAATTGTTGGTATGTTATGATGACAGCTGTCAAATCTGGATGGGAATCCTGCTCTGGAGTTCTGCAGAAAACCAGTTTTTATTGACCCACTCATAACTAAGTACTTCATTGCTTGCTTTGGTTTGTTCTGCAGTTGGCTAAAGAAACTGGCACATCATAATCATAAGTCCACTTTTAAGCATTGGCCTTGGGTGTGATACTGGGCAAAAAACATGAAGAAGCTGTTGAGGCACAAAATTTAGTGAGACTCACAGCATGTCATAGAAGGAGACCAAATATAAATCAATGTCTAGAAACTGATGGAAATATGGGATGTCAGCTTGCTTATTTTTTAATCTAACTTATCATTATCCAAGAACTAAAAATGGAATACTCCTAACCAGAGAATAACACAACTCAAAGAGAAATACACATATTCTGTAAGCTTGTCATGGGACTCAGCCATGACAGCACATTGCTGTAGCAACCTCATACCCAGTGTCATTAGTTATTAGTCATTTTCCCCCTTGGACCTTGCCATCTGCTGTAATCCTCATTGCTTTTGTCTCTACATGGTTGCAAGGAAAGCCACAGATCTGCCATTTTGTTGGCAACCAAAATTTGTTTGTTTACCACAAAGTGCAACGTTTGGCACAAAGACAACTTTGGTACATGTGATCATTTTGGCCTGGTGGGAGGTGCCCAGTGCACTGTCACAGCCATAGATTGTTTGTAGATATTGATCAAACCAGTTGACGGTGCAAACCACAGCCACAAGAAGGGATGTAATTTTGGCCTTTCTTTTTTTGTCTAAGTGAAAAACTTTAGAAGAAATAGTCTCATCTGTTTGCTAGCTTCAAAAACAGGAAGAAGAGACTCTAAAGCTTCTAGACTTACTCTTTTTTGGCTGTTTTTTGGGGTTTGGAGATGATCAGTATGACTCAGTCATTCTTTTTGCCAAGCAGGGAGAATTCATAATGTCCAGTAGTTTCTCCTAACAATTCTTGGGTAACAAATACTTTAACCTGAGAAAAACATTTTTTGTCCTTGCAGATTTTTTGGTTGGAAAATGAGTGAGGAATGACAAAACAGTGCTGACTCTTTCACGGAACTTAGGCTTTCAAAGGCTAGAACAGACAAGGATTTTTCTGTACCTCCAACATTTAAGACATTTATTTCCATTATTAGGATCTCATACTCCCTCAACTAGGGATACATAACATTTCAGGTTGGGAAGCCTCACTCTTCTCACACCAACTGCAGGGTAAACCAGGAAGAACAGGAGCAAAGTATAAAGTCAGCATATGAAACTCCTGCTGGGCTTTAAATGTGTAAACAGGGTTGAATATATAAACACATGTGCTCATTAGCATGCTTTCTTGCTGAGGAGTGAAATGGATGATTCCAATCATAAATCATCACCTCTTTCATTGCTCTCCTTTCTTCTTCCAACAGTTTCCTTTTTCATTGCCATAAGTGCTACGTTAAAGGTTTTCAAAATTGCTTTAGTGCTGCAAAATTCACAGATCAAAACAAATTAGCATATCAGGAAACCAAAAGGCTGGTTTTCCTCGTGAAACAAGATGAATGTTAGGATCAATTAGATGTACAGGATAAGTCTGAAGTTGCCATTCAGGTTTTTCATCAGGTAAGTAACAAGTTATGACCTGTAATCCAAGTAAGCAATACATTACAGAGATCTTTCATTGTTGTATGCAATCTGTTGAAATGCTGACAATGAACAGACCCTGTAGACCACAAACAGGAGAACCTGTAGCAATACCTGCCTCTACAACTTTACATTTCTACTTATATTGTGGTCAGTATGTGTCAAACTGAAAAACAAGGAGTAGCTGCCTCATTTGGAGCTTCTGTGGTAATCAGCTATCTCTAGCCTGAGGGAGTATCCTGGTTTCCTTTGCAGCTGCAGTTAGATAGAAATTCATATCAAAGGGAAGAATACTCTAAAACTTCAGCCATAGCTCCCTTAGCCAAGAATGCTATATATGTGTCAGCTCTCTTGTTTTTGTGGTGTTGGTTTTGTTTTGCTTTTTCCAGATTTACAACTTACAGTTTGATGTTGCAACTGGAACTGCTGTTGCTGTGAATACATCTTTCCTTTTTATATGTACACCCTGCTCTGTTCAGCATGTCTGAAAAAAAGAGATGGTGCCAGCACTGCTGAAAAGAAAGCCAGATGAGATGGCTTCAAGCTACACAAAATTCTTGGCCAGCAGCCAGGTGAGTGTGGTGACTTCCAGCTGTTGGATTCCAAAGCCCAAGAATACAATACTGATAATATTTAACAATTCTTTTCTGACTCAGGAATAAAAAAAAATCTCCTAATACAGCTGAATGGTGACCTCCTTTAAACAGGGTGACTCTGCTCTGCAGGATTTCTGCACTGTTTTGAGCAGTTATTTTGCCCTTGCCAGGGAGATTAATTGCTTTTGTGCCACTTGTATGAAGAAGGTTCTGCAAAACTACTTTACAGTAACATACAGAAACACACAGATCCACTTCAAGCAATCATAAAAAAATAGGAGTTAATGATTTTAAACAGAAATGAAGAAATCTTCCTTTTCTTTTGTCTCACTTCCTTTTTTTTTTCTTTCTCTGAATTTTCCATCTATGCACATCTCCTCATGTCTGGCTTTGTCCTCTGTTTTCTTCTGAGTTCTGCAAAAATACTGAGATCTGAGGGAGAAACTGACCACAGGGCATTTATTTGTACACAAATAATACTTTTACCATGACAACTCTTTTTTCATTACGTAGTTCTCTGGATGATGAAGTTCCTTTTGAACAGCTGGGCATTTATTCCTCTTCTTCTTCAGCTGATATCTCAAATCTTAAAACACACTTTTACAGGAACAGAACTAATAAGGAAAAGAGACATCATCCACAGAAAAGGTTTTTCTGCTGTTGTCAATGGCTTTTTAATTTAATACCTATAAAAAACAGTTATTTATAAATTATTAGTAATTTTTTTTTGCTGTCAGTAGCTCTAATTATGTTTACTTTTACACCTCCAGTTTAGCATCTAGTACAGATTAGCAGAGAATACTGTCCACAGTGACTAGCTGAAATATTCAGTAAAATACCTTTAAAGTAATTCTGTGGTTTTGTCCAGGAACCAAAATTTCTTTGAATACTAAGCCCAAAAGACAGAAATATGGAATATTAATATTTTCTTCTCTCAAACTTCATTCCATAACCATCTATCTTCAGCAGTGCACCTAGGGAGTTCCAGTGCAGAAGGGCTCCACTTTGTGAAGCCAGATCTTCTCTTGTGATGGCTTCTGTCTCTTACTGGCAAAGCACAGGTGATGTAGCTTGGATTTATGCAAGAAACTCTTTTACAAGCATGTGTGTGGGAAGGCTGCTTTTTGGCAGGATTATCTATAGTCCCCACAAATGAGTGGCTGCCCTCTCACTCCGTGCCCTAACCTTCACATTCTGAAGAGGATGGTACTGTGATGGTTGTTAGCATTTGGCTGCTTTTTTTCACACAAGTGGGTGACCAGCCTGTGGTTTGAGGGCAGAAGAAGAACACTTAGAACTGCACCCTGTGTCATGGATCAAGCATCTACGCCCTCTTTGGATCCTTCCTGACCCAATCACTTGTAGCAATTGCAAATCACAGTGGCTGATGCTCTCTGGTGACTGAAAGGGACAGTCAGCAGCTGAAAGCACTATCCAGTAGCCTTCACAGGCCACTGCCTGGCTAGCAGACCATTAACCAGGCTAGTAGCCAGTCATCTGCTGTCTGGTTTAAAAAACCAGAGATAGAAGTCGAAACTTATAAGTGTTATAAAACAATAATCAGCTTTAATTATGCTAGCTATTCCTCCGCACCTGAATGTTGTTGTTTTGTTGGGGGGGGTTTTCTCCCAAAGATGATGACAAAATTGCTGGTGTAACCAGAGTTTTTACAAAGAAACAAATCAATGTGATTTAACTTGTTTAGTAACTTCACATGCAAATGTCATTATTAACTACTTATTTTACTCCTTTTCATGGAGTCATCAATTTGCAGCAAGAGTCTGCTTTGTTCAAGCAGCTTGCTTTCCGTTAGAGGGTAATAAATAAGGTCTGAAAAACCTAATATATTATACCAAAAAGAAAAAGTAGGCAGATTGTTCTACAGTAAAGGAGGGGTCTTACAAGTAGTTTCTTACAAAGAAAGTCAGCTTTACTGAGATGCCCAGGCTGGTCTTCTTGCTGCTATTAGCAACATGTATCTTGAGAACTGTTAAAAGATAAACTAAATTAAAGATTGCTCAGTTTAGCCACTAACTAAATTTTTACCTACAAGAACAGCAGTATTGATTTCACATATAAAACGGATTAATCTCTTCTCTTCTGCTATCGTGCCTTTGTATGAGCACACTCAGTAGTAGCCCATTTCACTAAGCTCAGCCTTAGCTGAAACTTAGCTTAGTTTCCTTCACCAAGCCCCAGCAGGTGAGTCAGCACCCAATTGACTGCAATTACCATTAATAAGTTTAGGTGATTCTTAAGATCAGTCATCAGCTCTCAGCAAACTAGAAATACTGGAGAACTCCCATGTTCTCCTCAAGGTTTTGAGGGTATTGAACACTAGAAGGAGCATTGGTGCATGGAAGAGCAAATATACTTAATCAATACACATTTATGTGTGCTATATATAACTCCTTTGCTAGTACTAAACTTTATCAAAGCAGAGCTTTTCAAAAGGTGATAAAGAACCAGTTCAATGGAATGGGAAAAAATTTCCTCTCTGAGCCATCCTATGAAGGATAGAGATGTACCTGCTATTCTGATGTGCATTTGTGGCTCATGCCATGGATAGTGGTTGTAGCACCTGTGCCTATCTATGCAGTCTGCTGCTAGCAGTGCAAAGTGTATGAAAAAATCAAATAATCTGTCAAGGCCTTTTTCTGCTCATGCTATGGGTGCATTTTTTGTTTTGGCCCTCCAAAATGGTGCATAACCCATATAGGAACAGAAGTGGCCAGCAGTCACCAGCTGCTAGTACCTTCTACCCAGCCTCTCTTTGGTTTTTCTCTTAGAAATCAAATACCTGAGAAAATTTTGAGGAATTGAATATGTGTACTCTTTTTACTTGCTTTCACCCTTGCATGTCATCTCTTGGTTAGCAACAGTAAGGGGGAAGTCCTCATTTACTTCACTGCATTTTGTAATGTAGTACTTCCACAGAGAAGTAAAACTTAAATAATTTTCAGCTTGATTTCTTACAGAGTTCACTTCACATGATCTAACAAAGACCTAGTCCCTGAGAACAAGAGATGTATTGTGTACAAGGGCTGCAATAAAGCCAGATATCGAAAGTGAACTGAATATTCCTACAATGCTCGGTTATTGTCACTCTCTGCTATAACATAGTCACATCCTTGGAAAGACAAACCTACACGGACTTATATCTTTCTCTATAAGAAGCCCAGTGAAAGCCAATGAAAGTATTCCTACAACATGACATACTTCTAGAGAAAGGAGAAGACAGCAGATGAAGAAAGTAGCTCACAAACAACATCAGAGTCAGTGGGTGCTGTGAAAAGCTTGAGACAAGGGACAAGAAGCATAAGAACTGTGGATACACTAATAGAAATTTAATCTGATCAGATGATCTCAGCTGAAATTATTGCTATTTTTTATACTGAATATAAATGTAAAAGCAAACAGAGGCCAGTTTTTTTGCCTAATTAAGCTTGCAAAGTGCAATACATGAGTAAAGTACCATTAAAGCATATGAGACATAAAATATATAAAATAATAACATTCACACATGTATATGAGGAGACAGAAATATGAACACTGAACTGTGCTGCAAGACCTCATTTCCTTGTCCAGCCCTGATGTCCTTTTCCAACTGAGAATAGTACTAGTATCCAATGTCTGAGAACAAGTGGAAAGTTTGGATGTGCCAAGGCATGCAATGAGATCTTTTTACAAAGTGTATTTTCCAGGATTTCAAAACAAACACTGGAGAGGAGAACATCTGTAGCTAGGATGGCAGAGAGTTTGGAAAAGCTCAGACTGTAATTATTGCTCTTCTACCTCCTCTGTTTTGACTTGTTTCGGTCAAATAAACATGAGGCAAATTGTGGCCTGTAGATCAACTTTGTCCTAAAAGCTCATTTGATAATAGGATTTAAGTAGAAAAGCAATTGTTCTTCTGTCTTATCCTGGATCTCTGCTATCTGGAAAGAACTGGGATGTGCTGCCTATTTTTTTTTTTCCAAGTCTATCATCTTCTTAACTTGAAGTTTGCATATTTGCTCAGAATTTGCTCAGACTGCAACAGAAATGCCTTTTAGAGGCATTTTGGAGTGGTTATTAAAGAAGTACATTATACATATGGCAAATTTCGTATTGTACTTACCCACCTCTAGTAAAACACAATAAAATTGGTCAGACAAAAAATCTTCATGGACAAAATGTGAACTGGATGATGGCTGGAGAAATTATTTGGGGCTGTTAGCACAGTTGACTAAATTCAGTGCCTATGTCAATTCAAGGGGGAAAGCTCTAGATGCTCCATAGGATTCAAATGTAAAGTATGTTTTGAAATCACATGGCCGTTAATGAGGAATAAAAAACCTCAGTGAGCATGAGAGATCTTTTACTAGCTTCAAATTACTTTGTCAAAACTTCTTGAATCTTTTGATGCATTCCAAAATTTGCCAATATGATTAAAAACAAAGGCCATATAACTGTAACAGACTGTGTAGGCTTTTAAGAAAACTACTTATTTTCTTGCAGTGGCTGAAGTAAAACCTTATCATAGAATGGTTTGGGTTGGAAGGGACATTAAAGATCATCTAGTTCCAACCTCCCTGCCAAGGAGGGGCAAAGATGCCAAGGGCAGGGACACCGTACACTAGACCTTGCACTAGATCAGGTTGTTCAGTGCCTCATCCAGCCTGGCCTTAATCACCTCCAGGGAGGGGGCATCCACAACCTCTCTGGGCAACCTGCCCCCGTATCTCACCACCATCACAAGTGGAAATGTTTTTCACATGAATGTGACAAAACACTGGCACAAGCTGCCCAAGAGAGGCTACAGAGTCTTCCCTGACATACCCTTAACAAATCATATTGAATCCACCTTGTACTTGCAAACTCAATTTCTTTGAGCAGCGAATTGTAACACAGATTGTGAGAAAATGAAATACTATGACATGACATGTTACACCTAAGAAAAGTAGTTGTAATGAATTAAGGCAGTTTTTAATTGAATGTATGTCTGTATGGACTGATGTTGATTACTTAATGAATGGAGCCCATGGACTTTAGGAAGTGATACAGGATTAGTCCTGCAAAAAAGATGCTGACATTCCATATCCTCTTGGTGACTTTTGTAATTTAGAACAATGTTGTCAGGATATGTTGTAGGCAGGACTGCCTTTAGAGTGGACCTGTAAAGATGCTAACAATGGACCAAATAAATTTAACATAGGATAAGATTGATCACAGCACCTGCAAGGCAGAGATGCTGAGTGGCATTGGAGTCACTGGGGAGCAGCTCTGGGACATGATCCTTAAAATACCGATGGGCAGCGAGCTGAGCTGTGGTTACTCATGTACCTAGGCAGCAATGAAGGCCAGCAGCAACTGGGGTGGTGAGAGCCAGAGGAGGGCAGGAAGTGTCCCCTCTGCTTGGTGTCACAGAATCATAGAATTGCCTTGATTGCAATGGGTCCTCTTAGATCATCTAATCCTACCATAAGCCTAACTCTAACAAAACATCCCTAAACAATATCTCTACACTCTATGTCTACTTGTTTCTTAAATACCTGCAGAGTTGAGGCCTCAGCCACTATCTGAGCAGCCTGTTGTAATGCTTGATGACCCCTTCAGTATAAAAATTTGTCCTAATATCCAGTCTAACCCTCCCCCCAGTGCAACTTAAGGCCATTTCATCATATCCTTCTGTCTATTACTTGGGAGAGGAGATCATCCTACCAGACCCCATCTGGGTACTGCCTCCAGTTTGGATCCAGTACAGGCACAACACTGCTTGGGGGAGGGGGTGGCTGGAGCTCTTGCCCTGTAAAGAGAGGCTGAATGACCAGAGCTGATTCAATCAGGTGACAGGATTGGTTTGGACAAGGGTTGAAGTGGAGACCTCCTGTGATTCCTTCCCAAGTTATTTTGTATTCCTATGAAATAGAGCTCTTGGAGCACCCCAGCAGTTCTTGCACCTTTCTTATCCAAAAGAGTAAGAACAACTTGCCATGGTACCCCAGTATAACAGGTTTTGTCGCCCCACAGGACAGCAGGCAGGTTGTGGTGGCACAATAGCTCGGGTGAGGTAGTAATTTCTTTGACCTCTGCAGACAGGTGTAAGCATCTTACTAATGTGTACAGATACCCGAAGTGGGAGAAAGTCGGGCGAAGCCAGGCACTTCTAGGGGTACTCTAGCGGCAGGAGCGGGCGGCGGGCACAAGCTGCAAGACAGGAAAATCCACTTAAGCATAAGAAAACAGACTGCTCCTGTGAGAGGGGTGATGCAGGACGGCAGACTGCCCGCAGAGGCGCCGGCGGACCCCATCCCCGAGGACACTCCCGCCCCCGCATCGGACAACCGAGCCGACCCCGCCGCGAGCCGGGGGTGGGACGTGCCACCCACCCTAGGGACCTCCCCGCTCCTCCCCTGCCTCCACTGGCCGCGGCAGCCTGACCTCCCCTCGCCCCGCCGGGGTGCCAGGGGCCGGAATCTGTCCTACCGCCGCCGCTCAGAGATCGGCGCGGCCGCGCCCCCGGGCTCCTGGCCGTCGAGCCGCCCTCCTGCCCCGCCGCTGCCGCCAGCCCCGGCTACCCCCGGCGCGGAAGATGCTGCAGCTCTGCCTCCTCGCCGCGCAGGGTAAGCGGCGGCGGCGGCGGGAGACGCGCCCCTACGGCCGCAGCCCCTGCTCCAGGTCGCGGGGTGGCTGCCGCTGCGGGGGCCCCAACCCCCTCTTCCCGGTCCGGCCGGTCCGTGACCGGAGCTCGCTTTGTCATT
>VZTY01006505.1:1229-80270 GCA_013400935.1 Turnix velox | reverse complement strand
CCGGGGCCGCCTTGCTGTCCCCCGGGTCCTGCGCCTTTGAGGACAGTGCCTGCGGCTACGAGTGGGACTACGCGCATCTGCCCTGGGTGCTGCACGGGGAAGGTAAGAGTGCTGCTGCCCCGCGCGTGACAAGTCACGGCCCTACAAGCTGCCCGGTTTTCCCCGGCCCCTACAGCTCCCCCTTGTCCGTCCAGGAGTACCTTTTGTCCCCCCGGGGCTGCCGTTACCGCTCCCCGCCCCTGGCAGTACCGCGCTGCGCAGCTTTCCCGGTTGCACGGGCGCCCTGGGGTCCCTCCGGCCCGGAGTTTCGGTCCATGGGTGTCAGTCCCCCGATCTGCCACACTCGGCATCTCAGCACGGGGCTCTCCGCTACTGTGTGTAGGACATTTCTTTTACTTGGTATTGGGAACACGTGCCTTTTCTTAAACTTGCTGTAGGTAACTTACCTTATTCCCAGAAGAAAAACATCCGTCGAATTCCTGAGTGTATTTCGGTTTCTGCATTGATAAAAGTAGGTGTGATTTCAAGGCAGGAGGCAATGTTTGTGGAGAGTATCTTTACAGTGTTTTCAACTAAGGCTTGGTTATGTTTTTGACACATAAAGCGAAAGTTGTGCTGACACTGTGGAAGAGACAATGTGTTTTCCAAATCTTTAAGGTCTGGAACAGGTGCCAACAATAATGAGGAGGTGAGTACAGATGCACAGAGATAGACATAGAATCATAGAGTAGTTTGGTTTGGAAGGGACCTTAATGATCATCTAGTTCCAAGTCCCTTGCCATAGACAGGGACACCTCCCATCAGATCAGGTGGCTCAGTCTCATTTCCCCTCGTGGATGCTCCAATCAAAATTGGCTGGTCCAGTTTTGTCATTCCTCTTGTTACTTGCTTGATATTGAAGCTTTTTATTTTTTCTGATTTGTAGTGAGTTCTCATGAAAGCCAAGCAAGTCACCTTAATTGTTTATTTTTAGATTTATCACTGGGGTTTGAAAATGTATGAAGCATGCTAACTTGCAAAAGGCTGTTAGGATGTTTTGTTCAAAATAATAGTTTTTTCTCTTCTTTTTAATTAAAATATACATGAATTCCTGTAGTGGAAATTTAGTAATCATCTCTACTTTCCCAGCTATGCCTCCTGACATCATGCCCTCTTAAACTGGGAATCAGCACTTCCTCCTTGTGACTAACGGGAAGCCTTGTGGAGGTGGTACTGATTCAGCACAAGGGGACATGGGGCAACGTGCTCAAGTTGAGCAAATCCATGCTAAGGTGCTTCAAGAAACAGGGAAATTTCATCAGAGATTTGGATCAGCAGCAGCCTGTATTTTTGGAAGACTGTTTTGGTTGTTGTAGTTTGATTTTTCTCTGTGACCATAAGTATACCAGTGCTTACATTGAAGAATGTGTTTTTCAGAGATACATGACTGAGCTGCCATGCTCTAGGAGAATATGTGGTATACAGGCTCACTTAATTTGTATAGTTCTGTCAGTATTTCCATTATAAACCAATTTTTTTCTACAAGCTGTAATTTAAAAATAGTACATCTTGTCATAATTTACTAAGACAACAGGGGAACATAAGGGCAGGGAACATTAGCTTTGAGTTGTTCCACTCCTCCTTTCATAGTTTCAAAATTGCTTTATTATTTATAAAAATACTATATTCAACATAGAGCTATATAACAGCAAGTCTCTTGCAGGGATTATCAGACTTGCAGTGCAAGTTCTTTCATCTTATAAAACTCTCAATAGAGTGGTCGTCTGCCAAATTGCTAAGATAATATAAATAAACTAAAACCTTGCTGAGAAGTTTCCACTCCATACTTGAAAGTTTTCTGCACAATTGCCAAGGCAGCCACTATCTTTGGAATGGCCAGGCATAGAAAGGAAGTGTGAAGTTAAATTTTGCATTCATTACAGCTGTGCATTCCCATTTAAACCAGTAGGTTTGTAAGGTTTAACTGCTTTTTTAGATGTCTGGCTTCTTTCTCTTGAGTATTTCAGGTACTTCGGGGTAAGAAGTACACTTTCTGTCAGCATTTTGAGTCAGTCATCTGCTAACTCAGTGTTTGCATTTTGTAATTACAGTGATTTTTATCAGACAATAGATATGCAAATTAAAATTTAGAATATGGAAACAGCTGAGGATGTAAATGTCTTGCAAGTGTACCTGTGACTGAGAAGCATAACTAGTTGAGATCACAGCTGAGTGAAATAATACAGCACTGTATTCGAGGCACGGTGTGCCTGTTCTGTTTTCAGTGTCGTTTGGGAAATCCCATGCATCCCTCATGTTAAAGGTGTTTGCAGGATACCAGCAACACAAGAAACAGTGTAATTCTGTTGCTTAGGAAAAGGGCATAGTCAGGTTATCCTGGTTCTGAAATCTGATGAGCAACAGGTGAATTTGTGTGTGCGATCCACATTTAATATATTTGTAGATTAAATGGACACTGGAGTTGATTCTGCGACCAGTGATTAGAGGCTTTAAGTGATTTGCTAGGACACATAAATCAAGGCCTGTTTTAACTTCAGATGTGTAGGCATGCTGCCATAAATATTCCTGCATTTGGGATGCCTCTGAACAGCTGATTTCTTGTAAAAATCCAGGTACAGAATACACGGGACCCAACTAATAGATGTGAAATTTAGAAAGCAAATCTGTATTCATCACTGCCATGGTATTTACAGATAGTTGAGGAGCTCAAATACACTGCTTTTTACCACTAACACCCACAGGTATGTTTTGCCTGAGTTCATGTCCTATTATGTTGAAGCATGAGTCTTTGAAGGTACAGAACGTCTGATTTCCATAGGAATTTACTTCCATGTGAACAGAATATGTGTTTCAAGGGAACGACCTCATTAATTACTGTTGAACCCTGTATGGTAAGATTCAATCAGATAAACTAGAGATTTTGTTTAGCCAAATGGCACATTGGTGTATACATGCACTTTCGAAGTGTAAAAGAACTTTAAAAATGAAGATGCTGTATGTAGTATGCAGTAATCCTGTGCAGAATAATAAGATTCAACTGAAATGGCAGTACAGTTGTTTCATGCAGCCTTACCTCAGTTGCAGCCATTCTTCAAAGTCAAATTTTGGCATTTTTTGCTTTCCTTGTAGCCCTGTCCAGCATAGAGCAAGATACAACTTGACTGCAAGAACATCCTGCTCAAAGAATTATTATAAATAGATTTAATCAGACAGAATAACTATGGCATGTCTTTTCTATGATTCTGGTAAATGTTTACATTTTTACCAGTAATATCTGTACAGCGTTTTCTGTGCCGGTGTCTATGGGTATGTTTTGTTCTCAATCTCCATTTTAACAAAAAACAGTTTAATAGAGCTACAAACATGTGTTTGGCCTGTCAGCTCATATTTGCACTTATTGAGTATGTTGTGCTGTGTCCACTTGCCTGAATTCAAGCATTAGATAAGAAATCTGCCTGTAACCACTGCAAGCTGTAGGGAAGAGCAGTTGTTTGTATTAGTACTGAGCTCTACAAAACATTGTTCATTGTTAGATGCCCAAGCACTGCCAGTTGCAAAGGACTTGGAGCTATTTCCATAATGGTGGCAGCTGGACTCGTACAGTTGTCTCCTTATAATCTCTGCTCTTCTGTGGAGTGTTGTCAGTCTTCTATAATGAGCTATATGACACTGAACTGCTAAATCTTTAACTGGCAGTTGAAAATGTTCGTATCCAGCTGCCTCTCATGTAGGCATGTACATTTTTTTGTTTCCTTCGAAAAAATCCTGGAAGGGTGTACACTTCAAATCTCATTTCTCCTCAGGTATATTTCAGTAGCATGCATTTCAGAGGTTTTG
This sequence comes from Turnix velox, assembly GCA_013400935.1. Lineage (NCBI taxonomy): Eukaryota > Metazoa > Chordata > Aves > Charadriiformes > Turnicidae > Turnix > Turnix velox. The sequence continues at coordinate 76,433 of VZTY01006505.1, read as the reverse complement.
AAATAATGTTGTGTTATTCTGCAGAATTCCAAAGGAGACTCAAAAAGAAACAGATTTTATTCAGAGGAGACATGTATTAATTCTGGTATATGTAAAAACATCCTGATTTTCTTCTTCTTAAAGCACTCCTACTTTTTTTTCTGTGATACACTGAAAACTAGCATCCATCAGGTAGCAGTTTATGATGAGCAGGTAAGCAAGTAATATATTGCTAACAACTGCGTCAGGAAACTGAAATTTGTCATTTGGGACATACTTATCATATAGCTGCTTATTAAAATTGTTTTAAGATGGTAAAGAATTTCGAGAGAGAGGCCGGCTGTTGCAGGTCATCAGATAAGTCAGGCATGGGAGCAGCAGCATGAGGAAACTCAAATCCAAACTTGATCTGCATATTGTCGTATATAAAGCTCTGCCATATGACTGACCACTTGAGACCCAAGTGCTGTCATCCTGAATGTCACAATGTGAGGTTGTAATAGGCAGAGGAATGAAACAGGTTATGAATAGTGCTCCTAGATTCTCTTGCATATCAAGTGTATTGGATGTCTGATGTGTGCCATTTCATCCTCGGTTACAGCTGGAGAATTAAGTGGCAAGTCAGTAGTCTCAGTTTTCGTGTCTAGAGTACTTTGCTTTGCATAGAGGAGTATGAAATTTGAAAATGCAGAAAAAGTGTAACATTGTTGGCTTTGTATGTGCTTAGGTGAGACAAGTGGTCTCACAAGTCCTGGATGCTTGTGTGACTGGGAGCAGAACAGGGTGTAATTGAGGGAGATTTTTGCCTAGCTGCAGGAGAACCAGGCTGGGATGCCATAATACTTGCTTGCTGGCAAGGTTTTCAGCTGATAAATTCACCCTGCTACAGAAGCTTATTGCTTTGGGTATCCCAGGCTTCTCACTTGAGCATCGCTGCAGCAAATGCCATTTGATGGAGTAGAGAAGCCTTTTGAATTGGCACATGGTCTGTTTTTCCTTGAGGTGATAATTAAAACATTTGTCTTCCTGGACAAAATAGTAGCATTTGGAGTGGCAGCTGTCCTTCCTAGTCACTTCCAAGGCAGTGAGAGGAAGGCTTACTTTCACATATTTTTGGTACACTTTGGATCTTGTGTTCTTCATGACATCCTGGTTACCAAACTGAAAAAAAATGGGTTTGATGGATAAGGAGCTGGTTGAATGGTTGCACTAAGAGAGTTGCAGTCAGTGACTGCTCATTGTCCAAGTGGAAACCAGTGACAAGTGGTGTTCCTCAAGGATCAGTGCTGGGACCGGTACTATTTAACATCTTTGTCAGTGACACAGACAGTGGGGTTCAGTGCACCCTCAGCAAGTTTGCAGATGACACCAAGCTGTGTGGTGCTGTTGATACACCTGAAGGAAGGGATGCCATCCAGAGGGACCTTGACAGGCTTGAGAGGTGGGTCCATGCCAACCTCATGAAGTTCAACAAGGCCAAGTGCAAGGTCCTGGGTCAGAGCAATCCCCAGCACAAATACAGGCTGGGTGGAGAGTGGCTTGAGTGCAGCTCTGAAGAGAGGGACCTGAGGGTGTCAGTTGATGACAAACTCAACATGAGCCAGCAGTGTGCATTCGCAGCCAGGAAGGCCAACCAAATCCTGGGTTGCATCAGGAAGAGTGTGACCAGCAGGTCCAGAGAGGTGATTTTACCCCTCTACTCAGCTCTGGTGTGGCCTCACCTGGAGTATTGTGTCCGTTTCTGGAGTCCTCAACATAAGAAGGACATTGATCTGTTGGAGTGGGTCCAGAGGAGGGCCACAAAGATGATCAAAGGGCTGGAGCAACTGCCTTAATGCAGAAAAGCTGAAGGAGCTGGGATTGTTCAGCCTGGTGAAGAGAAGCCTCAGGGGAGACCTCATAGTAGCTTATCAATACCTGAAGGAGACCTACAGGAAGGCAGGGGTAGGACTTTTTAATAAGATATGTGATGGGAGGACTAGAAATAATGGATGTAAATTGGAAGTGGGTAGATTAAGGCTAGCTATAAGAAAGAAATTCTTTACAGTAAGGGTAGTGAAACACTGGAACAGGCTGCCGAGAGAGGGTGTGGATGTCCCCTCTCTGGAGGTGTTTAAGGCCAGGCTTGGACAAGGCACTGAGCAGTCTGATCTACTGGGAGGTGCCCCTGCCTATGGCAGGGGAGTTGGAACTCGATGATCTTTGAGGTCCCTTCCAGCCCAAACTATTCTATGATTCTATGATTCTATGATTCTCTTGTTCAGACTGTCAACAGCAGCTTAATGCTGGTGTGAGCAGCATTCAGCCTTGGTTCAGCCTCTGCTTTGCTGGTCTTGCTGATATGCTTTGGTTGGCTAGGAACTTCTGTCCTAGGCTTCTGGGCAATAAATAGCATTTTTATTGAACTGTACCCATATTGCAGTCAGTGGCACACTTCTTGTTAATCTTCAGAGGTAGATCTTGTGCAAAAGAAAGATGACTAAGAGCACTTTACCTTTATAGGGGAGCTTCAGCCACAAGAGACATAAGGTGGTTGTTACAAAATTTTTGTTTACTACATACACCTGAAACTCCTGGCGGTAAACTTGAGTTAGATTTGCATTGAAACAACAGAAAATAGGTAAATTACCCATGGAATTAAAAAAAAAAAATCAGAACTGTAGGAGGGCTAAAGAGTGTTTGGGAATGGTTATGCAGCCAAAATCACCTTAGATAAACAAATAACTTGTATGTACTCCCGGACAAAAAAAGTAATTCCCTCCATGGTCTACCAGACTAAGGTAAGCTTCTCATCTGAAATTGTGTCTGCTGGAGATGGACAGGACCTAGGATCAGGAAATCAGTCTAGCTTTGAAATTTTACCTTTTTCATTAATAGAAAGTTAAGTAGCAAAGTTTTAGCTTAAAAACAGGATATATATTGACCTTGCAAATAATGACAAGATTTGCTACAACACAAGTACAAACACACAAAATTGCTTGCTAAAAACAGATAGATGAATTTTCAATTTTTTGAAAACCTACACTTTGAAAAATGTATCAAACTAAAGTTGAGAAATTTCATGGTGCGTGCATGGCATGAGTCTTAATGAGCAGTAAAACAACCGACAGTACTTCATGGTCATTGTGCTTGTTATAGTACATATGTAATCATGTTGAAATAAGGATAAGAGCCAATTGTTTGGCAGTTCATTTCTTCAGAAGGAGGGGAAGGTATTTTCAGCACTGTCAATTTTCAGTGTAAGTTTTGATCAAGATTTGATGTGGATCAGAACTAAAATTAAGGTTGCACTTGTGCTGAAGAGTGACCACAGACATTATAGAAGTGTTTCTGCTAGTAAAAAATCCTTGTGTATGTTACAGACTGTTTAGACTTGTAATGGAATCAGCCTCAAAATGCCATAGTAATCTTATGCTATCAAGTGGGAATCTTTGAAAGGTAATTGAAAAAAATAAGCTAAAACTAGTTGCAACTTGTCGCCTTGTATTCATCCTTTTTTTCAGTTCTCCTATTTTATTACCTTCTGGGATTTGTATTTTCCCAGACACTACATGCTAGAGTATGGGCAACATTATAATTAGTTGACTGATTCAACTTATCAAGTAGGGTCAAACCTTCAGCTGTTATATCTGTAGAAAATATGCTTTAAAAAAAACAGAGCTATTTTCCTCTAATCTTTCAGTTTTTACTGCCTCAATATTACTTTGTAGCAGTAATGCTGCTGAAGCACAAATAAAAGGCAGGCCAGTTGTCATCCCTCAAAGCTCGTACAATGCAATTGCATAGAAGTCTTTATATCACCTCAACATACTGTAACTCCCATTTAAAAGAGTCACATTTTAAAGCATCTTTAGCCTCATCCATCCCTGTGGCTTTAGGCAGCCAAGGATTCAAGTCTGATTATTGTCGCCCTTCATATGATAATCAAGCCAAAGGTTCCTACAATTTTACATAACAATATTCATAAAATCCATTTGATTAATAAAGTGTTTCTTCTATGCTGTATGGCTGTTCGTCCAACACATTTTCATAAACATGGCTCAAGATCAGCATAGTAGAAAACTAGTAGTCTAATTGGAGATGTTTGAATGTTATTTTAAGTGGGTGTGTTCTCTGATACATGTTATGAGCATTTTGCTCCGTTCTGAAAACCTTGCAAGTCCTAGTATGAAAATATCCATGAATCATGGTAAGTAATTTCCACTTGAAATACCACCCAAAGGCCTTTAGGAAACAGTCTTCCTAATTTTCATTTAGTGAACCATTAAAGTACTTAAAGAGGCTTGATGTAACTTCATGACTTTCTTCAAATTTGCTGATTTACAAACACCACCCACAATGAAGGAATTTCTGGTCCTTTTTAAGGTAAGAATTAAACAGAGCAGTCACTTATATGTGTATATGTCTGAGTTTAATTTCTGTGTACTTATATGTGAAATCTCGGCACCCTCACTTGAGAGGAGAAGTGATAGTTTGTTGCTGGTCTCCTACTAGATGAAGGATGCCTCATGGAATTTGAAGAACTTGTTTCTTTGCTCGTATTTCTGAGGCTTGATTATCATTCAGCTAAGGATTTCTAATGCTCATACTGCAATTTATCAATAACAGCTAAGCTAAGATGTGTTGTACTTTTAGGCACTTTGTGAAAGGATCCTTCTTCATAATTTTCTGGTTTTTTAGTAATTTTCATTTGAGAACTTTCTGCCTTTGGTATGTGGTGTTTTACTCATGGTTGTTATCTTGAAGAAGCTTTAGCAAAGTAGTTCTGCTCCATCTAGTGACTCTTGGCAATTCGTTCTGCAAATGAACTTCCTTGACTGAAAGCCTTGTCTCACAAATGTTTACCCAAAGTTAATTGAGTTAATTTAAGGCTTCATGGCAGAGTTGACAGCATCTGGCATTGCTGTTTAGTGGAGTCAGCAAGGAGGCAGAAGTATGAATGGGTAGGGACTCTGAGTTGCTCACAGGTCATCTGAATAGGTTCAAGCAAGTGATGTAAGAGATGTAAGATGTATACACTGTCTGCCTTGCATTATTTGTGAAACAGAGGCCTTAATTCTCCCAAGCCATGTATTCCCAAGCTGTTTGTTACCTGTATTTACTACTTTTGTCTGATTTTAGCAAATCTCTTCTTTCTTCCCCCATGTGCCTCGTGTACAGCAAAGTATATTCCCTGCCTTAAACACGGACGCACATGTGTCAAGCAGTCAGAGGCTGGAACCAGAAGACTGGAGACTTGGAGACATTTGAATGTGACCATGCTTTACAATCTTCCTGAGACCTTTTTCATCACAGGAAAATCATACCTGACTACCCAAATGTCAAGTGATAGCCATTTTTGACCTCTATGATTATGGCAGAACAACAGCAAGAATCTGTAGCATAGCTGGGATAATTGTTTTTATATCCTGCTCTACAATCGAATAATTTTCCATTACAGAGCTCTACAGTTGGTGCCATCCTTAAGAGTACCATAGAAAATTAATTAAATGCAGGTGGCAAGGAAAGGAGCTTTTAGTACTGCCCAACCTTTGAGCTGTAAGCAGCTGTATACTCCCATGGCTGTGAACAAATTTGGAGCCTTCCCAATAATCAGAAAATCAATGGTTATGTTTTCCTTAAAGTAAACTAATATTTCATTGTTCAAATACCTAAGTTCTTGTAAAGGGAGGTAAAGGCTCTTTTGCATTCTAGAGAACATATGCATAGACAAATGTAAATACAAGCATCCTGATACCTGGATTTTTCAAATGTACACAATGTATCAACAACAAATGTTTAAGAAAACCAGAATTGCATGTTTTTTGCTTTTTTTTTTCACTTAGAGACAGTGCCTTGGAGACCTGGTAATGTTCAGGTTGCAAATGATAAATTCTGTTAATATGCAGAATAAACTTTGTTTAAAAGTCTGTGTCTTTATACTGGTTTGCTTAGCATCTGCTGTGGCCTATATGCAGCTTCACAGTAGTTACTGTTAGCAAAATGGTTATTAGTATCTTCATTTGTATCCTCAAAAACTCACGTGTGGATATGGAAATGCTCCATTCTAAGTTGTTGCTTATATCATTTCAAGCAGGGTGTTGTAACATTTAAAATACATATACATATACTGTGTATTCAGTATAAGGTTTTGCCTTGTGTAGGATAAGTTTAGTGACGAGGAAGAGGAGTTCTAACACATGAATCTCTACTAGTTCCTATGCAGTCATTGCTTTGCATTTTCATTTTTACAGGGCCTTTTGCAGAGGGCTTTTTTCTCTGGCCAAGAAAAATAGTGTGTGCTTAACTGGAAAGGATTTATACCAATACCAGATTGTTCTCTAAATATAGCTCCTTCCAGTGCTTATTTTAAATTAAGTGTCAAACTGGAGAGTTATTAGGACAGTAATTGTATTTTGTTTGAAAAAGAAGAGAGAACTTTGCATAGTGAAGTTGTCATATATGGAAGTAAGATGAGTGTTATGTGTTGTTTGGAGCACCACATGTAGGTAAAAAGTAAAGAGCTGTAATCAGTGGGGGTTTTTATATTAAAAAGCACTCATTAATTTGGACTAGACTTCACAACAGGTGAGCATCAAAGCCAAAAATAGAATTATGTGGCGAGTCACTCCTTACTAGCAGAAGTTGGACTTTAATAATATTTTCCTGTGCTGGGTCTGCTGAATCTTGTGTTAGTAAGCCTTTCCAGAATAATTTACCTTTTGTGCTCTTTCTTTTTGATAGACCATTTTGTGGTTTTTGTTAGTTATGCATTCAGAAGGATATTTCACTGCTATGCCTTTAATCACCCTGTAGATTACACTACTGTTCTAAAGAGAAGTCATCTAGCTGTTTACTGCAGGATTGAACATGGCAGCCATTGTCAGCTGCCATCTACTCTGTTTGCTACTCAAGAGAGAAAGCAAGATAAGAAGGAAGAGCTCCAGCTGAAGGCCACAGCAGTAGATACTTCAAGCCCAGAGTTTGAAAATATTCAGAAGATTTTGTGAAAAAAAGAAAAGAAAACCTGAATCTTTAAGACTTACTGGAAAATTAAGTTGTTGCCTGCTGAACATCTACTTTAGCTGAACCTCTGTCTTGATTTTTTCCTGATTTGGTGATTGTACCCTCCTTGATCATGTAGTGCATACAGTGTGTACACTGTGTTACAGGAAACCCCCTTAGAGGGAAGCGTGGCGGTGTGAAGGGCCCTCATAATAAATCATCACTCTGTCCTGATGGAAGAAGCCAGCTTGTAAGGTCTTTTGGAGAGAGATGTTTGCAGGCTGTACCTGCACCATGGATCTGTACATTTCACCGATGCTTCTGCTAATATGTTATTGAGGAGACTGCATGATGTGTGGGGAGAATCTGCTGCAGGGTTTCCGTTAGTTCTTCTGTGATCACTGTTACCCACCAAGCTACGTGAAGGCTGCAAGAAATGCAGCCCTTCAGTGGCAAACTGCTTACATAGTAACTGGCTTTACTGTTATCATCAAGAATGACACATTTTTAGTTTTCAAATAATGTGAATTAATTTATTTTGAAATACAAACTAGTGAAGTACTGTGGTAATTGCTTTATTCTCCTGTCCTACAAACTTAATCCATCAATGCATCCATATTTAATATCAAAGAAAGCTTTCTGGATGGCCTCCCTTCACTCCAGTGAATCAACAGCACCACTCAGCCTGGTGTCATCTGCAGGCTCGCTGAGATGTACTTAATTCCACTGTCTCTGTCATTGATTAAGATATTAAAGATTACTGATCCCAGTTCAGATGCTAGGGAGACAGCACTTAATGCTGGGTCCTATCTAGATACTGAGCCATTGACTGTAACTGTTTGGATGGGGCCTTTCAGTCAATTCCTTATCCGCACAGTAGTCTACCAAATCCTCTCTCTGTATCAAAGATTGTTCTTAATGTCTGAGAATTTTCTGAGGTTAATAAATAGATGCTAATTGAATATCTTAATTAATAATTAATTCCTGTTGACTAGTGTCTGAATTTTGTTGAACCTCAATTTGATATTCAGCTATGCTACCATGTTTCTTTCATAGCTGGGACAGAAATATACTACGACAGATCTGTCTGATGAGTACAATTTCACTGTAGTGGAATTTTCTTTCTGTTTGTTCACATACTTCAAACAGATTATGACTGTTTGTATGACCAGTTGCCCAGGTATCTATATGTTGTAGTTCTATAGCAACACTTGTAATAATAAACAATCTGACAGCATTCAAACTAAAAGCCAAGTTTCAGCTCTCACAGAGCAGACTGTACACTTCCATGTTTCAATGCATCTTTATTAAAAGGCTATTCTGAGTCTGAATTCTAGCCTCCAGCTCTGAGCTGTTGTAGAAGGCCATTCAAAAAGGTGAGGTGTGATTTCATTTGAAAATTCAAGCTGTGATGCAATAATGACTATCTCTTTCATCATTGCTTCTGCTGAAGAAATATAATGTTAATCAGACACTGTCAAAGTTTACCCTTTTTCTTTCCATATAACCAGGAACTCCCATAGGAAGGATTAGAATCTTTAAAAAGTGGGCTACATTTGCTTTTCAGCCAGAATGACCTACTAAACTATTAAACTGTCCCATCAAATATCTGTGTACCTTTTTTTCCTGTAAAGAAGGGATATTGGATTGTTCAGCCAAAGAAAATGAGGCTTAGGGGAGACTTTACTGCTCTCTACAACTACCTGTACAGGAGGCTATAGGGAGTTCAGGTTTGGTCTGTCTGTTCTCCCAAGTAATAGACAATAGGAAAAAAGGAAATAACCCCAAGTTGCATGAGGGGAGTGTTAGATTGGATATTAGGAAAGATTTTTACACTGCAAGCGTTATTGAGCATTGAAACTGTCTGCCCAGGAAGTGGTTGAGGCACTGTCCCTGGAGGTATTTAAGAGTTAGGCAGAGATAGTGCTCAGAGATTTAGTGATGGTCTTTGTCAGAGCTGAGTTGATGGTTAGACTCGATAATCTCAAAGCTTTCTTCCAACTAAAGTGATTCTATGATAAATTCAGAATATTTGTCATTTTGCAAATCCTGGAGATTCAGCAAATGAGTAAAGAAAGCAATGAGCCTGTCAGGAGAGGGGCCAGGTGCGCAGGTCACTCCTGCAATGGCAAGCCTGTGTCTTCTGTTCTGAAGGTGAGTGCCTGATGGGGACTGACTTCATCTGTTTTAACAAAAATCAGTCATATCAAATGCTTGTATCTGCCTCAGAAGCTGCATCAGAGGACTCCTTTCCTGTCCAAATGCAGTTGCTGGCTGCTACTTCTGACATATTTCCTCTATGCCAAAGAACCAATGTTAAACGCAAAGAGATCTACATTGAGGTGCAGAGAATGTCTTCAGGCCTCTGTGTCATACCATAATTTCACACTGTCTCACCAGCAGGCAGACACAGCTTTTGGTTAATACAAGAATTAATTTAGCTTGTGATTAAGAATTTCTGTCTGATGATCCAATGGCAGTCCTTCAGGCCCTCATTAAACAAACTTTTCATTTGATACTGTTTTTGTTATGGGATGCAGAGTTGAAGCCCTCACATACCACTGATTTACATATGGAGGGAGATGGAAAGACATAACTTCAGATTTAGTCTTTAATGAAATAGCTGAGCAGAGTTTGAGCTATTCAGTTGGATCTGTTTTCAGTAAAGGTTCTGTAGGTTTAATTTTCTCCTGAGTGGGCTTCACATGGCAGAGAGATGTAGAGAAGGAAAGCAGGTTTAAAATTCATTGTATGCTTTCACTTCTGTAATTAGTCTAAATTCTCCTTAACCAGTTTGGTTGAAGGGTTTGAGAACTGCTGGGAAGCACAGCCATTTTTGTCCCCAGAGGGTTGCAAGGACATGTACAGGCATTTCTTGATGCTGGTTTCCTGAATGTTAATGTTCCTATACTTTGCCTCAAGTTGGAAGCATAACAAAGAACCAGTTTGTTTTTTTGCAAAATATAATAGGTATTGTAGACTTTGATTTCTTTTTTAAAGTAGATTTTAAACAAAGTCAACATGAGGTAAAAAGTTCAGTGGAAAATAAACTTTTTAAAGCAAAGAAATAAGCAATGTATATTAATATTCCTGCTTGATTGCTTTCTTTGTGTTGTGTGCTAGATCCCATGCTCCCTGAGTTTCTGTGTGCTTATGGACTTCTCAAAACTTTACAGAAAAAACATAATTATTAATTTGCATTTTTCATTTTTTTAATAAAAAAATTAAATAAACCCACAAATGTCTGGTTTGCAGTGATCCCATGAAATTGCATTGACTAAATAATGTATGTGAAGATTTTTAGGCTTGTTGTCATGTAGTGTCGCGATTGAGAGACGGGACTCAGCTTGAGGTGGGATGGAGGTCAACTTTATTATGTTCAGAGCAAATATTTATAAGGTTTCAAAAAGAGTGTACTCTATACTGATTGGTTATTAAACTAGCATGTTATAAACTGATTGGCTAATCACACAGCAAAGTCCTTAGTCAGCCGATGTCAGCCGATGTCCACACATGCGTACAGCAGAGTTCTTAGTCAACCGATGTTTTGGTACAGGACATACTTGTTGTCATTAACAGGAGCTGAGATGTCGGTCATTACTGTTTCTCAGGGTCTCGGAGACAGACATTGTTGACTCTCTGGTCGCCGTGTCTTCTCATATCTTATTCATATCTTGTTCTGGCAGCCGAGTTTCCTTACTCCTGCTTGCTCAATCAGAAGGCCAGCTTCCAGGCCCAAGGCACTAACCATGGTCCATTTACCCCTGACCCACAATGTAGTGTATTGGCTTGGATCAACGTCTTGATAGTTTAGACGTCAGACTTTGGAAGACTGGTGTGTAAGACCTTTTATTTTCCTCCCACAGAGCACTGCAGTTATAGGAACAGTGGCTCAGTTCTTCATGTTATTTCAGTATCATGCATTGAAAAGTTATCTTTTTTTTTCTCCTAAGTTCCCAACGGTCATAAATATTTACCTTGCTTTCCAAGATCAAACTTGGCAGGCAGCTCCTCCTGTGGCCTAGTTTACTCAGCTTTTGTGGAGGTGTGGAGAAGGAGCAGCAGCTCTTTGACTTTCTCTCTGTGTTTTAGAAATCGTTCTTACTCCATCTCCACAGTAAAGGAGGAGACTGGAGTTCATGTCATAAGGTTGCACTGATAACATGTTTCATGGCAAATGTATGTTGTGTTTGAGTTGCCTAGCAGCTGTTGCTGCTATTTGAGTTTATGGCTTGGAGCAGAGGCTTGGAAAAGATCATCCTGTAACTTCACTTTTAAGAGATGGGCAGTGCATGTATGAAATTTGAACCCGAAATGGAGCTAGTCTGATAACTTGTTGAAGTTCAATAAGGAGTTAATTGCCTTTGTAATCCTGGAGATGTCCATTGATGACTTGGGTGAGAACAACTGCAAATTTCTTCAGTAAACAATGAGGTTTCTCTGCAGGCAGCACAAGTTCCTGACTGCTCAGAAACAGGCTAAACAGCCACTGGGACAATTTGAAACTTGAAAATGTGTTTCTTGACATCAGAGGTGAAGCAGTGACTCATTCCCTGTGACCAGCTGGGTGTGCCAGGGCTCCCATGAGAGCTGCCAAGTGTGGAGCCCTGAGGATGGGAGCCTTGGTAAGGAGCTGGTGCAAGTTGCTGGCTCCCATTTCCCCCCCAAAGGCTGTGTGTTCTGCAGAAAGTGCTTTTCCAGCAAGGAATCCAGTATTCCTGAAGAAACTGCAGGCACAGAGAAAATGTGTGCTGGTGCTGAGCATGTTTGTTGATGCTGTATAAATTTCAGTAACACTTTCAAGCATTCTGGCATTTGCCTTGTCTCAAATAACTTCTCAACTATACTTTATGGCAAAGACAACACTGAAAGGCTTTCTCAGAAAAGCTGGACTAAGAACTGTTTTTAGAAGGACCACACAAAGCTTGGCAGATAGAGCAAAGTTATTTCTGCAGGGTTTATTTTCTGCACAGTTTATTTTAATTTAGAATAAGGCCCATGCTGCTTGTTTATTAATACAGTCAATACCACAATGCCCTCCACACTGACAAATGGCATTAGGGACTGGGAAGGTGCAGTTCGTGCTTTAGACTTAATTCCTCCCTGAGTGGTTTGTTACCGCTGTCCTAAGAGACAGCCGGAAGGATGCAGGGTGGGATCTACTGGGGCCTTACATTCTCATCAGTGTTTTGGGATATGTATTTGCAAAGGAACCCCTCCCTGTGGGTTAAGTACTCTGTGGGTACTGAGTACTCCCTGGTTAAGTCCTCGGTAAAATTTGATAGCACAGGTTAATCTATATGGTGTTTTATGGATTTCCTTAAACTTCATCAATTTCCATTTGATTGCCTTAGGATATTTAGGTTGTAAAAGTAAGTTAGAGTGAGGCCTAATAGCTTTAATAATCTGTTAGGGGAAAAAACCAAAACAAATCATCTAATGAAGGCCCATAAACTCTAATACTTTTGGAAAGTTTTGACAAGCATTTGGTTACTTTGGCAGGGAAATGAGAATCAGTGAGGATATCCTGAACTGACTGGGTCAGATTGATAGTTTTTTTCTGGTGACCAGCTTATATCTCAAGTGCTATTTCTATATTGATAAATGTGTCTTACAGATCAACCAGGGTATGCTAAATATCTTTGCAAACGAATACCTAAGGATAATACCTGAAATTCATTGGAATGACATAGCATAAAATGCTTTAATTTGCCAAAATAGCTTTTCACTTCCAAAGTTATCTATAAAAAATCAAAAGGGAAATATTTAGGTCTTGTGATAAGAATGAAGTCTGAGTGTCTGTGATAGCACATGTCCCAGGGCAGCTGGGGAACGTGTGAAGGTGCTGCCTGAAGGAATTTGTTTGCTGACCATTACTTAGCTAGGGGAAGCAGAGGGGCCACCATGACATGACACTTCCAAACAGTGGATGAAACCAGAGCCCTGTGCGTATTCTGGGTGACATCTGATGGTCCCTGGTGGATTCAGAGTGTAATGTGGTTCAATGACTTGGACTCATTCCTGTAGAAGAATTTGACTGGCTGTTTTGATTAAAACATAAAGCCCAGGGAAACGAAAAAGTATCAAAACTCTGATGATTACTTTGTGGAAAACAGGGTATTGCTTCCTAAATCTCCTAAATGCCTAAGCATTCATCACATTCACTGGAATCCATTTCTTCTAGTTCTCTTTGCAGAAGGAGGTGCATTTTGCTTTGGATAACAAATGATCCTTACAAACATCTTTCTGGATAGTTCAAATGCCTTGCTTGGAGCCAAAGCTCTGCAACTGAGTCACCTTCCAGTGGCACTAGAGACTGCAGCTGCTGAGGTGAAGGGGAGGGAAGGAGCCAGAGAGCATGATCCCCTCTCCATAGAGGCACACAGTATCTTATGGTACACTTTGGAAAATTACGAATTTTGAGACAGGCAGTGAATTTATTTATGTGCAATTTTCTATGATCCCTGTAAAAACTAGAAAGTCATTCTAGGGTTAATAAGTACAGGTTTCTGGGAGAAAAAAAACCTAAAAACAACAGAGCAAGTTTTTATTCCTGCCTTTTGATTTGTAGCATTTTGTATTTTTAAAATAATCGGCTCAACAATCGAAGAAGAAAAAGCAAAGCTCAGAGTGGCCTCATTTGGTTTATTTCCAAGCCTCAGGGGCTGCAAAATTAACTTTTGGTTTAATCTTACCCATTCCAACGGTTTCTGTTTACATGAACTCAGCCAGACGTCATCAGTCATGTTTGTTGAAAGGAGCTCCCTTGAAGGAGTAAGTTTATGACCAATGCCCCCAGTTTCCAGGGGATGTACTCTGCCATACAGCATGGATGTGTATAATTTTAAGTGTACTTCCTGCTTGAAGGAAAGAGACAGGAACCTGGACGCATTACACTTGAATGAAAAATCCTTTGTCAAACATCCCTGGATATGGAGGTTTCTACATCGAAGGAATGTGACAATATAGCAGGTTTATACTTAATGTAGATTTCTGTATTAATTGTGCAACTCTTTTCCATTTCCCTAAGTATGCATGAGATGTTTTAACCTAGGCTTGTTTTAATAAATACTTGAAAAAACTCCATTCTCCAATTTTGTGGATTTTGGCTCCGTCTCCCTGTACACACCAACACACATCCGCAACTGCTACCAGTTACCTTCTAGGCAAGGATGATATACACTACTGCTGGCTTAGAAGCATCCCTGGTAAATTGAAGCTGCCAGTGTTAATCTTTGAAGTGGCTTGCTGTCGGATACAGTTTTGCAGAGTTCCAGGAACCATGGGCCTGGTGTGTTGTTCAACATAGATGTGTTCTTTGGCTGCAGGTTTTGTGGTTGCAGCTGCTGAATCTTCAGCATTTCACATTTGTGATCCAGGAAGAAACTTGTTAGGGCAGAAGATGAGACACTGCAGCTGCTTTCTCTCTTAGAGTGGCCATGCCTAAACACAGCAGCAGCTTAGGAGCTGCTGCAGCAGCAGACAAGAAACCTGTAACAGCTTTTGGAAAGTGGTGGTGTGTCTAGGCTGATTCCCTCTGGTAACTTCCTACCTGGTTAATTCCAGAACACATCAGGATCTGATTAGCTCACCTGTAAGCATTTTCTGTAGCCAGCTATGTCAGAACATGGATACAAATAACTTTTCTGTTAACAGTTCTGGTTTTATTTTGTGATATAAGATCTCTTTTCAGCCCATCATGAGCCTGATGGTCATCCTAATGATTCTGATATGAAAACAAGAGAATGTAGAACCGTCACACTTAAGGAAGGCAGGAAACCAAACTCAAAGCAGTTCGACTTCTGAAGCCAGTGAAACCAAATAAATGTTTCACTTATTTGTAAGACAAGTAATAGATAGAACCTCGGGCCTAGGTGAGTATCAGAGTAAATGCAATTTATATAAGAAAATATATGATCAGATGTAGCTGTGAGAGGCAGATGAGCTGCTTTCTGGGGGCAGGGCAGTAGGCCAACTGGTATGACAGATATAGAGAACAGATCCATGCAATAGAGGAAATTTGCTTTTGTGATCTTTTCCTGTGCACAGTTAATCCAGAAATCTACATTTCCCATTTGATCTTTAAGTATAAACCTGTTGTATTGTCACATTCATTCAATGCAGAAACCTCAATATCCGGGGACGTTTGACAAGGGATTTTTCATTCAAGTGTAATGCACCCAGCTTGCTGTGCCTTTCTCTGTGGTTTGCAGATTTGCACTGTAATGCTACCCATGGGGAGTTTCTTCTTTCCCTCAGGCAGTGCTGCAGTCTGGCCCAGGAACCCCCTGCAGTCTGTGACCTTCCTTCCTGCGCTCTGCCCGAGTTCCTGCCTACCCCAGCTCCAAAGCTTGTTTGTCATCTCCCTCCTTTGAAGCTGCTTGTTGTGACCAGAGTCTTCCCACTTCCCTGACTAAGTGTAGGCTTGCTTCTGAGTTTTGCTTAGATGGTGAGCACTGTGGGCTTTTAGTTTAATCCCTCTGGAGCATACCAATGAAGTTTCTCAACCAAGATGTCTTTGCTTCTGAAGCACAAAAGCATGATACTCCAGATTAATGGAAATCCTGGCATATGGTGACCAAATCAGGGTTGATTGAGTTGGAGTGACTCTCCTCTCTCCCAGACTCTTACTTTCTGTGGTTGTGCTTGTCATTCGGATTTAAAAAGTCTAGCCCCACGTCTCCAGCCTCTTAAAATATGAAGTCCCCTGTCTTGTGGTCCCCTGTGTCTCCCATGTCCCCTCAGTGATCCTCAAATAGTTGCTGATGGCTCTGCTTCTTTATGTCATTCCCCTGTGGAGTGCAGGCCACCATCTGGTCTGGGTTGCAATTCTGATGAATTTTTTTTCAAAGTGAAAAAGCTGCATGGACTGCAGACGGGTATGTTTGCCTACTTCCCTGAGAGATGTACTCATCCTACATACTCATAACATGTTGCTAGCATACTCCACCACATGACACCATGTGCATCTGCATCAAAGGAGCAATTAATAAAGTCAGTAGACAGCATAACATGAGAGAATACTATGGGAGTGAAATGTCATATTCTTTCACTGAAAGAAGACAGTCCTGGGATATACTGTGCCAGGACAAGTGGCTGTGCTAGAGGAGCTAACACAGTGCTTTTCCCCGGCTGTGCTTGATCCTGATGGAGACATACTTTGCAAATGCGTGGTCCTAGTAGTGAAAGAGAGGAGCACTGTGAAATAGATAGATGCCTGTGGTTTCTTCATTAGATGTCTTTCACGTTTAACATTCCCCATGTACTGGGAACAATGTGAACTGATTAAGGATAACAAAGAATAAATAAATGTTTTTTTCTGAATTATTTCTAATTCAGAAATTCATAGCAGAGAATCTTGTGTCTCCAAATCTTAGTTATGCCCTGCTTAAGTATATCAGTTAACAGAAATCATGCTAATGACTTTCTGAAAAAGCAGTTGCAAGGAAAACCAGAGATACCAGAGAAGTTGGCATCCTTTGTGTCAGCAGATAAGAAGTTGTCAAAATTATGTAATGAAAGGTGAATATTTAAGGTCACTGTAAAAGAAAAGCCTGCATTTGGAACAAACAGAAGATCTGGTGTAATGGGTGGATGACTGAAGGATCTTGAACTTATACTTGAACTTATACAAGTTCAAGCGTCCCCAGAGCAGTGAAACAACTCTGTCTAGATCAGAAACAGAGAACAGCAGTGCAAGCTGCCCCTTTGCCAAGCTTCCACAGGCTGACAGAGTGGGTCTGGAGGCACAGCTGCAAGTAGATGCTGCTGCAGTCACAGAGTGTGTCAGGGCTAATTGCATTACCTTCATAGTTTTTGACAGCTGTAATTTTGAACTTTCCAGAGAGGCGAAGGGCAGGGCAGGAGGTGAGTCTGGTCTTAATCCAAGCCCTTTGCTGGGAAAGGTGCCTTTGAAGATTCTTACTTCTGGGGTTGGGGAACATGAGTTCTCTGGCCAGGTCTAGTGGCTGCTACAAACAAAAGGGTCACATGACACATGTCAACTCTCAGAAAGAGATTCTTTTGGTAAAGTAAGATGAGCTGAAGACATAGCTGCCAGAGTGGCTCCTGTGGTTGAGGCTGTCTGTCTGGCCAGAGGAAGGTGCATGACCGCCTATCTATGCTGAGTGCCTGAGGCTGGGCTTTTCTACAAAAAATGCTTTTATTTCCAATGAGTATTACTTAACTTTGTGAATGTTGCCTGGAAACCCCATTTGTCTCCCTGAAGAAGCTGAGCAGCACAGAGGCAGATTTTGCAGGCTCCTCAGGTGCCCTCCCTGCCTTTGCACAGAGGAGATTCTGGCATCTGGGAGCCAGCCAGGCAGGACCATGGGCTTTTGCTGCAGGAACATGACAGCTTTAGTTGTGTGGTGCCCCTGAAGACACAAGAGGAACAAAAGCCTTGACAGGAGCTGTGTGTTAGTCACTGCACACAGCAGGCACAGATCACCTGCTGCTTCTCTATTCCTTACCTATTTTCACAGACCGGCTTTTAAAGAAATTGTGAAGTTTTGGCCTGTTGTGACAATGCTAATTGGTCCTGGTATGTACCATGTGTACTTCTTCTAGTGTGAACCTGACAGCTTATCATAAGTGAAGCCATCTGCAGCTAGATGGGAATGAAAATACCACTTCTGTTTGGCTATATTGAGTAGCTTTAATCATGGCACGTTTTGAGACTGAGCTAAATAAATTCTTTACAGTGAGGGTGGTGAAACACTGGAACAGGTTGCCCAGAGAGGTTGTGGATGCCCCCTCTCTGGAGGTGTTCAAGACCAGGCTGGACAAGGCACTGAGCGGCCTGATCTAGTGGGAGGTGTCCCTGCCTATGGCAGGGGGGGGGGGACTCGATGATCTTTGAGGTCCCTTCCAACCCAAACTATTCTATGATTCTACCTTCATTCACATGGGTGAGTCTTTGCTGCCCAGCCTCTTGTGTGTTGTCTATGTGTCTCTCTAGTGGGTGGAGAAACTGATGCCCTGAGGACCATGGGACAATGGTTAAACACTGACTCTGGCAAGGATGGATGGCTGTTGCCATGCTTCCCTGTCTGCCATATTAGGGGAAGAGGGATATGGGGCACTCAGGGGGCTGGTTGACAGTCTGACCTTGTCCTCTAGTCCAGCAGCAGTGCTGAGAGGTGGTGCCTTCTCCATCTGCCCAAGATGTGCTGCTACTACCAAGAGACTTTGCTCATACAAGAGGTATCGGTGGCTCTAGATACTTGTCATCTTTGATGGTGTTGTGTCCCATGCCACCCAGCACCTGTCCCATGGCTGAAAGAGGAGGACAGCAAAGGAAAGCCTGCAGCCAGCTGAAGATTTGCAAGCATGATCTGATGGAGCTGGACCACAACATCCAGCACAAGGTCTGGGACAAGGACCATCACTTCATGCAAAGGTTTCCAGCTTCAATAACAGCCTTCAGCTTGTGGGTCAAAGGAGTATTCCAAACTACACTTGTCTGACTTCTCATTAAAAACTGCCACTACAGTTGCAGTTGAAGCAGATTCTCTAATCCCAGCACAATATTGCAGGCCCAGCTGAAATATTTGTATGTAGGCTTTTGTGTGTTTGGTTTGCTTGGGGATTTCTTCTACTTTTACTTTCTTCATTGAACTGTAGGGCAAAACCTTTCTTTCCAAAGGAAAAGTTACTTGCTAATGCAATTTTTTTATTTCCCAAGACAAATTATGTGAAAAAACACCTACCTAATTCTCTAACTCTTCATCTTCCCTCCAAAAAGCTTTATCAAAATGCGAGTGTTCTTTATTAGAGGAAATATTTTCTTCAGAAAACCTTGACACATATGATGGAGATTCACTAAATTCTGGTTTTCAAGACAAATTGTCAGCAAAAACAACCATTTTAATTGAAAAGTTTGCTTTCTTTTTATTGAAAAACAGTTAAAAGTGTAGTGTTGAATTTGAAGCTTTCCTATGGGGTATCTAGTAGAATTTCTGTGTTCTTACCTGAACCTTCATCTATACCTCATCT
Organism: Turnix velox; assembly: GCA_013400935.1. Lineage (NCBI taxonomy): Eukaryota > Metazoa > Chordata > Aves > Charadriiformes > Turnicidae > Turnix > Turnix velox. Next base: position 57,473 of record VZTY01006505.1, on the reverse strand, counting down.
ACCCAGGGGTAGCTTCTATGTGCTTTTGTCATTTGCTGTATCATTAATATTTTAAAATAACTTTTGCTGGACATGTAAGAAGGGTTAGTAGATACTAAAAATGAACTACTTTGTTGCTTTCTTTTTTTGCAAGTATTTTTTAAGGAAGCAGGCCAAAATTTAGGCTCTGAGGTTCCAGAAAAGGTATCAGTAGATCAATTTTTGCCCTAAAAAATCCTGGCAATATTTTTTCCTGGGAAGTAGAGAGAAAATCTAAACATGACTGGTAACTTTAAGACATTTCTTGCTAATTCTCAAATAATTAATGAGAGAGCCTAAAATGTAAATTCCCAGATTTTTTCTTGCTTTGTATTTCCTTAATACTCTTTCTCTGGGATCTCACTGCTTACATGCAGTTTTTTTCTTCTAAAACTCCTCTGTTGCTGGACTAAGCAAACAGCTGTGTCAGATACAAACTCCACAAAGGGTCTAACACGTCTGTGGTTATCCTTTTGGATTTTTACAGAGGAAATACATAATTTTAGTTATCTCAATTGGTTTTTTCTTCTTTCTTTTTTTGGCAGAATTTTGTTTTGTTTATTAGCCTGTATATGGCATTTTGTATGGTTCATGTTATTCAAAGAGAATGCAGTTAGTGTAGTATCTGCTCTGGTTTTGGGAAAATGTAATATTGCTAGTCTCAAATCCCCCTTACATAAAATCGCTCATGATTGATACATTGTTGCCTATATGGTAAGTAAATTTTAAGAAAAATATTAAATATAAGTTTGTTCATTCAAATACTGGTTTGATGAACAATTCACTGATTTAGTTTATCATCAGCTATAATTGAGAGAGATTCTATATGGAACTACTAATCAGTGCAGCAATGGGAGGCATTCATACAGAAGGATTTTAAATGTCTGATTTGCTGAGTCTTGCAGCTGCAATGCCTAGTTGCATTGAGGAGGGATAGGTTTCAAACACTGGATCCCAATCTTCCCTGGGCTGAACATTTTGCTTCGACAGGGAGGAATGTAAAATGGACACAAGCATGGTCCTATACAGTCCGATTCAGCTGTTGAGGAAAAGACAATGAAGTTGCACATTAAGGTAAACATCATTACAGAAATGTGGGAAGAATGCACATTACTCACCGGCTTAACTAGTGAGTGAGTGGAGAGAGAAATACTTCTGAGAATCCCTTTTCTCCCATCTCCTGATAGTTTACTTTCACCTGGGAGCTGCTTGGTATCCACAGTCAAAGCCAGTTAGAGATCCCTGGGTTTGCTGATCTGTGAAGAAGCCTTTATGGTGTCTTGTTATGTTATTCCCTAAAAATGGAAAGAAAGAACAGCTTTCCTATATTTGCCCAGGTCCTTATATTGTAAAGGGCTGCATCTGCCCCCTGAGCAAGTAATTGTCAGGAATTGTATGCTTGTATTCCTGTGTTAGGCTTTTCCTTGTACTCCGTGGCTACCTTTCTGCTATCCTGGGATTTTGAAGTGCAACCCTCTCTTGGTAAGACCTAAATGACTGCTATAAATTAAGTGCATTTGGGCATTTGGAGGAGGAAGATAAAAAATGGTGTGGCACTCTGCAAATTAAGCTGCCTGTTAGATTTTTTAAGAGACACTTGAGGCTATGGCACTACGCATTCATTGAATTCTCCATAGACTGCAAAATACCCTTCTGTTACTCCCACAAACAAGTGTGGAAAGCTGTCTACTTCTCTACTTAAAGGAACCCTCTCTGCATTGATTTGCTCTCACAATTGCTCAGTGTCTGTCTGTATTGTGAGGCCTTCCTTTCTTCAGCAATGGCACAAGTTGCTGCAGTTTAGTATAAAGGCCATTAGTGAATGGCAGCATTCATTTGGAGTAAGTGTAGCATTTGCATTTTCTGTGCTTAACACTCTCTGATCCTGATCAGCAAAGCATATAAACATACACGTAAAGTTCTATGTTAGTTCTCTCATTTTGATGGAGCCAATTGCACATTTAAACTTCCACAAGTTGATAAAATGATTAGTAGGTTGAGAGTGAGAGGACACTGTTGCTAGAGGCTTAATTAATAGGTCAAATCTCTCTTTTTAAAAAAAGCAAATAGAAAATCTCTCACCCTGATTAAAAGAGAGTTCACAATCTTTACTTATGTATTAGTGGTGAATCAGACCAAGGGAGAGCAAGTATACAGCAAACAGAGAACTTGGATGCAAGTTAATAGTACCATAATCATCTTGAATGAAAAGTCTAGGTGTTTTTCTTTCTCTTTTAATCACTGTTTTTATAGAAGAACCTTGGTGCACTTAAAATTAAATCTTAAAGCCAGGCAGACATTTATGCCTCATAGCTGGTAATTAGAGGTCTTCATGTGAATGTGTTTTCCTATATCAACACCAGTTTATTTCTTTGAAAAGCAAATATGAGTATTATAAAGAACCTCTGTTTCCTGTAGGGCTTCTCATGAAGTGCAGATAAAAATAGGACTGTAATCTAAACTAAATTGCCACGTTTGGATTCTGATTTGTATGTTTCTTTGTGAGCAATATTATGCAAAGTCAGATTTAGCCTTGGATAGATTCTTCAGCTGAACAGGGTATTGCCACTTTACATAATTTAAAAAAAAATGTGTGTGGCACATTTGATTTCTGATAGAGCCGTGATGGTTCCCTTCTGTCCTCTACAAATGTGAAAAATGCATACCTTGGACTAGCACATGTCAGCAAATAAATGCTGTGCATTCTAACTGTTATGAACTAACTAGATAACTGTTTGCAAGTGGGTATTTTATGCAGTCATGTTTTACGTGGTGGCAGATTTTGTATTTGGAAGACATATTAGGTGCCTATTTTAAAATCTTTATTTCTGTATTTATTTTACTTTCACATGGCTGCAGTAACAGGTTACTTATACTTGGACAGTGATGTTGTATATTCCTCCATGAGAGTAAAACCAGACAGTAAATACAAAGAGAAATTCTGGTTAGATGTAAAAAAGAAGTTATGCAGCTTTTCTGTATTTACACAGCCTCTCAAACTTCTTAGGGCCGCATCTGCAGAGTATGTAACAGTCATTTATCTCACATATATCAAGACAAAAATGTACAGATGGGTTGCTGGGCACAGTGTTTGCAGGTGAGAGAGGGAGAGCAGAGATTGGGGGGATGCCGTAACATGTACTGCTCAAGGACTCAGGTGCTGCCAGAGCTGCTGCCCACACATGGCATCTTCCTGAGGCTGCATGACAGAGGACATAAGGAGCCTTGCAGGCCAGATCTGCACCTGCTTTTTGCCTTGTGGGGGAAGTGACTGTGTGGATGCTTTCTTTTTCAGGCAGTTAAGATAAGGTAATGGAGAGGATCCTAGGAAGCTACTCTGAGGGAGCCTGGGGGGTTGGAGGGCTCAGGAAGGATCTGGGTGCAGGGTATGTGCCTCACATATAAATGGTATGTTTAATAGCAGTCCAACTGCTAGTGTGTCCATGTTGAGCAAGTGCTTACATATGTAGGGATACTGAGACAAGCTCTGTGACCCAGTGAAGTGAGATTACAAATGAAGAAGTACATGCTCTGGAGAATCCAATGAGGATAGGTGTGGTCTGTTGCTGGTTGAAGGGCTGAGTTCACACAGTTCTTGACAATTCTTAAAGCTCTTGATTGCATCCTGGCTGCTGAGAATTAGTTTCAAGACTGGGATTCATCTGACATTTAAGGAGGCACTTGAGTGTATTTACAATCCTTTTTGCCAGTCTTCCATTGCTTTTCTACATTCTACACACTCGCTCAAGAGACTGCTTCTGCTGGGGTTAACAAAGCTGATGATATTCATTTAGGCTTATAGGGTGTAACATAGAGTAATGTACAGAGGCATGCAGTGAACACAGTAAAAGCAATAAACATAGCTCTACAATAATATTCTGACTCAGGTGTCTCATTCTTACTGTCAGAGAATAAAACCACTCAGCTATGTTGAAGCAACACATGGGTTCAAAGTCAAAGCAGCATTTTCAGTGTTGAGGGAGGAAATAGTTAACTTGTCAGTTAATATAGTATTCCTTGGGACACATGCATTACCTACTCAGAAAAGATGGCAATAGGAAGTATTAGTATCAAAAATCACTTAGCATAGTATAATCCTATAATACAATTGGTGGTGTCTGATGCACCACTGAAACAAGTTGTCTAAAGATCTGCGGCTGTTCATCTTTCCTTAACATTAAAGAAAAAAAAAAAGGCAAGTTTGTTACAGTAGAGATCAGTCAAATCCAAGTATTTATTTGGTGATTTTGTGGGGATGTATCCAGAGTGTGTGCTTGTATTCCTGACTACACAGCATGAGATAGCCTGTGATAGGGGAGCAAAACAGCAGTGACATCTTACAGTGATACATATATAAACATTGCTCCAGCTCCTTCAACTGTTCTTTCTCCATGTTTGGTAACCTGATATGGGGTAACTGCCGCACATTCTTGAGAGCTTTGACTTCTGCTTTTTGAAAGCTGGGGTTATTTTTTGTAGGGAGGGATTTTGTTTTGGTTTGGTTTTGTTGGCTGGTTGGGGTTTTTTGTTTTTCTTTTGTGTGGTTGATTCTTTTGAACTTCTATTTGACACTGGATTTGTGTCACCAAAACACCATTCCAGCAATGTTTCCTCTGGAGAGTAACTTCTCTGGTCTCATTTGTCCTGTGGGGGAAAATCTCTGGGCATTAGTGTGAGAAATAAAATTCTCAGTTATATAAATTTAGTAGCTTTATTTACCTAATTAAGGAGAAACCCTAATAAGCTGAGAAGCAAACAGCACTGTGTGCTTAGCTGTAGCCACAGGCACACCAAATAGTGAAAGGTTACGTCATTTTATAGGTTCATACATGCATATTCAATCATCACTACATATTCATTACAAATTTCCCTTCATCATCCCCCTCCATTTTTTTCCCCCTGAAGACACAAGAGGAGCAGAAGCCTTGACAGGAGCTGTGTGTCACCCTTTAAGTGTCCCCTATAATGAATAATAGCACTGCCTGTAAATGCACTGCCTGTAGTGAGTCGAGTATATCTTCAGCATATTTGGTTCGTCTTTCCTGGGCAGTAAGCAGTCCACTGAATACAGTGTCCTGGTTTGAGGTAAAATAGAACAAATGCAACAAATTGTAGCATACCATTTAGCTGCCTTTGATTCCAGTTCATACTGGCAGTGGTAGCTTATCAGGCACAGCAGCACTCCGTGGTGGTGTGACTTCATTCAGGCCATGGTAGTTAACTATTAGCCACCAATCTCAATAAAACTTTCACTCTGGCCAAACAGGGCTGTTAAAGTGTGAGTTTTGCTGATCACTCCTTGGGACTCCAGCTGATGAATCAGTTTCTGGATGGGAATCAGTGCGATACTGTCATTGATGGACAACTGCACTGAAGTAGCAATTGGTACCTGTTGTTCGTTAACCCTCAGAAATCCCACAACAGAAGTGTCATCTGAAAGGCTCCACCTGAAATTTGAGGTTTTACATGAGTTTGAACTGTACTTATTACCACTTGTTTTTCAGTTTCATTTGATTCTCTCAATATCAAACCAATATCTAGCCAATCAGGATCTTAATTTTTAACTATTAATTCACATATTTTTACTACCCGAGCTGGGTTGTCCTGGTAGCTACTGCTTTCCAAAAAGAAGTTTTTGGCTGAATTTGGGTTTTATTTATATTATTTAAAAATCTAAATTATAAAAAAATAAGTGGAAAGGTTTTTTTTTCCAGTAATACAACTGAATATTCCTGCAGCATATTCCTGCCTCTGTATGTTTTATTCTCAATCAGATTGTCTGTCTACACCTGTCAGTTTTGGAGTGCATTACTTCCTTAATAACCTGCTTTACACTGACACAATATCTTTCTTGGAAGTTTACCAATAATTTAAAAATATTTAAAATGCCATGAGACAGTACTGTTTTTGTGGGTACAGTGGGATGTCAAAAGGTTAAATGATTTGCTTAATATATGAGTGGTGATCTCAATCTCCTGACCTCGCTCCAGAGCACCACTCCTTTTGAAGTGATTACTTTTGCCCAGCAGTGTGAAAATGAAGCTGCTCACATTGATAATTCTGATGCATGTCTGTTCCCAGGACATTACATCTCAGTGGATACCTCCTATGAGGGGGAGAAAGCAGTGCTATCCAGCCCTGAGCTGTACTCTGAGGAGTGGAGCTGTGTCAGACTGATTTACCAGATAGCTGCAACTTCACAGGCTTCGACTGATCCTCCCAGGCTCAGCCTGCACCTAAGGCAAGAAGGAGAGACCTTTGATCGTTTGCTGTGGTCAACCAAGGAGCCTTCAGATAGCTGGCTCATAGCTAGCTTAGATTTAATGAATAACACAAAGAAGTACAAGGTAGGCTCGATTTTAGAAGATGCCACAGGCTTTCTGGTGCACATGTTGGGGATCCATGGGCTGCTTTTCCATCCTGTGTGTGCCTAGGGCCTGTTCCTGGTCTTCATCTCTAGGAATGGCAGTGTTTGAATCAGTCGACCCCTCTGTCCCTAAAATCAGCGAGCAGAGCTGGTTTAAGCCAGGCAGCCATTGCTCTCCCCAGTGGACAAGCAGCAAAGCAGAGCACATGGGCCCTGCAGCTTGGTGATGTCTCACCATGTGGCAGCCTGCAGGACCTCGTGCTGCTTGAGTCTGTGTGTTGTGCTCACGCTTTCCTGCCCTCTGGGCCCTTCTGGAAGGCATCAGAAGTTGAGATAATTTCTACCCAAAACCTGCTCACATTGCATCTCTCACAGTAACATCTGGTGCAACCACAGCTGAGGAATCTGCAGTCCCTGCTTTTGTATGAAGTGTGAGATTTTTACTCGTTTTCTCATTGTCCTTCAGCTTGCCTTCTATCCTCATAGAGGGGCATTGACTCCTTCTTTAATGCATTCTGTAGAGGTCTTCCAGGAAAAGCACCTCTACCAACTGTCAGGACAGTGTCCCTCAACATATAATTAATTTGTTCTCCTGTTTAGCCTGTTTGAATGTCCAGGGTGATAATGGATATACAGAAACCCTAACATTTACAGCTTCATTTGTATTGTGCAGATTGTACTGGAAGGTGAAATGGGACAAGATAAATCTGCCAGTATAGCGGTTTTTGAAATTAAAATAACATCTGGATATTGCATTGGTAAGTACTGTCTGCTCAGTTACAATATTCTCTGCAAAGAAAAAAAACAACTGGTGGTTGCAGTTTTAAAACTGACTTAATGGTATGGGCTTATTAAAAAAGCAATGGCTTTTGCCTTATTGAAACATAGATTGAGATATTTGATTTAAGTATTTTAAAGCTAAGATTGCACATACTAATATGAGCTTTTATTCACACATTGCTGTGATATATATATAGATATTTGCCATACAGTAAGTAATTTTGAAACTATTGCTGAAGCAGGAACAAATGTTATATTTTCACAAAACTAGACTTCTGCAAATGTCAGACATTACAGTTGTGACATATTTTTTGCTGTTTGCCTGCATGTGCTTCCTTACAGTGGCATTTTGCTAATTGCATAGTCAGAACACTGTTGATATTTACACTTGCTGCTATTTCCTTATGACATATGCCAAAAGTTTCAGTGGCTTGGAGGCTGGGAGACCTTTGCATTTCTGGGGAGCTCTGGTGGAGTCCAGCCAAATTTTTAACGATTCTTTGGCTCTGTGAAGAAAACAAAGCAGTCTCATTGTCACTATGAAATGCTTTCCTTCTAGCCATGCCTGATTTGCGATGGACAATTTTGCCCTGACTAATCACACTTCGAAGTGATGTATTTTAAATCTATTTTATTTGGTTCTAAATTGCAGAAGTCCACTATTGTCAAGTAATAAAAAGATAGATAGGGCCACAAAGGATGGAAATGAGAGTTTTATCAAAAATCATGGCTACATTTCCTTCCCTGCTGAGTGTTTTATAAATTCAGTTATTATCTGCATTGTCATGTGTAAAATGAGGCCAATAAAATAAGGTTTAGTAATAGCCTCTCTTCCAGTTTCTGTGGTGAAAATGCACACTGAACTAGTGATATCTGCAATTGCAGAATGTGACTTTGAAGAAAATCATCTTTGTGGCTTTGTGAACCGTTGGAACCCCAATGTCAACTGGTTTGTTGGTGGAGGGAACATTCGTAATTCTCAGTCTGTCCTGTCCAAAGACCATACACTTAACAGTGAACTAGGTAAGCAACAAATGTGAAACAGGAACAAAGGGGAAAATGTGAGTTTGTGATCCATGACTCTTATATGGCAAATTATTAAGTGAATTATTTTTTATTTGCTTGCTTTGTGTGCAGTGAATGAATTACATGTAAAAATGGTCAGAAAAAGATGGGGGAGTCTGCAGCAGTTCACACAAAATTCCCCCAAGCTTTGTAATGAGGTTGTTATGCCCTCAGATTACTCAAAATAAAGGTAAAAAGGGGGAAAATTAATCTTTCTGTGGATTCTGAAAGTATGGGCCATGAATAGTTTTACAGTCTTGGGCCTCTGTTGGCAGAGACTTCCTTTCCAGTGGCTTTAAGAAAACTGTGGAGGAAAGCTAAGATATTGAAAAATCTCAGGTTAAATTGCACTGTTTAGGAATTCTATTTTTTTCTGTCAAATACAGTGCTGTTAGTGTACTCTTTTGGAGGAAATTGCTGTACATGTTTTTCAGCACTTGCCCAGTATACATACTTGACCTGGGTACTTTGTTGGGAGGAGAATGTTTTCCATAGTCATGAAGAAGGGTTGGGGGATCTCTTAGCTTTTTGTGTTGTGTTGCATGAAGTACTACAGCAGGTAAAGGTGAGGAGAACTGGCTGCTGAAGTACAGTGCATGTCTCAAACACCTTGGTGCTTTTCATGGGAGGGTGCAAGGAATCTCATCATGAGAAGCAGGGTTGATCCTCCTTCCTTAACTCATGCCGCTGTGCCTTTTTATTCATTTCACAATTGTGTGAGTTGAGTACAGAGTGTCACCCCACAGCACCTAAATGTTGGTAAAATTTTGGTGGAAGTTTAACTCTCCACAACTTCAACAGCAGTCAGTGACTCTACATATTAAGTACTGTAACTGATAGGAAATGCTGACAAGTGGGATGGAACTGTTTTCTTATTCAGCTGCAGTGTTTCTTTTTTGCACCAAACCTTTCAGCTGACCTTCAACTGAGAAGAGCCTAGAAGATAAAAGTCATGGAAGAGCCTACTTTCTGCAAGAATTTGCTATAAAGGTGCATCAGCCAGGGAGAACATAATTAAGCTATGAAATGTGGTAAAACTGGGCAGAAATGAAGCCCAGAACTTCTCAGGCAAGACTGGCTGAAGTGTCACCACTTCTGGTAGTGGGCAGGCTACAGGAGTCCATAGTCAAGCAAGCCCTTCCCCTTCTTCCAGTAGAGTCAAGTGAGAAGTGTCATCTCCAGGTTTGAGAACACTGTTAGCTAATTAATGTAGTAGTGTAGGTACAAACTTAATGGCAGTCTGCAGTTTCTGTTCTGATGTACTGTTCTCTACGTTTTCTGCCATTTTTCCATTCAGCAGCTGGTACTACTTGATGCTGTGTTTCAGCGAATGTAGCAGAAGAATAACTACTGAAGCACAGCATAATTGAGTCCATGGATATGTCCTGTATAAATCAATATGGCTGTCCCAAATCAAAATCTGAGAAGCTGTACCGACTGAAAACCCTGCAGTTTATATTGACTGTTGAAGGGGAGGGAGTCCATTGTGTAATTTTCTGTTTTATTAACTTCTCCCAAAAGTCTTTTTTACAAATTTTACAGTTTATTCAGTGAAGATCATTGGGTGGGAAGGGTACTTAAATCTCATCTAGTTCCAACCCCGCTGCCACTGGCAGGGACACTTTATAAACCAAATCCCAGATAGACCAAGCAGAATTAGGCAAGCTGTGAAATGTGTTTAATAAAGGTGATTTGCCAGTCCATTTGATACATTAAATGAACTGCTGAGTTAAACTGGTGAGGAAACACATGGCTTACAGTCTTTTTTTAACATAAAGGTCTCAAATAAAGACTTAAGAGAAAGCTGAAACTGACTGTTTTGCTAGTGGTATCTTAGCTAAATAGATTCAGATTGTTTAGTTTATTTTAATCTTCTGGAATTACTAAAATTTCTGGAGTCAGACATCATTGTCAAGAATGTAGAGATACATGCTTAGTCCCTGCCTGTCTACTGATATTTCTTATAAACTGTATCTTTTTAATGAGTTTCTTTTGTACTTTTAGGTCACTACATGTATGTGGACTCGGTTTACGTCAAACATTTTCAGGAAGTGGCCCAGCTAATCTCACCAAAGATCACAGTCCCAATGTCTGGCTGCTTATCTTTTTATTATCAACTTAAGCAGGAGAGTAGCATTGTTTTTACTGTTTACTTGAGAGACACTAATGGCTTTTATGAGGAGATCTGGAAAACAGAGAGTGCACTGAGTACGGACTGGGCACTGGCAGAAGTTGACTTCAACGTGCTGTACCCCATGGAGGTAAAGCAATTGTACCTGTACCCTTCAGCTATGACTTCCAGGCTGCACCAGATTTCAGTGCCCTCTCAGACAAGTCAGGCACATGGCAGTGGGTATCCAGTATCTGAAAGATGATTATAAAGGCTTTGTGATCTTTTTTTTTCCTTTGTCTGCTGCACAAGGGACTAGGAGGAATCACTTTTCCTACTGGTGCATGATTTTCAGCAAAGATGAAATTAGGTGGTGAAATGGTTGAGCAGAGCATTAGACTATGAGAAAGAGACTTAACTTTTTCTTCCCTAGTGGTTACTGAAAGAAACTCCAAACCTTACAAAATCTGAATAAAATGCACACATACAAAAAATATGTATGGAATATATACATACTCACATATATACATTGTATCTTCATATATGTGTAGAATATTTTTAGTTGTCATACATATGTAAATATCTTAAAAGACTGGAAAAAAAACATTGTATCTGTATTATCATAGAATCACTGAAATTGGAAGGGATCTTTCAGATCATCAAGTCCAACGATCAACTTAACTAACCAGAACCATAAATAAACCATATCTCTATACATATGCATACTTACGTGTATGCAGATACATATTCATACATACATATGTCAGATATATAGTAATGGGTAGTAAGGAAATTACTCATCCAATAACTACAAAGTCATTTGGGAGAGGAAAAACAGTCATAGTGCTATTGGTGGAAATGAATTACTGATTATTTGGAGCTTAGGATTACTGTGGTTAGTTTTTTGAAAATATCCTCTCTCTCAGTTCTTAGTGGCATTTATGAAACCATCCAGAATGCGAAAAATATCTATCCTGAAATAATCTGCAAACACTAGATATCATACCTCTGGATGAGTATACTCTGTGTTCAGTGTTACTATACAGCATTGAGTTTTTCATATAGAAAAGAGTATCCTGAAAGTACAAGAGAGAGATGGGGAAAATCAGAAGTATGGAGAAGTCACTGTAAAGAAATTACAGTTTTCATCCTGTAAAAAAGATGGCTGAAATAGCATATGATCGAGGTTCATAAAAGTCATGGATGACACAGAAAAGATTAACTGTTTACTTTTTCTCATCATTATATTGCTGTTCCAAATCTTTAATTACCAGGCAACAGATTTAAAATAAACCAAGGGTAGTATTTTTATCTACATCAAATAACTGTAAAACTCACACCACAGCATAACATGGACTCTGATTAGTTAATAAAAATGATTTGGTGAATTAATGAGAAGGAAAGTATCCAGCAGGAATGCAGTGAGGGAAGAAATGAAAACTTATCTTCAGTTCTTTCTATAGGTGGCATCTGTTGGAAACAAGACACTGGGCTAGACAGGCCTTTATTCTGCTCCAGTAATTTTTATGTATTCCAACACAGTCATTATTCTACACAGTGCTTTACAGAAGTAAGATTAAACCTTGCATATAATTTCTTCAGCTGATTCAAGAGAATCTTTTATTTCATCTGGCTGAAGGAGATTTCTCAGGATTCTTTCACAGCTCTTCTAATTTGGATCCAATCCCTAGGCAAGAGATCAGAGGCATTGTTTTCTCTGAACAGGATCCTGCTCTGGAAGCATTTGTCCTTATAATCTTGGACTGTGTGGGGGGTTTTCCTGTGGCTTAGGTCTGTTGTCAAAGCTTCCCTGTAACTCAAGAGTGTTCGATACTTAAGAGAAATTTTTGGGCACTTCCTCAAGAGTTATGAATTGTCTTCCATTCCTGTGGGAATGGCTAAGGACAATCCTTGTTTGATTTTTTTTTGTAAATAAAATTCAGCAATAGCTTTTCTGGTTCTTAACTAAATTTTTTAAAGGAAATCTTCCTTGCCAGATGATTCCAAGGCATGGGTTTCAGCAGCTGGGGGTTTTAGAGAGTACATAATTCCTTGGCATCATAATAGCAGAGTAATCCATAGCGGTTTTTTAAGCTCTTGATCCAGATAGATTCTAGATACAATAATAATTAGGCAGGTTTTGAATTATACTCAGTACAGACCGGTAACCCTGAATACTAGCTTTGTATGGTACAATGACAATAGCCTTACTCTATCTCTAAAACTGATGATTCATAAAATAGCAAAAGATCTGTGATCCCCCTGATTTTTCCTTGACTTTGAGTGGACAAAGATCTGGTGTCAGTATCAGGCTCTGATTTATATACCTCATAGGGTATAAAACTTAATTTGTCCCAAAACCTGCAGTGCTGTCAGAGATACCCTAGAGTCTATGTTGGAAACCCAGTAAGAATCCTGTAATATGAAGTTGTTGGTCAAAATTTTTGTTCTCTATATGGCACATAACAAATGGTTATAATTTCCAGGTAATATTTGAAGTTGCTTTCAATAGCGCGAAAGGAGGTTATGTTGCCCTTGATGACATTTCTTTTTCTCCAGTTTACTGCAGCAATCAGACAGGTATGAGTTCTTATTACTATCTTTCTCTCTTGTTTTCTCTCTTTGCTTTCCTCATCTGAATGATCTTTGCAGTATTGGATAGAGATGTGAAGTTGTTCTTATCTAGACTGACCAGGGCCATTGGGCTCCTCTTCCACCTGTTGTCAAAACCGTAGATAAACACTAATGCCACTCACCTTCAATGCTTTATCTCCCAAGACCTTGCCTCAGGGATCTGCATCTGAGCACTGGATTAAATGCAGTTTTTGCATCACCCCAGCTTTTGAACAAATTACCGCTTTCAGGCCTGTTGTGCAAAGACAGAAGGATTTCTCCAGATGTGTCCTGGTCTTTTCATTATTGCTGATGTGAGGAATATCTTTTTCAGAACTAAATGGGAGTCTTACTTTCCTATCTTCACTCTTTCAGGAGGTATTATTTCTCTCAGAAAGTGGCATGTCTGACAACATTCTACTAGGCTTTTACGACAACAGAAGTTAGCTGATTCCATGTCACCTATGCTTTAGATGCCCTTGGGACAAAGGATTTTGTTATTTGTGAACACAGCCTCTGAAGTAGTAGTAGTACTGGTCACTGATCGCTTGAGTTTTAATGTAGCTCTTAGCAATAGTAAAAAATAGTTGTTTTCCACTGAGCTTGCCTGTTGTTTCAGTCATAAAGTTGCAATTTTGGCTGAAGTTTTGAAGTGATGAAGGGAAAAGATCTTTTGCCATGTTTTTTTCTGCATAGTGTCTCTGCTAGCTTTACCTGGACTGCTAAAGGATCAATAGAATCATGGAATAGTTTGGGTTGAAAGGAACCATTAAAAGTTTATAAGATCTAGATTACAAATATGTGGTTAATCCCTGATTTCTGACTGAGTAAATCTTGTTTTACTTTACTTCTCAGTACCTGTTCTTGCTTTGTCTTGCAACAAAAATCCTGAGTTATGTTTGTACTGTGCTATTAGTTGGAGCTGTATGCTCATCTGTGCTTTCTGTTTTAAAATGTGGGTTATGTATGTTAAGATACGGGATACATTTTGTAACTATTTCCTGCAGAGAAAATCACATGGGAAGTGCTTAGATCTGGCTTCTTTGAGGGTGAAGGGACCACAGGCACCTCTCCTGTACCAAAATTTTGCATCTTCTGAAGCCTGTGTCCTTGCCCTTGTAGGAAAGCCCCTCTTAGCCTCCATGCAGTGGGCTTGTACGTGCTGCTGTAAAATGATGCTCACAGAGTCCTGGCTTCTGACATAGCCAAAAACTAGCTTCAGTTGTTTGCCTCCTTCCTCCTTTCCCCAGCATCTGGTACAAGCGACTGATGAGGCTTTCACTGAGGTAGATATGTGTTACTTAAAAGCACCAGGTATTCACTAGGGGAATTTTTTTCAGACTAAAGCAAATCCTGACCCATGAATTCTGTAAGTCAAGAGGGAGCCATCAGCAGGACTGGGGAACTTAGCTTTTAATCAACTTGACTAGAAATGGTGCAGCTGCCTTTGCTGTAGTGCTCAAATAAGTGAGGTGTAGCTCCAGAGATCAGCAACCATGAAATGGAACATGAACTATTTGATATGCATGTTTACAGCATGCATATGCACACACATTATCCATGATTATAAAAGGGTTTTTTTTATATGGTCTTTAAAAAAATGTTAAATGTTGATGTTTGAAAGTTATCCCCTTGGAAAATGAAATAAAAATACAATACACAAAAACCCACATTCACACTTACATTCAGTAAAAACAGAAGCAGATAACAACCACTTGTGATTGATGGGAAATTTTTTGGACTCTGTGTGTGTACTATCCTTTCACATGCTTAACACTTGTAAGATGAAAGATGAAACAGTCTTTTGGCTTCCTGGAACCTCAGGTACCTCTGCTTATTATGCTGTGGTCTTCGCATCTGTCTTGTAGGAACTCCCTTCAATCTTGCCGAGGCAGGCTGCAGCTTTGAGGAAGATCTGTGTAACTTTTACCAGGATCACAAAGATGGCCCAGGATGGAGCAGAGTGAAAGTGAAACGTAATGTGTACAGATCAGGAGATCACACTACTGGATTTGGTAAGGCAAAACTAATTTTCACTAAAAGAGTTAAAGCGTATAGAGGTTAATCTGTATAATTGTTGACTCTACTAAATAATGCTGTCAGCACACTTGTTAGATTGCCTCACTGCTACTCCCTGCCAAAAACAGTATGCACCTTTCTTAGATGGAACTCTGGCTGTGCCTCCCCATACATAAAAGGGGGAGGTCACCTGTAGTTACTCACTGCTGTTAATCAGTGTCTTCACTATAGTAATCTGAATAGTAGTCACTGAATATATGACTCTGTAAAATATGCAAGCAGATATAAAAGTAGCTTATTCCATTGTGTTTAATGCAGAGGAATGGTGGGGTCTTAGCTCTTCCAGGCTTTTAGGATGGTTGGCATTTTTAATGGAAAACTCTGAACTATGTAGTGAAGCCATGCAGCAAAAGGCCTACTTAAAAGTTCTCAAACCCACACATCTCTTTGTGTAGAGCATTCATGCTTAATAATACATGCTAAAGTCTCACCTCATTATATTTACTGAAGGAAGTAATAGGCTTTGTGCTTATTCTTCAGTCTTGAAGCAGGACCCTTGAAACAGCCAGGTTTCCAGTAAACCTGGCAGACTAGAAAATTTCTCAATGTAAAACTGAAAAGTCCTTATTTGTGGTAACTTAACTGTGTGCCAGTTTAGCTTGAAGTAGCTGAGATGGTTATTTCCTTTCAAAGTGTGATAATCTGTTTCCTGCAAGTAGAAATTATTTTTATAACTGAACTCTGATGCTATAATGGAAGCCGCTTTAATGGCAGATCAGTTGTTCTAATCACGTATTAGAAATATGCAATAATTGTGCTATCTTGCAGGTTATTATTTGTTGGCAAACACAAAGTTTACATCACAGCCTGGATACATTGGACGTCTGTATGGCCCGACCCTGCCAGGAAACTTGCAGTTTTGTCTGCGTTTTTATTATGCCTTATATGGATTTTTCAAAATGAGCGGTACTCTTGCTGTGTATATCTTTGAGGAGAACCATGTTGTTCAAGAGAAAATCTGGTCTGTCTTGGATTCTCCAAAGGGAGTTTGGACTCAGGCTGAAATTTCCTTCAAAAAGCCTATGGCATGCAAGGTAAGAGCCAGCTCTTCAAATCTGTCAGATTGAGGTTTGAAATTTTCCTTGCCTCCTCCCCCCAGGCTTCTTTGTTATCCACAAATTAATTATAGGAGATCGATACCTGCAAGGTGAAATTGATATTCCCAAGTAGTACAGTGAGAAGTAGAGTATTTCTTTGTAGCCTGGCTCCCATGAGAGGCCAAATAAAAGAACTTCACACCAGGAATGCTTATGAATGTAATGTTTTCCTCAGCTGTAGTCAGAATATTTGTGGAGATTTCACCTGAACAGCTCTTAAGAGAGCTGGCCTGTGGCTTGATATCTCAACAGTCTCTATGTTCACTCGTTTTTGTTTCGTCTCCTACATGGTTTGCACCACTGCATATCATTACAGACTTTAATTAATCTAAAAAACCAAAACAGTACTGGCAAGTTCTCATCCAAATGGGAGAGCTGATCCTAAACTCAACCAATAGGTTAAAATATGAAACAGAAGCTTGTATAATTTCGCACAGTGAAATTAAATTGTTAGAGAGGATGCTTTGTTATCTCAGCAATTTTGTAAGAGTTGCAAAATGTTTCACATTTTCTCAAGCTGCTATTGCTCAGGTCCATTCTTTGTAAAAAGACTGACCTTTGCACAAATTCATGTAGGTACTACTTCTGCAGTTACACTGATTCCTGTAGTGGGTTTCCACTATTTCTGAATCATATAAAGAGAACAAGATGGATTGCTACCTGACACTGAGATAAGTCCAACTTTTTTTCAGAGTGAACATGTGAATAAAAGCCTGTCTTGGAACTCAGCTATTTCTGAATTACAGACAAATATGTCAGGCACTTTCCCACTACAAAGTAATTTTTGAAACTGCAGCAGCTGTTGAGTTTCACTTTTCTTGGGAAACAAAAAAGTATTTTTCTTTGAAGTAAATACAATGTAAAAGTTTACAAAGCAAAGTTGACTGACTCTGTTAAAAGGGAAATTTCTAGTAAAAATTTTGATTCCAATTGTTGGCTAATATTTTTCTCTTAGATGTCTAACACCTTAAAAAATAGTGGATTTTTTATGAGTATATTTTAATACATGAAATGTAGAAAGCCAACTGATTTAGAAAACAATTAATTTTATTACTGCCCAACAAGTGCATAATAGAAAAATTTTTCATGACAACATACCAGAATATGCAGAAAAGTATTATTCTCTATTTTTTTAAATACATGAAAAGTTAAAAAGGCAATGCCATCTCCTGTTTATATATGTCTTTATTGCTGATAAAAAGGTTCAGTAACTTGTGTAGCATAACACACTGTAGGAGTGGTGATGACTGCTAAGCGTAACTATTAAAAATGGTTTATAGCCTTGGAGGTATCAGGTTTTTTAGCATCTGACATTTGTATGGAAAATCTCTTCCCATTTGAATTTATGGAGAACTATTTTAATGGTTTCCCAGAAACTGTTTTATCTAAAACACTTGCAAAGTGTTTGCCTGGGATGGAAGACTTCTTGGGAGTTGCTGCCCTCATGTATGCAGTAACCAGTCGGCCTGTAGGAAGTAACAGGTAGTTGATAGGGAAATGCATATCAACATATATTTACAGCTGAGAAGGTAGCATACGAATGACAAAATGATGCTAAAGTTTAAGCTTGAATGAATTTGCACCATTAGCCCGATTCTGGCTTTTCCTTGCAATCTAATGCCCAGTTCTTCAACCTTAATACATTTAAAAGTCCTTTCATGCTTTATTTTGTTTGCTTCTGCTGGTGGAACATTGTGTGGCACTGTCTTAACACTTAAGCTAGCTATGTGTAAAAAAAATGGGACTTGGTGAAATAGCAGACAAGGAACACTAATTTCAATCTCTTGTTCTCAGTGTGGGCTAGCAGTGGAGATGCATCAGAGCACATTCTTCCTGACAGCAAGGACTGGTGGGAACCAGCACATCAAGGATTACACTTCAGGCTCTTGAGGAAGGGACAGTATAGAGAAACATGAGAGAAACTGAATCTTGACTTGTATTGTACTGTTTCCTCCAACCTGTCCTTGTGCATTTTGCCTCCTCACTGATGCATCCTTGTAGTATCAATGCAGATATGTAGGCAGAAATCCTCAAACTGCAGGGTTTTTTACCTCTAATCCTCTCCTTATCCCAGTTATTTTGCCCATTTTCTCCCAGTTCTTAAAATTTTTTTACAAAGCTAATGGCTTGACAGTTAGCACAGTTCTGTCACAAAGATCAGACGGTGGCACATTTCATGATCCTTCTCCAAAGCCTAGGAGCACCCATGCTTTTCAAAGAATTTTTTCAATAGGAGCAAAATAAAACCTTTTTTCCTAGCCTTGTTCTTGGAAATGATGGAACTGTTTTTGTTTAAATCTTCCAAAACAAGCCTGAAGCAAGGACCCAGCATGGAAAGTCTGAGCTGAGATCACTGCATCTTGGAGATGTTATAAACAAGTGAAAAGCAGTCTTAAAGTGCAGTGAGGTGGTCTCAAAATAAGATCGGAGTCCCACCTTTCCTTTAATAGAGGTGTGGTGGCTGATGTACCCATTTTGTGAGATGCGTCATGTCTAGACTTGGATCATTGGAAGTTGTAGGCATGCACAGTAGTTTCACTGATCAACTTGTTGTTACTGTGTGTGACTTGTAGATTCTTGTCAGTGCCTATGGAAATAGTAGTCTCCTGAAATTTACTTAGTAGCCAGTAAAGTCAGAGAGGCAGTTCTTACACCACTTTGTACAGGAAATCCTGAAGGTCATAATGATTTTGCAGCCAGAAAGGCCTTCATCTGCCTTCCACTGCAAATACTACTCACAAGGCTTTGAAAACAATATAAAAATCCATCTGATATGTTTTAATTTTAATAATGCATTTGTTTCCATCAGGAAAATGTCCAGGTGCAAATTTACTTCTCTTAGTTTGTGTGATGGTTTTTGCAAGTTCTTTTCGAGTTAGCTAACTGCAGTCTGGCACAGCTTGTTGGCTTGAGTTCTGTGAGAGGAAATGTGAAGCTGGCCAACAGGCTTTAATATGACATTTTGAAACTACCATGCTGAAAAGGTTAGATGGGTATAATCCATCTTAGCAAGTAATAAATATTTTTTTATGTATATTATATATTTTTGTGTATGTGTGTGTGTGTGTACCTGCTGCAAATTGATATGTTAAGTATCTGTGATCCAACACACATACAGTACAGTTCTTATAATGTGCTTGGAAATAAATGTGAGGAGAAAGAAATTATAATTTATAAAAATTTGCTAACATTTATTAAAATAAATCCTGTATGCTTTGTTGTATAAACCCCTTAAAGGGCAGCATAAAAATCTGAAACTGTAATATATTGGTTCTTTTCATCTGATTGAATGTTCTGAAACTCGTCTTACAGGTCAATAGCAGGAAAATGTCAAATCTAACGGAAAGAAAAATTCACATATGTCATATAGAACATGGAAATGCTCGCATGCATTGTAAAGCAAGAGTGAGCAATTCTGTATTGTGTATGTTTCTGTGTGTATGCTACCATGGAAAGATACTTCTTTTATGCAACTTTCCTACAAAGTCCAAATGCCTAGATAAAATGTGAGTGCAGTTTGGTCCACTTACTTTGTGCTTGTTCATTTCTGCTTACTTCCCCATTCTGAAGTTCAGGTTTTCAAAAGGATACATGTTGCTTAGCCATTTGTGCAAGTTTTTGCAATGTTACTTAGTGTTTAAATGCCTCTCACTGAGTTTCAGACCAAATCCTCAGAAAGTTGTCTGCCATGCTAAAGGTCCACCCTACTTCCATCAGAGCTGTTGTGG
The DNA here is from genome assembly GCA_013400935.1 of Turnix velox. Taxonomy (NCBI): domain Eukaryota; kingdom Metazoa; phylum Chordata; class Aves; order Charadriiformes; family Turnicidae; genus Turnix; species Turnix velox. Next base: position 37,616 of record VZTY01006505.1, on the reverse strand, counting down.
CTGCTTTCCTTGGTATTTCATTCTTTCAGTCAACTTTTCTTGCTCTTTTTTTTTTCATACTCTACTTCCCTAAATTCATCTGTTTACTTTCACTCATCCTCCATAGCTAATTTTAGTTGCAGGTGTAAGAAAGCAAAATCAAGTGACTGAGTATTGCACTTCAATATTTATCTGTTTTAAAACAAACAAAAGAAAATGACTAAACAGTGAAATCCTTTGCAGCAGGATGCTGTGGAGGTCAATAAGGATACATGCATTTGAAAAGGGATTGGGTAAAACCATGAAAAGTAGATCTCAAATGACCATAAATGCAGTGGTAGAGGTGCACCCTCCAGTTCAGCAAGTTCTTCAACTCTCTGGGAGCTTAACATTATATAACAGCACAAACAGCTTTTTGGTTGATTTGCATCTTGTGCTGTTTTCCCTGAACATCCATTGCCCCCCCTCCATCTTCCTACAGCTGGATAGTTATGTCTTTGGATCTTTGTTCTCACATCATTGCTGTGATGGTGCTCTATATTAAATGGTTATAGCATTTCTCTTTGCTACTGAGGAATGTGTGGCTCACCACTTGTCTACTGAATTCATAGGTAAATGACTAAAGCAATCCTGAATATAATGAAGTCCTATATCCCTGTTAGTGATCTCCGCTACAGTACCACGTAGTTATATCTGACACAGTTCCCAGGTGTCGAGTGAAAGATGGCACCCTAGTCCTCATCTTCTCTCTGTCCTCTGGAAAACCCCATTTATGAAAAATAAAGGAGCTTTTTGGTACTGTTCTGGCACAACGTGTAGTCAGTCTTCTCATAGTAAGGTATGAAACTTAAAGAGAATTTAATTAGCTGCAGTACTAATATCCATTCTGTTCTTCCTTAGCTCAGCTCTGAAATAAGAAATTTCTTAAAGAATTTTGACCTGGAATGCCCATTTAAAATAAGAGCATATCTCTTAAGTAGTAGGATTAGGCCATGCAAAATTTATCTGCAGTGTGTGATAAATCATTATGGAAGTAATATTTTGGAAACTATAGAAATTATTCTGGTCTTCATAGTAGCTAAGCAAGGAGATATGTGGCATGAAATCCTACATACCACGTTTTGATATCTGGAATTAACTGACAGTTTCCTTTTTTTGTTCAGTTTTTGTTCTGGGTGCTTAATATTGTGGTATTATGATGTCACGTCATCTGACAAGTCTTCTCAGCCTAGAGGCAAGAACCTTTCCCTCTTATAAAAAGAGCCAAGGAAACAGTTTCAGTGGAAAGCGGAAAGAGCTATGGTAGCAGATTTCTGTGAATCTAGGTGGGCCCCAGGGGACAGCTGAGGATATTAGTGTCCTATGTACATTTCTGTGTAGGTAGTGTTCTCTACTACATTGTGCAATCTGGTGAATATAGATGTAGCATTAGCAGCCTTTGGCCCTTTTAGCTTTATGTTTCTCTGCCATTATTTCTGTCTGCAAACCATTTATCCCTGGACAAGAAACATTTTCAAATTGTTTTGAAATGTGACCAGCTAAGTACCAGTGTTATCCAAATATTTATCTAGAGGCTTTCATAATGTGTTATTTTTACTGCAAAAATTCATTGTTTTTATATTGCCTAGTGAGTGCCATTATAAATCACATTATTTTAAATGGCAGAAGCTTGCAGCCATTCTAATATTGCTTTCATGACTTACTTGTGTTCCTGATAAATGAATTGCTGATGCTTTAAGCCAAAGATAAATAAGCCATTTAGAATCTAGTTTAATTGAATGAGTTAAAAGGTAATTTGTCCTCACCTGGGACAATTGGAAAGGTTCTCTCATACCCTGTGCCCGTGATTGGTCCCTAGCTTACATGTTTATATACCTCTATACTAAAGTAACTGGCTGAAAAATTAGACTCCCTGTTTTGCAAAAACACGCTGGCTGCTTCTTTGTGTCATGTTACACTTCAGTTTCTGATGCTTGTATTATTTATGGGTTTCATAACACTGAGTTTCCACTATATGGATATTATAACAGTGGCTTCTTATAAAAACCCTTCCTCAAACTCCACCGTAACTGCCTTAGTCCTTTAAGAAATAGAAACTAAGTATGTGTCGAAGTGAGAGTTTGAGTGTTGAGTCCACACTGATATACAGGAGGTAGTTTAAATCTAGGAATATTCACTAGGTAAATCAGGTAAATTGCTATTGAGGCATAGATTATGGCTGCTGTCACAATTTTGTTTATTCTTTTGTTTGTTTTGGTTTTGTTTATTTTTGTTTTGTTTTATTTGAATGGTCTAGCTTTCTAATTGAGCAAGAGATATTTCTAGGGATAAACAAACAGGAAAGGAAATACACAACTCATGGGAACTCAGGGGCATCTCCTCTCCTTTTCTCCTGTTTTCAATCCAGCTTCCTCCAAGCCTTCTTTTACTGGCTTCCCCATCAATCCATCCTTACGCTTCTTGTTGGTGGTACTTTGCTGCATATCCTACCCTTCCCTCCAAAAGCAGGTAGATTTCATAGGCATACATTTCAATAGCTATTTACTTGTAGAGATGCAGAATGCTGAGGATTAGAAGTCTCTTCTGGCTCACTTGGTGTCTGCAGTACAGCCCATAACATGTCATGGGAGAAGGGAAACCTTGCTCGCTCTGCCTGCTGTTCTCATCTGGTGTTGCTCATTACTAAAATAATCCAGAATAAATGCTACGAACTGATTATTGATACAATGAGGGTGAGAATAGAAGCATTCATTAAGCTCTGAAAAATAAAGCAGCTTCCAAAAATTGGGGCAATGATTTGTAAGGAACATAATGCTATAGTTATGTCCTGTTACTGGAATAAAATGAGAGATGAGAGGGAAATACGGTTTATTTTTCAGTAACACAGGCAACAACAGACACATTTGATGATGTTTTTAATTTGGCCTCCAAAATAGTATGCAAGTTTTGGAAGATTTGTTACCTAATTTGAAAAAATTAGTATGTTGTTCATCTGTCATATTTTACAAAGCTGACCATAAAGATCCCTCTGTTCTCTTCTCCAAGATATGAGATAACTTCAAAAAAATTTCTTTTGGAAGTATTAACCTAGGAAATATTTTCATTCAGAACAAGAATACATGTAAAGCTTAGTCTTCACATAGGATTAGTCCTGTTGAAACTGTAGGAGGGATTCAGAGATCTGATGTAGAGTGAAAATGAGTATCTGAGTATATCCAAATTGATAGTCTTGGTAGATAAAGTTCAAATAGTCAAAGATGCAATTTTATTAAAATAAACATTCAGGACATAATAATACTCTGAATAATTATATATTTTACCCCATTTCTTAAAACTAAATCCAGATTATTACAACAAATTAAGATGAGAAAATAAAAAATTTTAGTAAATTTGCTATGGCTACTGGAAACTTCCCATTCCTAAGCATGATCTCCCTCACTCTGCAATTGTAAAGTCTGCTGGTGGCAATGTGTCAGCGAACATCACAAAAAGCTCGTGGGGAATCAGTAATGCTAAAGCTACAGATAGCAAAGCTGGACAAGTTTACAAGTGTGACTGAAACTGATCAATCTTTTGATCAAAGGCTACTGGCTGAGTGGTCTTTGAAGGACCAGCAATGATTACTGCAGTGATTATGAAATGGAGGGCTTTTGACCAATGGGTAGTTACGTATCTTGTATGGAACAAGTTACTGTAATTTAAGGATAAAGAACTTAATCCTGCTCCAAATGATGTCAATAGGAAAACATCACTTACAACATGATTCCACAGTGTGGAAATGGTTTTTCACACATCAGAACTGACCTCACCCTTTCATGTGTGGTTTTCTGAATATTCTTGGGTTTAGGACTGTTGTTTACAATGTTACAATTACAAATGTTCACCAGAATGCATTCATTTAAAGTCTGATGAATGACATCCACCCTGTCAGTATTTATTATATTCTTTATTCTAAGTGATGCTAACCATTTTTTAATAGACTGTCCTGTTTCTTGAGAATGAACTTACAAAGTAGCAGACAATTTTTGGTCATTTCAACCTTAAAGTTAAGATAGTAGCTCTACAGAAGGAGAAAAAAAGAAAGAAAAAAGGCCAGGTTTAAGCCAATCTGTATTGAGCAGTTGTGCATGTTGCACAGAGGCACTCTTCATGTCCACACCAGTAACAGTTTACAGAATAGATGATGATTATTATCAGAACTAGTAGTACTGAATGGAAAATTGTTTTAAAAATTGCTCTGTCCTGAACAGCATAACACATGCATACTTCAAAGGTTAACATGGAATTCTGTCCCAGGCTGTTTTATAAGCAGATGGGTAAATAAATACTACAAAGCAGAACAGTCTAGCAAAATTCAGTATAATGACCATATTGAAGGTGTTATCGAGCCTTTTAAAAGAGGACATATTAAATAATTCATGAATGACTGTTAACTACCTTTTTCTATACACGTCGAACTGTCAGTCAGCGTTTAACCACAAATATGTAACTGAGATATTTACAGTTGTTCCAGAATATTGAGCTGTGAAAAGTGACTCTCATCGGCCCCTGGTCACTTGCTCAAATCTCATCACAAAATAACTGTTTTTAAAGGCTCCTCCCAGTTACAGTCATAACCCTGATGGCTTGCAGCAGTTAAGCAAAGAAATCTGCCAGCAGTATTTTTCACTAAATAAAACTTACTGTGTCTTCTGCAAATCAAGCAGATCTGTATCTAAATGGGAGAAGGGCAGCTGTGCTGTACATTTTATCTTGTGACTTAATGAGTGACTTGTAGTTTGCATGGTAGAATTAATGTGTAGTCAAATAAAAACAACTTGGACACTAGTCTTAATCTTCACAAACCCAGATGAATGCTGTGCATAATGCTTAGAATTTTCGACCATGTCCTTATGTAATTTCTGAATAATGTAATTTTATGCACTAGTTTCATCTCATCTCTGTTGTTCTGGGTTTTTTTTGTCACGATTATTTCTCTTGGCCATCTCTCTTCATTACTCTCAAATTTATTTTTCCATGGATAAAACCTTCTGGTTCTAAGGATAAGATACCTGAGGACATTTTAACTATTTGTGTTTCCTTTTGTGGGAGAAAAAAAAATGCAACAGCCTCAGTGAGGCATGTTTTCTCATAAAGTAAAAAATACATACTCTGCTAATAAAATGGAAACAATATATAGAGACTAAAGACACATAATTTTCCCATAGAAGCGAGAATACAGTCACTATTGAATGGAAGCATACATCTAAACCCCACTGGATTTGAAATATCAATCATTTGCGTTATTACTATGTGCCAAAACAAAGTGGATTAATTATTTTCAGTTTGGTCAATGTCAAAACTACTAGCACATTTGGGAAAAATCTAAAATTTCAGATTCCTAACAGTGATAACTTTTGTTACATTCATGAAACTTCCTTCATGTGTTGCAGGTTGTCTTTGTCAGCTGGTGTAAAAGCTTCTGGGACTGTGGACTTGTGGCTCTGGATGATGTGTCATTGAGCCTGGGAAGCTGCCAGGCTGCTGGTAAGACCATATGGAAGCTATTGTCCAACAACTTCTACCCTTTTTACTAACATGAATTACCCAAGCCCATCCTATGGGCTGCCTTCTGTTGTTTCTTTTCTTTTTTCAATAAGTACTGTTTTTACAGTAGCATATATAAGGCAAAGGCCAGTTTTTGTTCAGGAGGATAACAGCTAACTCCTAATGAACTTCACTGGCTCCTTTTCAGTTGTATTTAGATGAACATTCCTTTTGAGACATTACAATTTAAAAACAATGCTTCAACTGAAGGGAAAGCAGTTTCCAAATAGCTTGTAGGAAATTAGGCATGGGTCCAAAAAGTGCTGTTTTCAAAACACAGCATTACTCTTTTTAGTCCAGAAAGACAGTTGTGCAAGGCCAAGACACAGTCTTGTTTCTGAAAAAGCCTTTCTCTAACAAAGAGAGATGAATCCTGCTCTCCCTCCTGTAGTGGGAGGAACTGAACATTTTTGAGGAACATTTCTGAACTCACCCAAACTCCCTCTTCTGGAGCTTTCTGAGGTTTGACAATGCAGTGATTGTATTTTAATTTGGAAATCATTCTTATAAGACACACATAATCTGTAACCCCATTCTTCTTCAGAATGAAGCCTTTAAAATGATGTTAAGGCTGACCTACCATGGTGTTTATATCTCCATGTGATAAGACCTTTGTAATCACCTCTTTCCATTGCATTTCATGCACTCTGGCAGCTAATCATTACAGAACAGAAAGAAGTCACATGTATAAAACAAGAGGCCATTTTTCCAAAGAACTTCTAACAGTTGTCTGTTTTTGTTTATGTACTTCCTAAGCAATGTGAAAAGAGACCAAAGGAGCAGAACTGGTATTTGGTTATATAGCCATATGGGGACTTGTCACTGATGACAGCAGAAAAATGTCTGAAAAATGTCCCAGTGTATGTGAGGCATCAAGGCTCCCTCCTTTCTACAAGGAGAAAGCAACTTGGTGTCTGCTCCTGAACCACAAATTCAGATTATGGTGGAACTGACAGACGCTTCCTAGTGTGTGCCTGAGTTGTCATCTTTCTCTTTTCTTCATCATCAAACAGAATTTACATAATGAAAATACTTTAGTAGCAGCTCTGTGATCTGTTCTACATGGTATTAACATCTGGTGCCAAGAGAACATAAGGGAGCTAAATGTGGCATTTGATTTCATATCACAGAAACTCCAGTCTTTTACAAGACTAACTTAATATGCACATTGTATCTGCTGGAGCTCATTAAAATGTTTGGGGTGCCACAGTAGTGAAGAAAATTACACTGGTAGATCCCATTGCAGAGCTATAATGAAATAATAAACTGTAGGAGATATTTAGAATACTAGTACATGTTAGTGAGCACAGATTTCCCCAAAGCAGTAAAGAAAGTGAAATTTAATTTCTTAGATAATTTTGAAGTTACTGTGACTACTGTTAATTGTTGCTGAATGGATTTGAATTATTTCAGCAGGTGAGCAAATGCAGTGCTTTTCTTCTGTAATCTTTCCTTATGTATATGTATAATAAATCTGCAGTTTCAAACAACGTCTTCTCCTTCTAGATTTATTGCTGCCCAGCCCTGGAGAGTGTACTTTTGAAAAGGATGAGTGTATGTTTATCCAGAAGAAAAGAGGTCGTGGGAGTTGGCACAGGAGGAGGGGTCCAACTCCCACTTCTTACACTGGACCAAAAGGAGACCACACTACTGGGGTAGGTGAGTTAAACTCCACACTGAATTTTCAGAGTAGAGGTTGATAGTTAATAATAAAAGACTTTGAAATGATAACCTAGAGCACAAAGATACACTGAATTTTCAGAATAGAGATTGATAGTTAATAATAAAAGACTTGGAAATGATAACCTAGAACACAAAGATTTTAGTGTTCCATGTAGAATGGCTATTGAGCAAATTAAGTAAACATGTTTCTTAAAGACTCAAGGATGGTTTTGAGAAATCAATATTTAATCTGAATGATTTGCACATGAAGTGGGTAATTTTGTCTTCCATGACCTAAAGCAGACTTTTTATTTGTCATCTCCTTCAGAAAAGCTTTCTTCCAAGGCTCTAGTTAACCAGAACATTCCCTGGCAGAAAAGGCAAACCAAGTGGTTGGAGGAGCTCTTAACCTATGGAGCATCATAACCTTTTTGTTAAAACTTAGAAGAAAATACAAATGGTATTCAAGACTCTCTGTCTTGAAATATCTGATCCATAACATCACGCATGTAATTTAATGTATTTAGGCAAGTAGGCCCACCATTATCAAGAGCAAGCACACAGAACACTGCATCATAATTGCCCCTAAAATGAAGGCTGTACCTGGAGACTTTTGAAAATTATTAATTGCATCACTACCTTTGCAGAAGAGGGCTTAAGTAACATCTCTACTGACATCAGTATTATGGATGAAACTGCCCTAAGGCTTGTGAGCATTGAATGCTTACATAGGTTTGAGAAGGATTTGAAAGTTTTGCTTCCTTCAAAATCCAAACCTTTTGAAGGAGATTCTGGATTTTCTCTTCTTTTCACTGGTTAGCATTCTTCCTACTTATAAAGTCAGTTGCAGACAAGCTGGCTTATACAGAGTAGCCATCTACCAGTTTGTAAAAAAAATTTAGCTGGATTACAAAAGCAGTTGGCATGCTCAGAGAACTCACCAATAGCTATTATTATTCTGTCAACTGTGATTGAATGTAAAACATGCTAAGCATTATCAAGCATAATTATTTCAGCTGTGTGTGTAAAGTCTTGGTCTATGCAAGTTAATTCAAATTACTCTTGAAAATAGGTTTATTTCTAGTTAAAATAACAAACTCTTCTAATTAATAAAATGTCATACGTTTTGTCTTGTTTCTGATTTCTCTATCTAAAAAGATGGCATTTTGCAGCAAAATTGCCCTTGTCTATCTCCTAGAAGAAATTCTGCAGTAGTTGTATCATGAGCAAAGTATGGAAATTGACTGGAGAGTTGTGAATTCATTGTGTGGCACTGTATGGTCAGATTTCTATGGACTGCAGATGGGAGTGTTTCTCCTTGGCTTGAAGTATCAGATCCCCAAGAAATTATATTCTTCCATTGTTAATTTTAAACAGTAGAAATATGACGAGCCTTGAGAGATAAGTAGATTTTAAAGTCTAAAACTTGCCTTATGAAATAGAAATGATAAACAATACTTACATATCTGATCATATCCTGATCACATCATTATCAAAGTGCAAAATGTAAGCTATCTATAAGTCAGTAACATTTTTCTGATAATAATACCTTTGTATTGTGGAATGATTTTTAAGGCAATAGTGAAATTTTCATCCCTTTCCCATTTAAAATATAAATTACATTAGAGCAAATTAGCTGACATCCTGCCTGTAAATTTTCGTTACCTGTGCTATCCAGCCCATCTGCATCAGCTAAATATATGATCACCAGCTCTAAAATAAGTGATAATTTTTCCAAGTTGTTTTTAAAATTAATTTGAGAATTTTTGGTTTTAAATAACTCTTGGGGAGGCATCTGTAGGCCATCTCTATGTTGTCTGCCAGACTCTTCTTTTCTACAAAATACAATCAGAGAATAAGAATTGTTTGGGCTGTAAGGGACCTCAAAGACCATCTTATTCCAACTGCTGCCATAGGCAGGGGCACCTCCCACTAGAACAGGTTGCTCAAAGCCTCATCCCTCTTGGTCCTAAACACTACCAGGGATGGTACATCCATCACTTCTCTGGGTAACCTGTTCTAGTGTCTCATCACCATCACTGAAGAGTTTCTTTCTAATATCCGATATAAATCTCCCCTCTTTCACTTCAAAACTGCACTTGTAAACTAACACTACACTCCTTGACAATGAGTCCCTCCCATCTTTCCTGTAGGCCCTCTTTTAGGTACTGAAAGGCCATTAAAAGGTCTCCTGGGGGCCTTCTTTACTCCAGACTTTAGACTTCTTTTCAGTTTACATAGTACTCTGAGATCATAGGCTAATGGTTTTATTTTAGAAGTGGTGAAGTAAGGTAATCTTTTAAAGTTAGCCTGTATTCCTTATTTCACACATCTCTTTGCAGCAAGATGTGATGAGAAATTTGGGGATTTGATTTCACAAAACCAAGAGCTGATCAAAAGTTTCCAACAAGTTAATAATATTATTCAAACTTTAGAACTAAAGGCGAGTTAATTGATTATGCTGTAGTATGAGCTGTAAGTTTCAGTTTATAACTAAAATAACATCAGAAATTTTAAAGAACATAAAAACCCTTGCAATGACTTGCACTAGGTTTGGTTTAAACCTTGGGAATTCTCCAACACAGGAAATCATCTTTCCAGACCTACAGCTGCAGGTAATCTTACTTTTCACCCTTTCTTTTTACTGCTGCTGGCCACCAAACTACAACCCCAGTTAGAAGGGGATTTGTTCAGCACAGGTTTGTGTAGATAACAGAATTCTTGAGTATTGTGAAAGATGACCCAGCTGCTCTTTCCTCCCTTTTCCTAAGAGCACTCTCAGTACTTGGCCATATGATGGCAGAACGGGAGCTTTTCTCCAGCACCACAAAAAAGGAGCAGTAGGGCACTGCGAAGAGCTGCTGCAAAATCTGAGTTGGCTGCCTGCTAATGAAGTGTACACCTCAAGAAATAGAATAGCTGCCATATGTATGAGACATGAGGTTGCTCCTCAGTCTTCTGATACACCACAGTTAGTTCCTTTGCAAATAACCAAAGGATGGGAGGAGGGTAGGTCTAATTTGCCTGTCATCAATTAGTGACAAATTTTCCCATAGAATCAGATCTCATGACAATCTTTCATTCATTCGTGGGTGCTGGTGTCTAGTTTTTCTCACTTGTATCTTCACGTCTTGATCACAGATAGAAAAATATTATTGATGTCCTAAGTGATTTAAAAGAGGTACTTCAACTGATTTGTTTTGTTTATAGCATCATCTACAACCACTGCCTAAATGGTACCCTCAAACGTACATGCAGCTGCCTCTGAATTCCAATTAATCAGCCACTGTCAGAGTGCTCTCATATTTTTTCTTACTTTGTATTCTGTTCTGTTGCTGGGTGTTTCATCAGAAATAAGCAATGTTTTCAAAGTGTTCTTATATTAGCATGCACAAATACTACACTATATTATTACACTATACATTTATTAAAGTATCAGTACAATTCACAAATACAGTAGTCCATAGTATAAAAATCTTTATCAGAAATAGTCTTAACCAGTTTTATATATAAGGAACATCTTCAGCCTAATTAACATGCTGATAGGCTGTATTCTACTCTGTTGATATTTGCTTGCTATCTTTTTAAGGATATTACATGTACATAGAGGCATCCGACATGGTCTACGGACAAAGAGCATACCTATTTTCAAGATCACTAAGAGGAACCTCTGGAAAACATTGCTTGACCTTTTTTTATCACATGTATGGAGCTGGAACTGGATTATTAAGTGTTTATTTAAAAAAGGAAGATGATGAAGAAGAGATTCCTTTGTGGAGGAGGACAGGGGAACAAAGCATCTCATGGCTAAGGGCACTGATAGAATATGAAAGTGATAGAAACTACCAGGTAAGAAAAAACAAACAAAAAGCAGTCTGAATGGAATACTGTACTGAACTATGTGCTAGAATCCAAGGTTTGGGTTGTATAAAGAAAAAATTAATCTTGAAATAGATAACATTGAATGGGCACCTGGACAGGCTGAAGTAATAGTAATTTCTTACAAATGAAGGTAGGAAGGGAATTGCTGAAGTCAATAGCTAATTTTGAAGCATTTAAGAAGCAGTGCATGTTAGAAGCAGTAGTTTACACTTAAATCCTTTGTGCAATTTATTTCCTTCATCTGACTAAAGCCTTTTCTAGATTAGTTGTAACTACGAAGCTGTCATAAAATGACTTTTTGCAGGATGATGATTCTGAGGTGGCTTCAAAAGCAAGGGATGATGCAAAGCCAAAACTCTATCTTTGAATTCAACAGTGCCATCATTTCAGTATAGCCAGAGACAAAGCATGCTTTGGCTTCTCTGTCAAAGAGAAAGCTAAAATTGCAACCAACTGAAACATCACTGGGCACAAAACTGCACTTATCACTAAACAAAGATGATGTGTGGTTTTATTTTTTAATCACTTTGCTTTAATAGGCTGAAAATTAATTAGGAAAAAAGAAACATTTTGCTGAAAAGCATGCAGGCAACACATGTGGGGGTGCATTTGGGCTGAAAAGCTAGAGAAAAATGTTACATCACTAGAGAAAATTTATCAGAGATCTCTAACACATAGCAATTTCTTATCACATTGTAACAACAAATTTTTCTCCTTTGGTATATCACACTGAAATTTTCTGACCTGGCATTCTGTTCCATCTGATGATGGAGCGTAGAAATTTCTTTTCAAAAAGGAGGGCTGTAGAACACATTGGATCATTGAATAGGGTGTACTTGATTTAGTCTTTCCTCCTATGTGATTCATGAAAAGCTGTGTTTTACCTTCACAGATCATTTTTGAGGCAATCCGTGGTGTGTCGATAAGAAGTGACACTGCTATTGATGATATTCTGTTCCAGGCAGGACCCTGTTTGGGTAAGTGTTTAAACATACTTTGTTTCTCTTAGGAGAAATCTAGCAATTCACAGTGTGCTTTTGTAATTAGTCTTGTAACCTCCATCCCTTGAATCGCCACAGAATAGATCTGAATTTAATAACATGCTGAGGTGTTAGTGTGGAATTTAATTTTTTTTTCCCTAATAAAATGTGAGACCATCCTCACAGTCTTCACTGGTAAAGATGCTGAAACACTTTTTAAAAACTGTATGGCTGGCTAATTTAAATCCAAAATGGCAATTACCTTCTCTCTTATGCATTTCCATATGCGGCAGAAACACAAATAATTACAGCATTTCCCCCTTCTTTGTATTCTAGAAGTGGAAGAAATTCAGTTCTCATCAGGCTACCCTGACAGCTTAAATGAAATTGAGTATTAAATCCAGTCTACTGAAAGGAACGAAGTGCATAGAGGACTTGTATGTGAGAAACTGCACAAAGTGTCTATTTGAATATCTTTCGATAAAATATGCACCAATGTATAGGAAGAACTCAAAGCACATGTGTTCTTTGCCTTTGCAATGAGATTATTGACTCAGGGCTTCTTAGACTGTTTTTTTAAGATATATTTTTTCTCTGTTCCATGAGGTATCAGTTACTATATAAAGGAGTCTCATTTTGGGCAGATTAATGCCTTTAAAAAAAAACAAACCCAAACTAAAACTAAACCTTTTGACTATATAGGAAGAAAAAGGAAAGTAAAGGTACACTTGTAAAATGCAATATTGTCTTATCTTAAATCTGCATTCAGTGAATGTTTTATGTTGGGTACAGAATGGATTTTGTTAAGAAAATTATAAATGTTTTGAAATAATTAAGAAAATAGTATTAAGTACTAGTATTAGACAATATGTTAAGTGCAATTATTCATGACAACAGATCTTTCTGGGAAACTCTTAATGCTCTGCTGGCAGTTTTTAGTGGTTTTCCATTCTTTTATAATTAAAATATATTCATTTTCCTTGCTAACAAACTGACTTTTAGTGTTCCAGTATAATTCAATCTGAGCTGCTGACATTTTAAACAATATGAAATTAAAATCTTTGAAGCCTTTTGGGTTTTTTTTGTGCCATGTGCACAAGACTTGGGGATATTTTAATAAATCATTTTGTACACTCACAGAGAACATACACTTTAGAGAACCACAGTTGCCTTGCATTCATATTAATAGGAAACTAAATTCACACAACTTGTTAATTTTTAAGATGACGTGTGTTTGTATGTAAGATTTTGTTTTGAAATTAACTTACTAATAAAACATAATTTTGAAAATCATTGGTCTGGTGTAGACTATGTAGCTCTCAGTGTAACAAGAAACAACTAAACCTGATACAATAGCTACCCTGAATTCAGTATTTTTAATAGGAAGTGAACAAAATTTGTGGATCACATCACCTAAGACAACTGATAAGAAGATACCTGATCTCCTGTGAGAAGAGTCGTAACAATTGTTCTTGCAGTTACCACATTCAAGCTGTTGATGCAGGATCTGAGCCTTAAAAAAATGGGATTTGCCTTTGTTCCTTTCAGAACAAAGTACACAATTCTCCCAATGGTCTGTAAGGGTCAACAGCACCTATGCTAATCTAGACCCTTGCATCTTTAGTAAGTTTTCATTTTGGTGACAGATTTGAAGAAACTGCTCAGTTAACAGTACAAAGGTGTTTATTTAGCCACACAGATTGAAGCAGTTTATTATTTCCTAGAGACTGAGGAAGAAACAAAATGAACCGACATTTTAACTGCCTATTATAGCTACCTACAGGCAGCATTGGCAGCTAGTTATGAATGCATCATTCTTACTATTATTCTGACAATGGAAGAAACTAGAAACAATAGACTATTTCCCAAGAGTCAGTGCATTTTTACAGTTCTTCTCTAAAGCTTATGCTTTGGTATCAACAGTCAGACTAAATTATCTAAGCAGAAAACAAATGAAAATGAGGTGGTTGAAATCATCAGGTTTGGTGGTTCTCCATACTTCTAAAGGGTCTTGACTGTAAATAGTATGAAGCACCAAGTGTAACAACTGTATTCTTATGTTCAAAAACTCATGCAACTGTGCTTCACTCCGTCAAAGTAATCAGATTTTGGCTGAAAGAAATAAGAACACAGGCAAATCACTCTATTACACTCTCCACTGAGCAGCCTATGGGAACCTCACTGGTACAAAGAGAGTACTATTTATCCACAGAATATCTTGACTAAAAAACAAGCAAACAAACAAAAAAACAAGAAAAAAGCTTAAGTCCTTCCTTCATTAGGGTAATTTGAAACAAGAGGAGCTTTTCAATCTCTGCTGCATGAATTAAAGAAGAGAGGGAGAATTTGAAAGGTACCTTTAAAATATTTCAGCGGCTGGTGAATACCAGTTTATGAACTAGAAGATTTACAGACTAATGAAATAATGGCTGCAAAACACCTGAAATCTAGGGGCATAAAGATTGTTTTGTGGAGATAAAAAAGCATTCCATCAGCTCTGTCCAAATTGAACTCTCCATGCAACTTACTTCTGCATTAAATAAATCCCTTAATATTTACTATTTCTTCCTTTCTGTACTGCTGCAGTAGCTGTACAGGGATCACAGCAGGGCAAAGAATAGTTCTCAGACATGCTATACTGGGCCTGTTTACAGTCTGAAAACTTTCTGAAAAGCTACTGGAGTAGTTGCTTTGATCCCAATTGTGGCTCAGTCCATAAAACGGAAATAAAAAGGAAACCTTCTTCAGAAGTAAGTCTAACATCCCAAATACTTAACAAAGCTGTTATTTGATTGCTCTAGATCTAACTTTGTGCTGGAGTGGAACTCATCCTCAGATTAGAGAAGTCCTTTCATTGCATTCTTATTTAATAATCTTTTTAAGTATTTTCCATTAGTTGACATTGTATCATTACACTTATGAATTTACAAAAAAAGTGGACCAAATTCAGTTCTCAGTTAAGACAGTGGAAAACCAGAAAATAAGTTATTCTAGCTTTACAGTGATGAAATGTATTTTTTGGGTTTCTTTTTTTTGTATTTTTGCTGACTATCAAGTCACGGAAAAATAAATGTAACATAAATCAAACTTTACAATCATGAAGCTTTACTAAGACAGCTCAGGCTGAGCACTGAAAGCTTATGACGCCTCTTCTTGGTCCGAGAGGAAAAAAAAAGAGAGCAAAGGTAAAGTTAAAGCAACCGCAGACTCGGTGACACTGGTCATTGCTCTGCTGTCTCACAAAACACATTTCTCTGGGCTCGTTTCTTAAGGACATCTTTCTGCAGACATTTTGATATCTAAAAAATAGCGCCAGTAAATAATGTTTTTTCCTGTTACTCATTTAAAAATTAAGAACAAGCCCCAGAACAGGTGCTGCAAACGGAAAATTGCTCGTTTGTATGCCCAAAACCCGAGTTGTGAAGGCAGGCAGGATGACATAAAGAAGGCTCCCACCTCTGAAGCACTGGCAGCCGAACTGCTCGGCTGTGCTGCCACCTCGTGTAAAAGCCTCCACCACCGCCTTTCCCCGCCGCTTTCCACAGCCCCACCGCCGGGGCAAAGGCCGGTGGGAGGAGCAGTCCAAGGGGCCTGCGGGCTGCAGCTGAGAGGCCTGATCACCCCCTTCCTGCCCGGCTCTGGGCAGGGGCCTCCCAGAAGCACCCAGAGGTGCGGATCGATGGTGAGCTCGATGGAGGGCGACCTGCGGTGAAGCCGCGCCCGACCTGGCGCCGGTCGGGACGTGATCGCGCCGGCGGAAAACTGTAACCGCGGCGCCCCGTCGGCGCCTCTGCCTAAACGACAGGAACCCAAAACATCGCCGCTTCCCTTCAGGGTCGCTCTTGCTCCCCGCTTCTCCGACAGCCCAAGGGCACCAGCTCAGCAAGCCGCAAGCAAAGGAAAGGCTTCATCGTGTGTTAGCCTCGCCTCCTTCAGCCAATGAACGCGTTCCTCCTCTGCCCGCCGTTTCCCACCCGCCAATGAGAGCTAGGTGCAGGGTGCGTCCTCGCTGTAGCTGCTATAGGGTAGGCTAGAGGGGGAGGGAGAAGATTGCGATGGCGTCGTGGAAGAAAATGAGGCTGGACCCCCGGTGGACGGCCACCGGCGGGAAGCGGGCTGCGAAGAGTACTGTGGCGCGCTCAGGCTTCGTCGAGGGCTCCATCGTCAGGATCTTCATGGAGAACTTTCTGTGAGTGTGCGGTCGGTACTTCCTCCTTTCCGGTGGCGGTGGCCGAGCGGCCGCCATTGGCCGCTTGCGGGCGTGCAATTTTCCTCCCGTCGGGAAGACCGGTGGCTAGACTGACAGACCCCAGCTAACTTCACGCCACTGCCCCATTTTAGGGCAAGTGGATTTGGTATTTGAGCCTTGAGACTCAAACCTGGAGTAGGGAGGCTGTGGTGCTCTGACCTAGATTAAAAAGTGGTAAGGCCTGTGATGGAGAGGCGCGTCAGGGTTGTGAGTGCTTGAAATGTGGTGGTATTGTTTTTCGTGAAAGGTGGTTATGTCTTGCTCAGAACAGAGGAAAGGGTCTACTCTGTGATTTGCAGGTCCTGGTAGGTTCTTAGGGTGGTGTCGCATCCCTGGGGGTATGTTCCAAAGTGGTGGCGGTGTTGGCCCTTCTTCCTCTTCGGTAGTGGTCCATGTTAGCTACTGCATCCTTTTTTTCTCCCGTTTAGCCAATAATCAAGCAGTAGAAGAGGGGAGAGTGCAAAACATTTCCAGTGCAGTGGTGACAGGCTTTGTGAATCATTAGGATGAAGTGTCTGTGGTGTTACTTTTTGCACCAGTTTCTCTGTGTTAGGAATACTGTCTAATAATAACTCTAGTTATTATTAGAAATTTTCAGATTATTTTCTTATGGCTGGTATGCTGATAGCTCCATGTCAGTCTCAAAAATATTTCTGAGAAGCATAGTTCTTGGGTTGCACTGCATATATCAAGTGAAGCTTCAGACATAGTAGCCTCAGCAATAAAGGGTTCAAACCTTCTCATCCAGAACAATATTGATAATAGTAAGGACTTATCATTAACATTGTTTCTTCTTTGGTATTAGTGTCTCAGTTCCTCTCTCTGTGTTTAGTATATTTGGGAACAGAACTTCAAATGAGGGAATTTATAATAAATTCAGGATGTTAGTGAACATTCTGTACGAACCCTACATTAATGGTGTGTCTTGAGTTTGCATGGTAGGGCTTGGTCTCCATAGTTGCTATTGCAGTAGGTACGCTGGGTGCGTATCAGGACAAAGTTTTAAATATTTTCAATGTTTTAAATGTTTGTAACTCAGGAAAGCTATGATATGATGTATCAATACACAGTTACACAGAAGGAGGGGGTGTCATCCAGGTGGACTGGGACAGGACTGAAAGGTGGGCCTCTGCGAGCCTCATGAAATTCAGCATGGCCTAACATTTGTGTCAGGACAATCAAAGTACAAATACAGGCTGGCTGAATGAACTGAGAGCAGCCCTCAGAAGAAGGATCTGGGGGTGTTGATTGGTAGCTGGCAATGTGAAGCATGGATAGCAGACTGAGGGAGATGATTCAACTGCTCTGCTCTGGTGAGACTTTGTCTAGAGTACTGCAACTAGCTTTAGACTCCTCACACCAGTAGGACAGGGACTTGTTGAAATGGATCCAGAGGAGAGCCACGAGGATGATAAGAAGGCTGGAACACCTCTCCTATGAAAACAGGCTGAGAGAGGAGTATTTGTTCAGCCTGGAGAAGAGGACAATAGACTTCTAGTACTCAAATGGTGATTCAAGACAAGGAGGGGGAGGACTTTTTGAGGGAGTGTAGCAGTAGGACAAAGGATAACAGTTTCAAAGTGAGAAAAGGGAGTTTTATGTTGGATATTAGGAAGAAATTTTGAAGTGTAAGGTACTGTGACAGTGGAACAGGTTGCCTGTCCCTGGAACTGTTCAAGGCTGGGTAGTAAGAAGGTACTAGTAACCTGGTCTACTGGGAGTGGGAGATGTCCTTGGTAGGGGTGCTGGAACAAGAATGTGCTTTCAAGGCACTTGAAGCTCTAATCATTCTGTGATTCTTGCAGAATATAAGACACAAATACATTGTATAGGCTAGATGAGTATGATCTTTGTGACTGTGGTGCAGCACACAGCTGTTTAATGTAGCAGACTTTACTGAAATATCTCAATTGTCTTTCTTGGTTTATTTGTTTGTTTGTTTACGGTTTTATTAGTATGGAAAATAACAAGATGTGCTCATAAAGTCAATAGAAATTGCCATTTTGTGGCTAGATTTCACTCTTTATGAAGAAAGTTACTGTAAGTACTTTGGTTGTGAGGAGTATATTCCCTGTGTTTCGTTGTAGTACTGCTAAGATTGCACTCAGATTTTCTTAAAAACAGTATTTATTTTCTCTCTCTTATTTAATACAATTGTGAAGTGATTTAAGCAAGTAATTTTTTTTCGAGGTGAAGTAGTGTTTATAATGCTCATAAAATTATTGTGCTTTCCAGAACATATGATGTCTGTGAAGTACACCCAGGACCAAATCTGAACATGATTGTAGGTGCTAATGGAACAGGCAAGTCAAGCATTGTTTGTGCCATCTGCCTGGGACTGGGTGGAAAACCTTCTTTCATAGGGAGAGCGGATAAGGTAACCATGAATTTTTACAATTTTCATTTTTAGTCTGAATTTCAATAAGAGCTTAGTCCAACTAAAGAAAGGGATCAAGTTTGTCTTCCTTGGTTTGCTTTACTGTTACAGAAAGTAGGGTCTGTGCTGTAGAATAACCTGGTCCAGAGATTTTTACCGAAAGTATTGTCTTATTTGACTGCTTCTTGTATTGTGAAATGGTAATTGGTCTGAATTGTACTGTAGTGTGAGTAGTCCAGAGATGACTAAGCATCCTCAGGAAAATGATGCCTAGGCTATGAATAAACTTTCATCAGAAATGACAGCTGAAGGAGAAATTATAAACCAGAAGTCTAACTTAAATTTCCGAGTATGTAGAAACTGTGGAAGTAACATAACCTTAATGTGTCTGATATTTTTATCTAAAAAAAGGGTGCCACTGATCTTTGATTTAAATGGAAGTTAAATTGGTTTGTGTTATACTACTGCTACTTTAATTTTTTTTGCTCCAAAGAAATCATGCACTGACATATTAGAATGCTTCTATTGTCAAGTTTTTAAGTTTTGCTGTTGCTTTCTTGGATTTTCTGTGTGTATTGTATTTTAGTAGGTTTTTGGAATATTGAATCTGGTTTCCTAAATGATTGTGTGTGTTCTCTGGTTGCAGCTCAGTCTTAAATATAAATATAGAAATAGAATGCATGATAGCACTATGTGTTGCTGGGGTTTTTTTGTTTTGGGGTTTTTTTTTAATAGTTAGAATGAAGAGTTCTACATTTGTCATTTGGCAGTGTCTTTCATTGTATTGCCTTTGTCCCTGAGAACTTCTGCCTCTCTGTGGATTTACTGATTATAATTTGTTAAGTTGTAAACTGGGAAGTTCTACTGTTACTAGATAATAGATGAAAAGAATAGTGTTGTCTTTATTTTTAGTTAATACACAGCTAAAATTAATGTTGGGTTTTAATTAAAAGTTTTCAATAAAAATATTCCATTATAGAAACTCTAGTATACTCTAATTACATAATTATGTATTTATGTAAGAGATTAAATTTGAACACATTGTTCTGTTACAATAATAATTTCTATAATTAATTTTGTAGGTTGGCCTCTTTGTAAAGCAGGGGTGCTTGAAAGGTATAATAGAAATTGAACTGTAAGTAGTAAAATTGTATTTCTTCCTATGTTTCTAATTAGGTTATTTGCTCACACAGTCTTTAACAATGTTGTGGGAAAAAAATTTGCTTTTTCCTTTTTTTTCCTAGAATGAAGTTTCATGGTTAAATAATTACCACATAAGAAGTAGGTAGTGATGAGTTCTCTTAATTTTGCTTCCTGAAGCGTTTTAGCTTGTCTTGATGTAGAAAGGATACATAGGTAAAGATGGATATGTATAGTTTGTTGAGCTTTTGATTACATAAAAGATTCCTTTGATTTAGGTACAGTCAGTAGTGCCATCATAATGTAGTGATTATAAATTGTTTTTAAGGAGGAAAACAAGTCTAAATTGTAGAACTGAGTTGTTCTGCCTTCGCTGTCTTTTACTGATACTGCTGGTATGAGGGACTTCTCCACATTCTTGCTGAGTAAATCACATACTAAAAGAAAAGAATAATAAAAAAAAGTAGATCTCACTAATGCATTCTTCTTGGTAAGATTTTGCAAAACGGAGCAGCTGAAAATGATTTGGCCTTGATCAGTAAAATTCCATCGGTAATTTGTTATTACATTGTTACAGGGAAATACTACATGATTCCTGTAGGGTTTTTTTTTTTTTTGACAGTTGAAGAGACACTTCCTAATAGAGTTACTAGATCTATAAAGAACTTTGAAAATCTTTAAAAAAATCCTATCCACTTTTGTTCATGTGAGATGTTTTTAGGAGACTGACCAAATGGTGGACTAGGAGGTGATGAAAGGTCTTTCAGGTATACAATGTGATTGTTTCAACGTAGATAAGTCCTGATGTTACTTGAATGTCTGAAGAGAGATTTGCAGTATGTGAAATATTTTTGCTGTAGTGGTTGCAATGTAATCATGTCCTTAGTCAAACTGGTAGAAAATACTAAAATGCAGGATCTAGAATTAGAGCTATGAGGCAGCAGATTGCTTTTTGATGGGAATTTAGAAATTTGAGTTCTATAAGGTGCTCTGTTGTTGCATCTGACCCTTGTATTGTAACTAAAATTGAGAGTTACAGTAGTAAATTTAGTTTGATGTAGATTGAAGAGGGGAGATTCAGGCTAGATAAAAGAAAGAAGTTGTTTATGGTGAGTGTAGTGAGACACTAAAACAGGTTGCCCAGAGAGGCTGTGGATGCCCTCTCTCTGGAAGTGTTTAAGGCCAGGCTGGACAATGCACTGTGCAGCCTGATCTAGTGGGAGGTGTCCCTGACTATGGCAAGGGGCATTGGAATTAGATGATCTTCCAACACAAACCATTCTCTTATTCTATGATTCTATGATATATTAAGATAAGGTAGTGGATACTTGTCAGGGATTAATTTCTGTACACTAACTTTTTTTTACTTTAAAGGCATAGAATTAGTGTGCACCTTGTGCAATTTTAAGACACACTGTAGAAACTTTTAAGTGGTTCATACATTCAGCATGAGTATCTCATTTATTTGAGTAACTTCTCAGTTAAGATTTGCCTATGTTTTTGTTGTTTTCCTTGTGAAATTAAACACTGAATGTGAAATGTGAATCTTCTGCTAGTTTTGAGTTGTCAAAATATTTAATATAAATCACCTTAAAGTTCTCTTGCCATAACATATTTTGACAGTTGGTATTGTTTGCATACTCTCTGAAGCACTTCTTTTTATTAATCAGGTCTAAGACACCTGACAATATCATTATCACACGTGAGATTCAAGTGTTGAACAACTCATCATCATGGTTTATCAATAAAAAGCCAGCAACTCTGAAAGCTGTGGAAGAGCAGGTTGCAGCCTTAAACATTCAAGTGGACAATTTGTGCCAATTTCTTCC
This sequence comes from Turnix velox, assembly GCA_013400935.1. Taxonomy (NCBI): domain Eukaryota; kingdom Metazoa; phylum Chordata; class Aves; order Charadriiformes; family Turnicidae; genus Turnix; species Turnix velox. The sequence goes on along the minus strand of VZTY01006505.1, from coordinate 15,932 downwards.
TCAGGTATGAGTTAATTCTGAAAGATGGTGTAAATGTATTGCTGTGCTTTTAAAGGGTATTGTTGCTTCTTAGCTTTTGTAGCACTTCAGTGATTAGTGGGATCACACAAAGAATGAGAGCAATAAGGTGATGTGGTGGTGAAAGGAAGGATGGGCTGTGTGACCTTTAAGGCTTGCTAGTTGGATGATTTTGTACTTCTCGTCAGATGACACAGAAAGGAATGCTGATGGTTTTCTCCATGTTGATGTTTGAGTAGGAGAACTCAGTGAAGTCTTTGTGTGCTGCTGAAGGGATATTCTTAAACAACAGATCTGTAGGGAAATTTTTATTAGGTCTTGAGATCTAGCACTGCATCTATACCTTCACTTGCATTGTTTCTGTTGTTCTACATGCCTGGCTTTTCTAGTCGATCCCTACATGAACTTTAGTTATATTAATTTAGTTCCTCAGAATTGGATCCTGTACTTGGTAAGTGAAGGAGAAAGAGTTATCAGGATTTCTTTCTTCAAGAAACAGAAAGCAGTCCTACTAAATGACTCTACAGTTGCAACAGAGGCTACTACTAGAGCTGTTTTGGTAATGTGAGAGGATCAGGAGATTCTTGAGCAAAAGCATAGGACTTAAAAGACATATAGGATCAGATTATGTAAGTGTAAAAACATCCTGGTTTAAAATAGCTCCTCAAGCTGGGACAGCAATTTCCTTATCTGAATCAATGCTCAGCATAATTTTTATAACCTTTTTTTTTTTTTCCTATAGGACAAAGTTGGAGAATTTGCAAAACTGAGTAAGATTGAGTTGCTCGAAGCCACAGAAAAATCCATTGGTCCTCCGGAAATGTACCGTTTTCACTGTGAACTGAAGAACTTCAGAGAAAAGGAAAGAGAACTGGAGGTAAACTATGGAGAGCAGTAGCAGTGACTATAGGGAAATTAGCACAATAAAATGTAACATTAGATCTTAAAGAATTAAAAGATGTTATTTATTTATTAAGTCTGTGATAAATTCATTTTACCATGCTGATCTTCTCTCAGAATTTGCTCACTCTGACACTCATATGCTTGCAAGCATGAAGGCATATATGCAGTTGGTCTGGACATGAAGGACAAGGGATACCTGTGGTCAAGTACTCATCACTTCACTGGGACTCTTGGTTTAAGGTGTCCTGGTTTAAGAATGCAGGTCTTGACAGTTACTTGAGCTGTGACCTTACCAGAGCACAGGCTTAGTGATCTCTGCAGTAATGCTGCAATCCTTGCAATTACTGATGACAGTGTAATCTTCAGAACGGTATTCTGAGAACAGCATCTGTGATTAGCTGTACAGGCCATTCTTTTGATCCTTTATTCTGTTGTTTATTCCTGTGTTTATGTGCATTCATACATTTCCAGTCTTGCCTACTATTTTGACATAGCGCCCTTAATGCTTCTGTTGCAAATCACTACAAGGTTTTCTGTTGCAGTATGGGCACAGGGTTAACAACTGCTCAGCTCAGGGCCTGAGGCAAATCCTATCAAGCCACCTGAGGCCTTGGAGCTTGTTGTGCCTTCCATTGTTTTGGGAAAGAGTCCTCTATACGGTGGGAACTAAGAAGGAGTCAAGAATGAGCAAGATAAACAACAACCTTGTGTGTTGGCAGAAGAACTCTAAGAGGAGGGTCTGACACCATGGCAAGAATGTAACCTGTAACCAATCAGTATGTTAGTAGCATTGATAAGTAGCCATCACAGAATAGAAGCTTGTCTCATGCTCTCAATAAACGGATTCTGGCAGATCATATTGATCGTGGAGGTCAGCCCCTTCTTACACCAATCGTCGTATTACTTTAGTTTTCCAGAAGAATTTTTGCTATGTGTGGCATACCGTAGCTATGTTCAGGTAAGGTAGTTTAGAAGCATCTACATGAATGCAGGGAGAAACTTCATAAGGAAAAAAAATTTTCTTCAGATCATGGCTCTTTATATTAGACCTGTTTTCAAAAACATATGGGATAAACATACTTGAAAAATCTTGAAAAACTACTATTTGGGTTGTTCCCCACTACTGTAAAATGTCCTCTCTGGTGTTACATTTTTGCTTTGACATACAGGTGAATTGCAGACTATTTCTGAAAAGTCTTTTCATGAAGTAGATACTGTAAAAAGTGGAAATTTTATATTGCAGAACTTGTGCAGAGACAAAGCAAACTCTTTGGAGAAAATGAGACAGAGGGTTGAACGCTTCAAACAGGATGTTGAGAGATACCATGAGCGCAAGCGCCATCTCGACTTAATTGAGATGCTTGAGAGGAAGAGGCCTTGGGTGGTAAGCTTTTATTCCTTCAGAGTATTTTTCTCACCTAACCCACTTTTCCTAATACTACAACATTAGAGAGTTTCTCTTAAAGAAATTTGTCCACACTAACTTGAATATCATTACAGTTGCTTGGTGCAAACAGACCACATCTCCAGTACTGTTTTTGGCCTAACGTTGATCTGGTTTTTTTGCATATTTAGCAGGACTGAAGAAGCTCGTTCAGAAGTAACTTATTGCCCATTTTGGAAAAACAGTAGTATGGTCCAAGAGTAGTACTCCTTTCACACCTTGCAGACTCAACTGGCTTAATTTAAGCTGTGCCTAGCCCATTCAACTTGCTTCTTCTTGCAGCTATAACCTTTTTCTTTCTTTTTGCAGAGCATACATGCTTTGTTTTTTTACAGATCAGGTTCCCAAAAATATTTGCGTTTGGAAAGAGACAAACTTGTAAATATATTTAACAAATTTAAAAGAGCATAGAATCAAGGTCATTTATACAAATCAAATTAATTTGTTCTGAACAGCACTTTGGTACATCTAGTGTAGACTAATATTGAATGATCAGTCAGATTAAATTATTTATAAACAGTTCATGTGATGTGCATTTTAGTATAGTGAAGCAAAATGTTTGCAAGTTTTGTAGAATTAATGAAATAAGGAACATATCAAAACTTAGATGTAATATTTGTGTATGGTGGAGAAAACTTTTGTAAGGTATTTTGCGGATGGTGAAGTCTCACATGTTTATGTATGAAACGTTGTCCCTTGCATCTTGGAAGAGCAATTGAGTTCAGTGCAAGTACCTTCAGTGCCTTCAGGCCTTCACCCGAGCAGTACAGAGGGCTGCAGGAGCAGTAATTGAAATGGATGGTGGTAGGTTCTAAGGAAATACACAGCCGTTTGCTCTGTGCTTACTGACTGATAAAGTTTTTCCCTGGTAGACATATATTAGCATAGCTTAGTGTACAAGATGAAAGTTATTTTATTATGACCTTCTTACATCTTGCGTAGTTCTGATATGTAGTTTCGATACTGATTGTTGTCTATCTCAAAGATGTTCACAGAAGCAGAGCTGTGAAAGCTGGTTGGAAACTGGCTGGAGGAGACTAAGTTAAGAATCTTGTCTACTGTCAGTTAGATTGCCTTCTCCTGGTTAGAGAACAGTGCTGTTAATTATGTATTTGTTAAACAGATTTTGACAATTTTTCAGGGTGTGGTACAACTCAATTAGGAGAAATTTAAGGTTTTGTCCACTGAATCTGTAGAAACAACAGTATGCTTTGAGACCTGTGTGAAGTTCCAATCTGTAGTACAGAAATGGGTAACCTACCTCATTATCCACAGACAAGTGACTTCTGGTGAACAATTTACAGCTGGAATCAACGGTCATTGTAAGTGTTTTACTAGTGATACCAAAAATTGGCCTGTAAAGAAACTTTCTGAGACAGAATTTTGTATTAGAAAGCAGGCATTCTTTATTACAACACTGGGTGTGCAGGGGAAAGTTTCCACAAATTGTGCACACACTCATATACGTCTCGCCCCAGTATATATTGTGGTTCATTCATTACATATTCATTTTTTCCTAGGAATATTCATTACAATTCCAGGAAATCCAAATTATAAGTGTCTGCCCATTGGAGCATGACAATTTAGATGCAGCATGATTGTCAGCAGTCTCTGGTGGTCTTTTAGTGTATCCACTCCTTTTCCTCACTGTTTCCCATGTTTGACCTGAAGCTCTGTCCATCGAAGTTGCTTCACCCAGTGCCTTGTCAGCAGTCCAGCAGGATAGACTTCACTCATACCAGCTGCATTTTATCTTGTCAGAGGTCTAGCAGGATGGCCTTCAGACCAGTTGCATCTTGCCTTGGTAAGGTGTAAAGGCAATACTCCATTCTGCTGGAGTTTTATTGCCTTCTGCCTGGAAATTGCCATGATGAATGCTTAACAAATATACAATTTTAGTGCAAGTTCTCATTAGGACTCATTAGGTTCTATTGAGTTGAAAAGATAAATGCTTAGCCAACATGATAGACTCTCAATCAGAGTTTTCATTAGGCTAATAAGAATGCTACCTAATTAAAAACTCCACCCAATTTTACAGACTGAAGAGTATCACTAAGTATAAGATACTTGACCTACAGGCTTCAACAACATTTCATATTCCATTGTGACCTTCAGTGTGCAATATTGCTGCTGTTTTGTGAGTGGTCTGTTCCTTTTTGTAGCTCTGGTAGTATCCTCCTAGACCGCAAAATACTCAGCTGTTTCTAAAAAAGGTGCATTCTCTTACAAGGGCATATTTGTTTGTCTCCTGACCTAGTACTGTTTAATCCTAAGCAAAAATGTTTTTAGTGTCTCAAAATTGGGCTCAGCAAAGTTGAGAGTAGTGCAGGAATTTATTCTTCACTCTATGAATCTTCTCCTTTCCTCCCCAAAAGATTGGTTTCTACTTGTAGACTAAGCATATTTAGCTGTGCAGAACTGGTTTTGTAACAAAAGATAGTAGTTAGGTGAGCCTCCAAAATAGCCCTGAGGCAGATGTAAAAACACTGCTCTATGTTGCAAAATGGAGATGGGCAGCCTAACAACACGTCAAGTGAAATATGACATTAGATTGTCTCCTGCATCCAGTGGAAAAGAGAAAGTCTAGCACTGAATTATTTTACTAGATGACACTGGAGAACTGTATTTTTCTTATGAAGACTTCACTGATCTTTACCTATGGAACACTTCTCTAGTGAAGTGTTTTGTCTCATCAATGCCAGCTGCTTCTATAGATGGAGGATTATGTACTGTTTTTATATATGCCTGTCCTGGTAATGGCAGGGATAGGGTTAATTCTGCAGACTCAGATATCCCAGTACCACCTAAGCAGTGCCCACCTGTAGCCAGGGCTAGCCAGGAAAGGGGAAGTGCTGAAGTGGTGGCTTTGGCACAGGAGCTGGCCAGTGTCAGTGTGCACAGGTGGGAGTGCTCAGTGGTCAACGTGTGGTATTGTATCGTATTTGTACATTTCCTTACTCTTCTTATTGTTCTTGTTGCCATTGTTGTTCTGTTAAACTTTTCTTCTTTGTTGNTACATTTCCTTACTCTTCTTATTGTTCTTGTTAAACTTTTCTTCTTTGTTACCTTTGTCTCAATGCATGAGTTTTATTTTGTCTTATTTTCTGCTCCCCACAAAAAGGGGCAGCTGGAGTGAGAGACACATAGTTCTTTCTTCTTGCTGGGATGAAACAATGACAATTTCGATGTGTCGTAGGCTTTTGAGCATCTTCTTTGAACTCCATGAGATGGGTGGGAAGAGTACAACATTGAAGATTTGTACTTGAAGATTTAGGGGACGTTATAAGTTTTTGTGTGGCCCTTAATGGGAGTGCTATGAAATGATCATGAGCAGATTTAAGCAGCTACAGGATTTTTTCTGATTTAACCCTTCTTTTGTATGGGCTTGTATGAAAGATATTTCTTAACCCTCAAAGTTTAAGGTAATATAAAATACCATAAGGTATTCTGTTTTAAAGGTAGTATAGCAGCTGAAGGTGCTGTTTTTCCTGCTGTAAATGTCTTGAGAAAACAATTCTGAAAATTTGTTTTGACCAACCTTTGTCTGTTCTTCATTTACTGCTCTTGAGAGGTCAGGAGTCCTTTGAAAGTTCTGCAGATTTTTAGTTAAGTGCATATTTAGAAAATCAAGGTTATTTGCTTTAAAAATAATAATTTGCAAAACACTGTGGTCTCCTGCTAGTCAGGTTCTCTTAAAGTATTAAAGGGAATTACACTATAAAAAACATGTAATGAGAATTTCTACATAGATTTATGATTACTTTGTATCTGTCGAAATTAGGTGCAATTGTGTGTATGTGTATTTCCTGTAACCTTGAAATATAATACATCATTTAGAAAAGATACAAGTTTTAGGCTTATTGTATCAGCTAAGTAGAAGTACAATTGCTTTATCTCTGTAACTTTGTAATGGTGGCTATTGGTTGTACTAGCCTAGAATTACAGTTGCTTTCTTCCTATCCTTTCTGGCTTTATGAAAAGAGATTCTATGAGAAAAGAATTTAATAGCCTAATTTGATTTATTTGTAATTAATCATCTGCATTGACAAGAAGGCTAATTGGATAAAGAAAAATTGGTAGCAGATAAAGCGAAGTTTGTTGTTACAGATAGTTTGAAGGCTGTTTTGTTTTTTTTAATGCTCCAAGGTTTGAAACTATCCAGATGTATGCTGTAAACCAGAGCTCTTTAGTTCCTGCCAATCCAACAGCTTTTCCTTCCTCTGCACTCCCACACGCATGTATCTGCTCTTCCTCTGGTCTTCGCTGTGATCTGTTTTTTCGGTGCTTTTTTCCCTTTGACTGGCTGGTTGGGGAGTTATTTGGTTTGCTTATTTGTGTAAGGGTTTGGCTCTTTTATTTCTCTTTTTCCTTCAGAGTGCATAACTCAAAAATATTAACTGGTAATGGAGTCCTTCCGCCTTTATTTCACTTTTTGCAGTGGAAGTTCTTGGACGCCACATTACTTACTGTCTCATTCTTCTCACAAATTGAGTCTCATGTAAACTCCCTAGATAGTGATTTCTCTGGTACTTGTGGTTTATGGCAGAGTTTGTGCTTATTTCTGAAGTTTTATTCCACCTGGTCTCTTCCTTAGTTCACTTCAGTGTTCCTTTCTCCTGAATGTTTCTGTGGTTATTTGTGCCTTAACTTGAAGTCTTCTGTCTAAGTAGTGCTCAAACTATGAACATAAGGGACTAAATGATCCCTACATCTCAAAGTTGTAGTGATTAGTAACAGAAGGATCGTGTAAGTAATTGCTCTAATATTAGGTACTGAATGAGATTTTTCTTCTAAAAACTCATGCACAATCCAGTAAAATGTTAGAGCAGCATGAAGTACTGGAATATAAGATAGAATTGTTTAATTGCTGCACTTTCAATTCCTCCAAGGAATATGAAGATGTTCGTAAGCAGCATGAGGATGTGAAACACAGACGAGACCAAGCAAAGGAAGAACTGAAGAATCAGAAAGAATTAAAGTCCCCAATAACAAAAAAAATTCAAGAAACTGAAGAACACTTTCAGAGTCTGGATATGAAAATCAGAGATAAGGTAGGTGTTCTTGATTAAAATGTGTTCTTGTTCAGCTTTGAAAAGTGTAAAACTTCTGTAATTACATGTTCAAGAAGAGATTTTTTGAAGCATTCATGCCTTTGTCTCTCACTGCTTTCTTCATCTCTCCATTCCATTAGAGGTATTCCATTCGAGGAATACCTTAGTAAACCTTCAGTAGTAACTTTATCAAAGTCTGCTCTCTTGGTATTATGAAAGCAAGCAAATTTTATAATTCTCTTCACGGAACCTGCAAAATGTTCAGGGATATAATTTATAGATTCCCTAAATTCTATTGAATGAGTTGCCTGTTTTCACCTGTTCTGTGGTTTGGATTAGTGGATGTTGTTTTATGATCTTAAAACATAGCAAGTTTGTGAACTTAACTTAAGCTAAAGTACAACTTTTCTAGCTTAAAAGAATTCCTGTAATATTTAATTCCTTAAACACCTTATATTTTTTTCATTAGACAATCAGTCATCTTCCATCAGCTGTGATTACTTCTGTGCTTAGGAGATTTTAATGGTAAACCTGCCTGTGTCTTTTATCTTCTCTCTCTGGATATATGTAAAATTACAATTTCTTCATGATAAACAGGAAAACTACAAATACTGTAATTATTATTGCATGCATAGGCTGCATGCATTTTGATGGAAAAAGAAAGTTAAATGATAACAAGAGAATGTGTGCTACAGTCAGTTCTGTTTGCAAGAAACAGATCCAATCAAAGAACTTGGTGTGGAGGCATGTGTGACGCCTGTAGAAGACTGCTGTCATGAAGCATGTTGTAGAATGTGGGTCTGAAACTTTAGGGGCATTTACTGCACTGCTGATACACTGTCCATTCACATTCCATGGTGAAAGCCTTTGTCTTCCATAAATCAAAAACAGGAGCTCCTGTCAGATAGGAGCCAGTATCTTGGTGCTGCATCCTACCCTTGTCATATAAAAGGCAGAAACCTTAAAGAAAAAAGTGAGTGGACCGAAGTTTGTGGTCAGGGTAGTGGGTGAGCTCCATCCCTGCCCCCCTCAGCACCTCCAATTCCTCTGAACAACAAGTATGAGGTTCTGGTTGTCAAAGGCCCAGCAGGTGAAGACATGAGGGATGGGCATTCTTCACTGCAAATGTCTTTGCAAACACAGAGGCGTGTTGCTCCATTAAAAACCCAAGCCATGAAAAAAAGGAGGCAGGTTGTAGTCATTGAATGGGAACACTTCACTCACAGTGAAGTCTGCAACCTTCCTGGAGCCTGGGTTAAGGATGTGGCCTGGAACCTTCCAAACCTGAGTAGGTGGAGAGGAGACTGAAGCTTATAGACCCAGAGCAATCATAAGAGATTAAAGAAGCTTGGGAAAGTTGTTGAAGGGGTCTGGATCACAGGTTATTATTTCCTCACTCCTTCCAGTAGGAGGAAACAGCATTGGAATGAAAAAATTTATCCAGTCACCAACACTGGTTTGGATTATTTGACAATGGGGTAGCCTACACAGTACAAGGAATGGTAACATGAAGTGTTGCATGCCTGTTACAATGGGGAAGCAGTGTCCTTGCCCAAGAGATTGCAGGCAAATTGCTATTTCTTCAAACTAAATGAGAAGGGGATGAAAATATCAGGCTAGTTTGTGACAAATTGTGGGACACATCAGGGCTAGCATTAGGCTTTTGACTGGTTGCTTTTGAGATGTGCAGAGGGTACTGCATGACAATTGCAGAGATGAGCCAGGGTCTCCTAAGGTAGTTGTGGTCAATAGGGAAACACCTAAGGAGCATCTCTCTCGTAAAGTTGCATGGTCAGCAACCCATCTGAAGTGCCTTTATACAAATGCACACGGCATGGGCAACAAACAGGAAGAGTTAGAAGCTACTGTGCTGATGGGAAACTACAAAACTGTGGCATTCACGGAAGCCTGGTGGGATGAATCCTGTGGCGGGAGTGTGGCCATCGAGGGATATAGGCAATTGAGAAGGGATGGGTGAGGCAGGAGGGGTTGTGTGTTTATTAAGGAAAATTTAGATTGTGAAGAGATACTGATGAATAATAGCCAGGGGGAAGTTGAAAGCTTGTGGGTAGAAATTAGAAACCAAGGCATCATGGGGAACCTTGTGACTGATATCTATTAAAGACCACCTGATCAAGAACAGCATACTGAAAAGCCTTCCTCCTTCAGCTGCAGGAAGCATCATGCTCAAAGGCTATGATATTTCCACCACCCTGACATCTGCTGGAAAAACACAGCCTGGTGTAAGAGATCCAAGAGGCTCCTGGAGTTCCTTGATGGCAACTTCCTGAGGCAGGAAATAGACAGTCCTACACAAGGAGGTGTCATACTGCATCTGCTTGAACCAATGCCTGTGAACCAGCAATGGAGATGTCAGAATTGGAGGCAGCCTGGGGTGCAGTGACTACACGCTGGTAGAATTCATGGTACTGAGGAAGGTGTCTGTCAAGACCTTGAACTTTATAAGAGCAAAACTCCAGCTCTTCAAGGAACTTGAATGTTCCACAAGTCCATTGGAGCATTCCAGAATTCTATGGGAATTGGGTTGAAGTGGTTGCTAAGTCAGTCTCCATAATATTTGAGAAGTCATGGTAGTCAGATGAAGTCCCTGGTGACTGGAAGAGGGCAAACATCACACCCATTTTCAGAAATGATAGGAAGATGGTGGGAACTACAAATCAGTCTGTCTTACCCCTGTGCCTGGAAAGATCATGAAGCTATGCTAATGGCACATGGAAGACAGGAAGGGAATTGGAGACAGTCAGCATGGCATCCCCAAGGGCAAGTCCTACTTGATCAGCCTAGTGGCTTTCTACAGTGGAGGGACTACATCAGTGGACATAGGAAGGCCTGTTGATATCATCTATCTGGACTTTTGTAAATCCTTTGGCACAGTCCCCCAAACGTTCCTTCTCTCATAAGTTGGGGAAATATGTATTCCGTGGCTGGACTGTTGGGTGGATAAGAAATTGGCTAGATGGTCACATCTGGAGGATGCTGTCAATGGTTCAGTGTCCAGGTGGAGAGTGATGAGTGGTGTCTCTCAGGGATCTGTACTAATTAGTATCTTCATTCATGATATAGACAGCAGTATTTAGTTCACCCAGGGGAGCCTGGATAGGCTGGAGAGGTGTGCATATGGAAACATCATGAAGTTCAACAAAGACAAATGCAGGGTACAGCACTTGGGCAAGGCCAGTCCTCATTACCAATGCAGAATGGGAGGTGATGTTATAGAGAGCAGCTCTGTGGAAAAGGACTTGGGAGTACTGATGGATGAAAAGCTTAACAAAAGTGAACAGTGTGTACTTGCCCAGAAGTCCAACCATATCCTGGGCTGCATCAGAAGAGCCATGGCCAGCAGGTCTAGAGAGTTCATTCTGCCCCTTTGCTCTCATAAGTCCTCACCATACTGCATGCAGCTCTGGAGCCCTCAGCACAAGAAGGGCATGGACCTGCTGGAGAGGGCCCAGAGGAAGGTGCAAGGGCTGGAGCAACAAGGACAGGCTGAGAGAGCTGGGGCTGTTCAGCCTGGAGAAGGAAATGCTCCAGGGAGATCTCATAGTGGCCTCCCAGTACCTGAAAGGGGCCTACAGGAAAGGTGGGGAAGGGACTATGTGCTTGGGCATGTAGTGATAGGACAAGGACAATGGTTTTAAACTAGAGCTGGGCAGGTTTAGGTTAGACATTAGGAAGAAATTCTTCACCATGAGGGTGGTGAGGCAATGGAACAGATGGTGGAGGCCCTATGCCTGTAGACATTAAAGGCCAGGCTTTATGAGGCTCTCAGGTTGTCCCTTGCTCACTGATGCAGGTTGGAGTAGATGGCCTTGAAACTCCCTTCTAACCCTATGGTTCTGTGATTCTTCAAACTAACAAATTAACACCTTTCTGCTCAATCTGAGAAAAAACAGCACAAAACCCAAAAATAAACCAGAAAAACAAAACCCACACGCTGTGGTTCAGACCACTGTTGTTTTTGTTGTGACTTGAAGTGTTCTAGGCAGTACTTTATATCTAAGTGTGTTATTACAATGAAAGCCCTTTGCTAAAAGTGTAATTTGAATTTTATGCTTCAGAGTGCTACAAGTGTTTATTAAACTCTGATTCAAAATACATAAATGTTTAAAAATTATACAGTTTTATTGAAGTTGACGCTTTTTGAATATGTCTGGGGGGTTTTTGTTTGTTTTGTGAGGGCTTATTCTTTAAGACCAAATATGCATGTTTAGAGGAATGTTGACAGCTTAAGATTGAAATTAATTTTCATAGTACAGTAAGAGCCTTCATGCTTGTGAAGTTCTAAGCTCTATTTCACTGTTTGGTATTAGTCTGCTAGGTCTTACTCATCTTTTTTAATTTTATCAATGTTAAGCTAATACATTTTTTCAATTGGGAGAGTACTCTGTGGAATTGTTACTGTAACAGTTCTTAGAAGTATTGGGCTACCTTCAACTAGAAGTTATCCTCTGTTGGTATGAGTCACACTCTGGAAGAGAAACAGGATTTTAGTTTCAACTTGCAGGGAGTATGGTTTGCATAGGCTATTTATGGTAGAAAGTAGTAAAAGAGTTCAAACTTGTGGAGTACACAGTAAAGATTCACAAGCTAAACTTTTGTTCACAGTAGGATGACTGACAAATCCTGTGTTGATTGTCCTTTCTTGCTTCAGTTATAATCTTTCTGTGGTAAAATCAGTTTTGGGAAAAGATGCAAAAACATTTTCTAAAATGTAAGGATCTGAGTGGTATTTTTAAGGAAATTGAGGTAGGAGTTACTTCAATTTCAGATTAAGTTAGCAGACTTAATCTGTGTTGTGCTGATTATGCAGATCTATTGCCAAATGGTTGTGAACACTTTATATGACATTTTTCCAGTTCTTGACAAAGTGCTGAATATATGTTAGAACTACAAGTAGGAATAATAAGAAACAGGTGAGTATGACTTTGTCAGTAATGAAGTGTGTTATGCATGTGTAGAATGTTCTTTAAAATATGACTGCTTTTTACAAGTATAACAGGGATTTTGACTGATTTAAGTATCTTACTGTATGCAGGCTACTGAAATAAGAGACATTTCTCAAAAATGTAAACAGATGCAAGAGGCTGTGGAAATGAAAGATAAACAAGTAAGTCTTGGTGTTTGAGACCTTTTTGGGGTTTCTTTGCTGGTGGAGTAACTCATTGCTAAGTACAGTTAGATGGAATTCTACTTCTTAAATTCTGCAGTGAAATATTAATAGAGTGGAGTTTTTTTGTCTGCTCATCTGTTGGTGGAGAGGTAGGTTTCTTTGAGGAGGCTGCAGATACTTCTACAGTTCACTTCCTCTGATCTTCAAAATGTTTATTAACCAAATAGGTATTACTAAAGGACAAGTGCTTGCTACATAAAAATCAGTTACCTTTATACAACAAACTCGGTGTGTTGTGCATACCATATGTTAGAAGCTTTATGCTAGTGGCTACTGCTTCTATTAAGTTTATACTTCCAGCATGTTTTAAAAAGAATATGCAAAGATGCATTGTAGAACAGAACTTCATCTAAATGCTAAAGAAATTTATAAATTAAATATATAAAGGTGCAGGTTCAGTTCCACAAATTGTATTTGTGCTATAGGCTTTATGCAGTATTAGACTCACCTTCAAGGAAGATGTTAAGCTTAAAGCTTTTGCTTCTGCAAAACTAAAGGAACTTAAAAATTGATTTTGAGGCTGGATTGAATTTTTGCCTAAATGCTCTTAAATCTAAAAATCTCGTTTGTTCTTAATTTGTTATATGTCTGTTGGAACTATAACACTTATGATTTTAGTCAAGGTTTGTGTGAACATCTAATACTAATTCCATGTTCCTAGTTCCTGGCTGTAGATTTCATGTACTGAACTCCTTTAATGTTTGAAATAATAAAAAATATTAGATTGAGGAAATTAAGCAAGCTCTGAGAATGAAAAAGGATGAAGAATTGGACAGACAGAGGAAAATATGCAACACTCGCAGGATAATAGAGGAGTGGAAGAATGAGCTCAATACAATGGCAGTCCCTGAGAATCTTCAGCCACAAGCTGATGCCATTAACAACGCGCTGAAAAAGCTGCGAGAAGAAAGGGCAATTGTTGAAGGTTGTATCAGTAATGTAACAACAGAGAAAATGAACCAAGAGAGGGAAAAGAAAAGTAAGTTGCTTGGGGTTTTATTTCCTGCCTTCTTTCTTTTTTTTATGACTGTTTGTATAGAATCTGTTTGTTCTTGATATAGTGAAATAATTTGCGATCTTTACCTCAAGCCTTATTCCTGTATTTTAACACATGTATCAGCACTCTTGTAAAAGTAGCATAAACCACAGCTGACCTTGAAACTGTCATTAAAAAATTAGTTCCTTTGGATCTCTAGGTGAGAAGGCTTCTTTGGTAGTTCCATTTTTTTTTCTGTTACTTAATGAAGGTGTGTATTATTAGCAGGATACAAAAGCCAAAAGTTGAAGCAGAAGCTATTTACTTTGAATATGCAATGTTTAAGCTTACCTTTTTGACAGTATATTAGCTACTGATGCTACTTTTGTCCTTTCAAGATTACTTGAACTAATCTTAGTTACGGGAAATTCCTTTTTAATAACCTAGGATTTACGATTCTTTCTAAAGAAACAAAACTTGATTGCTTGACAAGTACAGTTGTTGTATATATTCCTTAACAAATGTGATATAGTTGCCTATCTGTGGTACTTGTCATAGAATCCAGGGTAAAACTGAGGTATGGAAAGACCAAGTGACCTTGGGAAGGAAGCACTGTATGTTTTATTTTCTGTGCTTCTCAAGGTACTTTATCTGGTTTTTCCTCAATAGCATGTGCTTCTGCCCAAAGTCAATCATCACACGTTTGGTTTGTTGCAAGTTAGATTTCATGTTGCTGGTCCCACTTGTCGTGTTTTTGGTTTTAAATACAAATCTTAGAATCACAGAATAGTTTGGGTTGGAAGGGACCTTAAAGGTCATCGAGTTCCAACGCCCCTGCCATAGGCAGGGACACCTCCCACTAGATAAGGCTGCTCAGTGCCATGTCCAGCCTGGTCTTGAACACCTCCAGAGAGGGGGCATCCACAACCTCTCTGGGCAACCTGTTCCAGTGCTTCACCACCCTCACTGTAAAGAATTTCTATCTTATGTCAAGTCTAAATCTACCCCCCTTCCAATTTACATCCGTTGTTTCTAGTCCTCACATCTGATATCATATTAAAAATTCCTTCCCCTGCCTTTCTGTAGGACCCCCTCAGGTACTGATAAGTTACTATAAGGT
>VZTY01006504.1:76066-98542 GCA_013400935.1 Turnix velox | reverse complement strand
CTTCTCCAACCTGGCAGTTGATGCAAGCTGGGTATAGTGATCATTTTTATAGCTTATAAGAATCCTAGCTGGGTTTTTAATGATTCCAGCAGTTTTTCACAGCAGAGCAAGGCTGGAACCGGCCATACTTGCCCCTGTCTGTGGAAGGAGAGAATACGTGCCCAGAGCCTGCTCCACCCAGAGGAGGTTCTACTCATGGAAACATGGAGGTGTGGCAGATGCTTTCAAAGATGGATTATCCATCTGATAATTGGCAAGGAAATATTTCTTTTATGCAGTTTCAAACATAAAAGACATCAACAGGTTGGAACTTGATGATCTTTAAGGTCCCTTCCAACCTGAATTATTCTATGATTCTATACGTAGCTTGTTCACAGACCACATGGTTAAGATACTAATAGCATCCTGCTACTGGCCATTAGTTACCATAACCTGTCTACACACTGGACTAGATTGATGATGGAATGGCTTTACTAATCCAGGAGGTTTGTTTTTCTGTTTTCTTTTTTATCCTCCCCACCCCTTCTTTTAATTTTGTTGATGTTTGCTAGGTGACAACTATTGGATAGGGTCTCCTTTGCTGGGCAGGAGGTACAGAGGTGATGGTGACATGCAGAAGGGGGGACCTTGCAGACTGTTACCTTTCTGAAAAGTTAATTAGTACCGTAATTCATGGGCCAGTGGATACAGCACTAGATTCTGATGGAAAGGAGGAAAGATGAGAGATTCCCATATTAGCTTTGTAGACTTGTGTAACAACAAATCCCTTGCGAATTAAATGCATGCCCACTGAATTGCAGTTAAGTATGTTTAATTTTTTTTTAATTTGGATATGGTCCAGACAGGAATCTTAGTCTCACATATTAGGTGATGTACTGAAGTACGCAGTGGTGTTGGCAACAGATGTTGATAGAAAGTTGATTCTAGTACATATCAGAAATGCATATAGACTGACAAAGAGTTCTGAACCCTTAATATCTGATCCTACAGAGTAATGGCACTTCCACCCACCCCTTTGGAACAGGTTTCCCAGAGAGGTTGTGGATACCCTCTCTCTGGAGGTGTTTAAAGCCAGGCTGGACAGGGCACTGAGCAGCCTGATGTAGTGGGAGGTGTCCCTGCCTATGGCAGGGGGGTTGGAACTCGATGATCTTTAAGGTCCCTTCCAACCCAAACTATTCTATGATTCTTTGCTCTCACAAAGGCACATTGACAACCTGGGGACCAGCAAGGAGTCATCATAACAGCAACTGCAGCACATTTTCTCTGAACCTTAGCAATGGAAGCATCATAACAAGTATTATATATACATTATCTCACTCCTGGTTCTTCCCAGCTGAGCTCTTCAAGTTGCAATCTAAATCCTCTTGCAGCATCTGTTTTTTCTCTTCTGTCTAGGAAGAAGTTGCAGGCTTTGTTCAATTGAGCCCTTTCTAAGCCTACCCAAAAGATTTAGGCCATAAACAATGTACAGTTTTCTCATCACTGCCAACAGGAGCAATTTTGCCATTCAAATGTAGGGGATTTTTTAAAGTTGTGGTAAGAAAAACATCAGCCAATGTCCTTCCTGCGTGTATAAAGCAGTGAAGTATTTTTGACTCAAAGCAGCTTGAAATTTGCTCCTTCCCTGCAAAGCCTCGCCTGCTCTGCAGCATCTCCATTAAAATATAAACTAAGTACCATNATTTGCTCCTTCCCTGCAAAGCCTTGCCTGCTCTGCAGAATGTCTTGTGAATGCTGATACAAAACACAGCATCTCCATTATAATATAAACTAAGTATCAGTCAGAGTCTTATTAGCAAAGCATGATCTTTTATATATGCAGGAGCAAAGTTGATGATGCTTCTACTGTCATGTAAGTTTTTGAAGAAGTAATGAGTGGGATGCTGTTTTAGAAAAAAAAAAAAGTAATATCTGGGGTACTAGAAGTGTGCTTTTCTTAGCTTTGTAACAATAGTGTAGAAATAACTAAAGAGGTAATCCAACAGGTTTTAAGGAAATCCTTAAAGAATGTACCCAAACCCCTAAGACTGCAGCTCATTAAAACAAACTGAAACATAACTTTTTGACAGAGACGAGTAGAATATTTCTAAGATCTGACATTTTTGTCTTTTCTTTTGGCATGCAAAGATATTTGCATTTTTGAAAAAAGCTCAGAGAAAGGAGATAGGGAGGGTGTAGGTAATTAAATTTTAATTTTGGTTTTAAAGATCTTTTTCTAATTAGCTTTAAAAGCCAGTATCTAAGTAAATTGAGCTTCAAGGTGCAATCATCTTTTTCCTCCTGGATCTCAGTATTCAAAATTAAGAAGAAAGAATATTAGAGAAATGGGAGGAAAATTGTTTTTTTAAAGGCCTTTCAAGATAAGGATTTAACAATGCCTCATTATTAAAATATAATTGTGGCAGGTTGATGTTTTCTTATTTTTGAATTTCAAAGTAGTTTAGCAATCATGATTGGAGAAATGGGAAACTTAGACTCTATTAAAAGAAATTGAAAATTAGACTGAAAAGGTAAGGACTCTTCTTTCTTTTGTTTCATAATTGGACTTTTTGTGGTGGCTTGGTGTCTTATTTTCACTGATGTCCAGTCTTCCACAGATACTTTTCTGTGCATTGTTATTGATCACAGGCAGACTAATTTGAGTGCCTTTTGTTTCTTAAAGGCAGGCTAGCAGGCAGTTGGGTTTTGTTTGAATGTTTTACAGAGCTAAGTAGGTTTTCTTTGCATTTATGTGCTGGTTGGGGACATATGCTCACCTGTCAGATTTTACAGGCTGAGTGTGAGAGTCCCACGACCTGTCTCACTCATCTGCCATCTGCTAGACCATGTTGTGCATTTTTAGTGTCATGGTACGACCCCTGCCCTGCTCCTGATGAAGTTGCTTGCCAGGTCTCTCACTGAATGGGGCACTAGTGTGAGGAAAGCAGAATAATTGTGATTTCTCATGATTTCAACGTGTGAGGGCTTGTAAGTGTGCCATTTTTAAGCTAAAGAAAGCAGAGAACTGGATTTGATAACATTGGAAATATGTCTGTGAGGAAGTACATAAGCTGTTGTTTAAAGACAAGCAGCTAGAGGAATAACTGGAAACAGTTGGGTTTGTAAAGCAAGTAATATATGTATTTGAAATGGTGTGATGTTAACAATGATTTTTTTTCCTCTGTGAGGGAATGGCAGGTTTGCTACTTAACCGAGAATTCTGTATGTAAAGAAACTGATTTTAGAAGCTGATGTTTTTAAGCATAAGCATATTCTCAAGTAGAGAAGTGCTAATCATCTAAACTTTGTCATCATAAGCTTCCTTGTAATTCTGAAGCAGAGAACCATCACCACTAGGTAGTTGGCATTTATCATAGAATCATAGAATAGTTTGGGTTGGAAGGAACCTTAAAGATCATCTAGTTCGAACCCCCTGCCATAGGCAAGGACACCTCCCACTAGATCAGGTGGCTCATTGCCTTGTAGGTGAATTTGTATTTGTAGGTGAATGATGCACTGTTGATGTAGTATTTGAAAATATTAAAACATGGTAGAAATTTAAGCATCTGGGAAATTCCAAGTTAACATAAGCTTAAGCACTTCAGTGTGGTTTGAAAAGCAGCACAGAAATCTTTAAAGTTACAATCTTAGTCTAGGGATTGTTGTCTAGTAGCTGTCATGAGGATTCCTGGTAGTTTTGGTTTCCTTTAATATCTTTTCTTCTGAGAAAAGTAGTACTGTAAACAGTATGTTAATTAAATTTTCAGACATTGATAAACTATGAAAGGAGAGTAGCAGTTACTTAAAAGTGATATTGTTTCTAGGGGAGAGAAAAATAACCCTTTGGGTCATGAAGAGGGAGTGGGTGGTGTGTCAGTTTCCCTCTGCTTTTGCTGCCATGTCCAGTAATATGTTTATGAAAAGGTCCACAACTGGTATTGTCTCTGCAGTGCTACTATTTCACATCTCTCCCAGCAGCCTCCTTCATGCATCAGTTTGCTTCTGCAGGACAGATGATGCAGTTCTCCATGGAATAGTTGTTCATCTCTTGGAATTGCTTTCAGTATTTTTTCTATTCTAATAAAAGATGCCTACATATGATTTGTACTGTTCTGTTAATCTTATGGAGAAGTGCTGGTTTATATTTGCTGCTGCTGAAGTTTAATGTAGTTTCTAGATAAGTTCACAATCAGCTGTTTTTTATCTTCAACTGTTTTTTTGGGGGTTTTTTTGGTTGTTTTTTTTTCCAATCTGAAGTGCAAAGCCTTGAAAACCTGCTTGATAGTCCAGTTTGCAGCAACACTGGTCTTTGGAAGTTACTATCATTTTGTCTCCAGAGGCTTGCAAAAATGAAAGTTGAACTGATATTGAGTTTTGGGCTTTGGAAAGGTGGAAAGGGATGTTAGGCTCTTGTTGTGTCCACCTGAGTGGAACAAGATGGTGAACTGAACCTACTGAAATTGCAGCCAGGGCTTGGGGAGCTGTGCTGGAGTGTGAAACTCAAGACTTACCTCATTGCTTTTTATAAGATAGTTAAATATACATGGAGTCTTAACTTGTTGTTTCAAGTACTTTAAGCTGAAAGGGTCAGTCTTGCTTTCCTGAGCCCCTGGATGATCCCGATTCATCCTTCTCTTGGATTCCAGATGAGAGTTTGACAAAGATGGTGAGCTGAATAGGTGACATAGGCAGTAAAACTGCTGTGTTTCTTATTTCCCACCTGCAGAGCAGTTTCTTGTTGCTCAGGTAGGATCTGTGTGTGTTACATGTATACAGCACACTCCACAACAATCTTTGGATTCACTCTCAAGAGCTTTGTCTTTCCATGTTGAAGTGTACTCTTTCTCACAGAGCTTTTTGTTTTTACTGAATCACTGTGTCCCCAGACAAGGCTCTAGAGTGCAGAGAGGAAGAAAAACCCAGTCCATTTCAGGTCTATTCATTAGCTGTGGTCCTGTTGGTCTGTGTGAGGTGGCCAGCAGTGACCAAAAGATCACTCCTCATTTCTGTACCTTCACTTCACTGCCTGCCAAACTAAGCAAGCTGCCAGAAGCACTGAGGAGCTGAAACACCTTCATGGAGCAAAATTATCTTGGCTGTGCTGTATAAAAATGTGTGTGTATTTTTCTGGTCATGCCCTGCAAGCTGACATCTGAGAGGAAATTGTTCTGGGAAGGTATATATTTGCTCTGCTCTGAGACCACCAGCCTTTGTGCTGAATGCCTCGTGTGGGACAACATATTCAGCTTTATGGGTGAAATTTGCCAGATCCTCAAATGCTTTTGCTTGTGAGCATATTTGAAAATCAGAAGAGGTGATGACCCTTTTAAAATAAAAATGGAATTGCTGGCAGGAAGGAAAGGTAAAACTGTGTTTTCAACCTTTAAAGATGGTTATAAAATGTGTATTGGCTTTTTTCATAATTTATAGTGAAACTCCTGTTGCTTTTAATAAAATGAGACTTCCAGTCAGAATTTCATGATTATGAATGTGAGCATTTTGTTATCCAGTTTGCATTTATCCTACAAATAATAATTTTCTAGCAGAACTGTGGGCATATACATAACTTAATGGGATTCTCTGTCACACATAATTCTTTCTGAAGTTACAGTATTGAACTCATTGCCGAATCCTTCAAGTCCTTGAATGTGGCTCAAGAACTGAATTAGTGGTAACTTTCATGATTTTTAATTTAATTTTTTCCTTATTTCTTAGACATTTAAAACTTCCTGTAATTCATGATTAGATTTACTGTTTCAAGTGCTTGTTTAAAAGGCACCTTAGCTGCAGAAGCAAATCAATATTTACAGTGCATTAGTGCCACAGAGAATTTGAAGCCTTGTGATTAGAGTTCATTGCTGTTTTATCCACTCTTCAAAGAAACCACAGACTTCAAACGGTATCAGCCATCATCCTGGAATCAGTGACATTGTGTCAGTCCCATGCGTACTTCATCTTGTGGTTTAATTATTAAATTCCTTTCCTTTGATTTTTATTTTAATATTTCGAGTATATCCTCTTAAAATCTATAAATTCTAGTAAACCAGAGGATTGCAACTGACAATATATTGGTAGAAAAAATATTTTGAGTCTATGTACTCTTTAATGTCATTGCTTTATTGGAGAGTATCAGAGCTGAGTTAGAATTGTCTCTCAAAATAGAGATGGAGATAGGAGTGGAGGAGATATTTACAACTTGTGGCTGACATAGTGTGAGTAAGATTTAATTCATGAATTAGGACCTGAAATGGTATTGACTGTTACCAAGCAGCATACACTGCAGCTAGCTCTGTGGGTTTGTCTCCTTTCAGCAATAAAAAAAAATTATTACCATATGCTTAAATGTCTAGTTTAACTGGGAAATACATAGATCCAGCTCACCTGAATTATTGTGGTTTATGATCCATGTTATTGCAAAGTTTGGTTAGTAATGCAAATTACATTTCCCTATGTATGGAACCATTTCCATAAGGCAAGCCTAGAACTGATCATCTTGTGATTTGAAGAAGCACTCGTTAAATGCTGGCAAATATCTCAATAACTAAGATACTAAGTTATGTTAAAATTGAATATTTGGGGATTCTGTTGCATAATTATCTTCCTGTGTTGTGAAAAGTCTCTACTGCTTCCCACAGTGCAAACTCTCAGGTTTTCTTTAGAAAGCAAAAGATTAGGCATTGGTAATTGCTCACTCGCCTCCAAAAGTGCTGACTTGAGTTCCAGCTTCTTCCTTTCTTCGTTGGCAATTCATCTTCTCTCCTTAGAAAAGTTCACCCAATTGAACTTTTGTTTTCTTAAGGAATTTGAGGAAAAAGTGTAAAAATACGAGAACATTTTGCTACCACCGTGCTTATATATAGATGTATGAGCATAAGGAGCAAGTGAACTCGTGTTTGAAAATTGTAATTCTCTGTGGTAGGGTGTGTAACTGAGGCAAACAGGATTTATATGCAAGGAACAGATACAGATTGGCTGTTTTAAGTGGCACTACATACTGCAGAGACACTGTTTTACTGAGGCTAATTAATAAATGAGGAGGTATAGTCAGGGCTGTGCCAGCAGAGAATGGTGTGGTGGGGCCTTTGCTGGGACTGCAGCTGTGCCACCTCTGTTAGGGGCATCTCTTGCCATCTGATGATGTGCTTTTATTGTTTGCCATCTAAAGGGAGATGAGAGGCTTAACCTTCAGTTGCTTCATGAAACTTGAAGCAGTTGAAGACAAGGCAGTCAAAAAAAAACCACTCTGATTTTATTAGTATAGACTGAGCAATCAAAATCGAAGTGGAGTTAACTCAGACTATAAATCTTTTCTGTGTAATGAAAGTGTTTTTTCTTGAAATATTCTTTTAGTTACTTGTAGTGCTGTTTTATCTATTAAAATGTACAATGTGCATTTGTAAAAGGAAAACACTTGGTGGCAATTAACTGTTGTATTTTTGTTCTGCAAATATTAATTTAAAAAGAATTTTCAAAGGAAAGAGAAACAGAGTGATTGTGGGTTTATTTCTCTTTTGTTGGATACCAGGGTGGGCATGAAATAGAGTGACTGGTGTTTCATCCTCTAACATCTGTGTGTATCTCAGCAGCATGAGCCCTAGTTCTTTTTTTTTTAAAAAAAAGTGCTCTCATGCTTTCTCTGTGTGGTATAGCTTTACGTATTTCCCACTATCTTGATAATGCCATGTAAAATATGATGTATTTTAATACCATTACACATAGTGTTAAAATAAAGCTATTGTAAAATTTAATATTAGTTATTTAAATCCCCACTGTAGTGTTTTTCTGCTGATATTATAAGAGTGCCATCAGGACTGTTTCATCAAAGCATTGAAATAAAATAGCTTTGTTTTCATTCTCAGGTGTTGCCCAGCATGCCTTTCCCCCTAACTCTGCTGCTCACCTGTCATACCTTTCACCTCTCCCACTTTGCATTCAGGTTTCCCAGTGCAGCAATAAAGAGAAATTCAGCTGATAAATCACGTCCCCTCCATTCTGATGCAGAGTGAGAGAGTGCCAAAAGGTCGCAAATACAGGCAATGAAACTTCTATTTGGGCAAGGAAACGATAGATATGTGGACATTTGTTGGAGGATAATAAATGAAATTGGAAAAAATTAAGTTGTATTTCAAGAGAAACTAACCTTAATGTGCCATCAGAGTTTCCAGAATGGATTTGACCTCTACATATATTAAAAGAACCTTCCTTTCCAATCAGTCCACCTGCCTGCTGCATCATTTATTACTAATGAAATATTTTTCTCTTGCCAGTCTTGCCAGCTGGAAGGCTAAGGGAATCAGGGTAAATCAGCACACATCTTGTTTCAGCTGTCAGGGAGAAGCAGAGGAGGAATGCAGAATAGAAAACAGTCACTTCCATAAGTTTTGAGAAGGAAACAGGGAGCACATTGTAGAAACAAGGAGCTGCCTTTTGCTGCTGAGGGACAGGTGTGCAGCTTCTCATGAGAATGTGGTGCTGTGGCCATGGCAATAGGGTGGGGGACATGTCATCCTAGTTGAGCTCCTCCTTTGTCACTAGGCTGTTTAATACTGGTCTTTGGCACTTACTGTTTAAAACAGCCTGTAGGTCGGTCACCTTAGCCTCTTAGTTGTTCAAATTTTGGTTCATATTTTTTCCATCAAGGTTTTATTTTTCCAAGCTTTACTTTATAAGTTCTCTCTGTTTTTTTNTCATATTTTTTCCATCAAGGTTTTCCAACAGTTCTCTCTGTTTTTTGATTTTACTCACCAATTAACAGATAGTGATGGTATCTGTTAGTATGTGTAAGGCCACTGAGCTGTGCCTGGTTCCAAGAGTTTGATTTTGCCCTCGTTTTCCCCTCATGCAGCCAAGCTGCCAAGGCTGTGGTTTAGAGGAAACAGACCTTGTCCTTGAGGAGCTATGCTGAGGTCAATGACTACTTACTTTGTGAAACCACATCTGGTCGAAACCACCCATCCAGAGCTTGAAAAAATATTTTTATTATGTGGAAAACATTTGAAATGTAGTCAATGTTTATTTGCTGTCTGTTTTGTTTCTCAGATATGCCTCTTCATGTGCGACGTAGTAGTGACCCTGCCCTGATTGGCCTCTCAACCTCTGTAAGTGATACAAATTTTTCTTCAGAAGAGCCTTCAAGGAAAAACCCTACAAGGTGGTCCACAACAGCAGGCTTTCTCAAGCAGAACAACCCTGGTGTACCCAGTGCTCATGAAAGAAAGGTATATTTCTTTTCCCTCTGTGTCCAATAAATGACAAATATGCATGAATTTTGAACTTCTGTTTTTTCTTTCTCTTTGCTTTTGGTTTAAACTTGTTTTTTTCTGACCTTGTCCACCAAACCCCATCGTTATCAGAGGACTATTTGAGTCTCATATCTCCTGCCCTCGGTAGACTTTCACTGATGCCCACAGCAGGGGGTCTACAAAACTTGATTTTGCAGTTAACTTTAATTGCTCTGATTACTCATTACTCTACAAAGTAAGGTCTGAATGCTGTCATGCATTTTCTTTGAGGCAAATAGGTCATATTTCTAATGATCCTAACTGATCTCCATAAAAGTGCTGATGTCAGTAAATGATGTGCGTACCCACAGATAGTCTGGTCTGTCTTTATGACTTGCCCTTGCTAGTTTTTGCTTTCTGATGCACTAGTCAAGTAGTTCAAACCACAAATTACAGATGCTATCTCTCCTTGAAAGCATTCATAAAACTAAAATAGTGAAATGCAGAGTGAGTATTTTTGCCTTCATTTTTTTGGAAATGATTGCAGCATCTCTACATGCATTGCATTATTAGCTAGAGAAGTCAGCAGGAAGCTCTCTTCTCAGTGCATAATTGAAAAAAATTTGGAAGAAATATTCCCTTTTCTACAGCCCTGACATTGCCCATAATGGTGATGGCAACTTGCAAATGGAGTCACAAGGAAAAAACTATTTATATTTTCCAATAAAAATGAATAATTTTTAAGGAAGTTGCTCTTTTGGTTACTATTCTGACTGCTCAGCACAACATCTTGTTGGAAAGTATGCAGCTTATTGCAGCTATTTTATTTTTTTTCTTTATTAATATTAGTTTCTTGCTGTACAAAGTTGAATTGAGACACTGCAACCAGGGTTCCCATGCCCCAAATAAAGAAGTCTTTTTATCCTGCTAACAAGCTGAAGTATCCTTGGTGGGCTTCTGGTTATTTCAAAAGCATCTATAAAATCACAGTGCTCATAGGCATTGAGTTCTATATTCTTACAGAGGTTGTCAATTTATCCTGGTATCACTGAGTCTCTGCTAAACTGGCATTTCAGGTAGAAAATGGTATCTTTTTTTTTACTTGTACTGGTGTGGCACAGAAGGGTGTATTGTATGGAAGAATATTCTTATGTTACTGTGATTTGGAGAAGAAAAGTGATAATCTAATCCATTTCAAGTTGTTAGCATTTTCAATTAGTTTTTCTGAAATCCTAATGAGACTGCATTTCATTACTTCACAAGCAGAGCTAAGGAGGGCTTTACAGAGTGTAATCAGTTTTCTTTGGGTGTTTGAAGTTAGCAGAAGTTGGAGAGAGTTGAACAGCAGCTAATCTTTCACACCAATATTCTTGCACCATTAGTTGTTTAGCATGTACTTACTCTTGATTTTTGTGAAAATATTTCATATCTGCTGGAGCATTGTGACCGAACTGGAAAGAAATGCAAGTGATCTCATGTAGAGGTGGGAAACAAGGCAGAAGAGCTCATGAAATCAATATCAGAAAGAACTAATGTAGGTTAGTTAGTACAGTAGATAATGATAATATCTTTTACTTTGATTGCACACTCTATAATTGATCCTTTGTATAAACCAGATTATCAAGCGCACTCTTTTTAATAGGTAAGATGGAAATAAACATGAGAAGCTAAATATTAATTGCTTGTGCAATGTAGAATCATAGAATAGTTTGGGTTGGAAGGGACCTTAAAGATCATCTAGTTCCAACCTCCCTTCCATAGGCAGGGACACCTCCCAGTAGACCAGGTTACTCAGTGCCTTGTCCAGCCTGGCCTTTTAATCTTGAGTTCTTCTGTGATAGACTGTTATATTTTTTTTGGTACTTCCAGCTGCTTGATTTCTTCTTGTGAGTTGTGATTTTGTAGTGAATCCTATTTCTCTTAGGAATGGATATTGATAGTTCTTTCTTTTTCCAGTATTATGAACAATTTAATTTGCAGTTGCATGCTAAAGCACTTTTGAAATGTCTGTCAGCAGTCACTTACCAAAGTAGTAATGCTGAATATTTGCAAATGTGTTTTGTTTGTTTGAACTACAGCAAAGTCCTCACTACTTTCTTATGTTCAGCTGTTTTCTTCAGCTACTCAGATAGCAACAACTGATGGCTGTGCTTTGTTCCAGACTGTTTCCTTGATTATAGATGACACAGGCGTTTCAAGCAAAGCAATGAGAACAATCTTAATTTTCTGCTCAGTGCATTGGGCTCGAGCACCCATATATCTTTTGTAGGCAGTTGGCACTACGTAATGTTTTCACTGCAGTTCTCTTTCTTGACAGCACAAGAACATATGTTCTTGGGCTGAGATTTGCAGCACAGTTGTAGATTAGCAACTTTGCCCCAGCAGTATCTTGCAGAAACAAGAGAAGGGTTTCTGGGAGAGTTGCCAAAAGCTTCATCCACCTACTGACTCTTAGAAGTGACATTACTTTCAGCCCGTCACCTCTGAAGAGAAATAATTGACAGGTAGAAACCCTGTCCAATTTTTGGAGCAATTAGCAGAAACTGCGTGTATCTGGCAGAAGGGATTTATTTCTAGGGGGCAAGGGAGAGAAGACTCCATATTGGTGTTTGTTTCATTTTGGGTAAGAAGAATTTGGAATGGCAGGAAAATGGGCAGATGCCCAAGCTGACATGAAATGAAGGGGTGGGAGTGGTGCCATGCACTGAGGGCTGTGAGGAACCAGGGCATATGCCAGGAGTTCTGGGCAACTGGGAAGGGAAAAGGAGCACTGGGGAAGAGAGAAAAAAAATTGAGATGTTTGAAAGATCTTGTTTAAGAAATTGTAGCACTATCTATAGTTATCAGGGTCAATGAAGCTGAACATGAAGCTCTCCTGTGTCCTTAGGAAGAGATGGACCACAGAGAGTAAGAGCTTGGTTTGGAGGGGCCTGAGTAGGTCCTGCAAAGACTTGAATGTGTGTTGAACTTGAGATGTGTTTTTACTGCAATAACTAGGATGTTTTGGTATGAAATTGAACTGGACAACCAGTCTGACTCATTTTTCATGGTACTTATTGGTAGAATGGTATTTATTGTCAGGATATCATGATAATGCTGTGTGTTTTCTTAGAACTGGAATCTCTGCTTTCTGTGTTGTTGATCTTTAAGAGCAACTCGAAACCAGAGTCAAAATAATTATTTATTTTATGGAAAAAATTGCTATTGATTATTTACAAGTTGCTGTAGTATTGGTAGACAGGTAGTTCTAGATCTCTTCCTTATGTATTGTTCCCACAAGTGGTCTCAGATTAATGATTAGGTCTCCACATCTATGGAAGAATTCCCAAAATTGGCTTGTCATTATCAGCAGCTTTAGCAGATAGATTTATTTCTTGTACCTTTAAAAGAATTCTACTTTAAACTGTATATCAAAATCACTTTCAGGTACTTTTTATGTGTGTGAGACACATCTGTATTACCTAGTGACTCATGGCTTGACTTAATCCCATCTCTTGCTTCCTTGAGCCATTGTAATGAAAAGAGAAGAATTCTCTTAGTAAAAATATCTTCTCAGAGGCCTGCAGTAATACCTGATTTGCAAGCTGTAATTTTGTTTGAATTGTGTTGAGCTGCACAGCTGAAGCGATTGTGTGCAGCTGAAGCGTATCAGCTCCGCTCTTTTTCACTGCAGTGGAATGTTTTTTGCTGTTGTTGTTTTCTCAATGACTGCAGGTTTCAAACATAATCTTAATATTTCACTACCAAAACCCACTGCCTTAACTAGCTGTACTTAATATCCTTAATAGGTGTGAGCTGCAGATATGAAATGGGTTTTATTTTCCCTTATATGTTTGTATTACTGCTTTGGAAGAATATAAATGCGACAAGCAGATGTGTTGTATCTGTGAATTAATTAACCACTATGTTTTCAGTCTGAAGTTATTTTTTTGTAATATGCTTCTCCATTTGAGGCAAGAAACTGCACATCAGTACAAATTAGTTTTACACATTTGGATTCTGCTTCTCAGAAATGCAAGGCTTGTCCAGTTTACCTACCTTGCTTAATGCAGGGATGTACCGTGGCTAACTGGCTTATGAAAAATTGACCATTGTGACTTTCCTGAATTTGATTCATGTATTCTTGCATCAAAGAAAGCAGCATTGGTACAGCAGGAGAAGGGGAAATGTACACTAAGGAGAGCTCAAAAGAGAGTGATGAGAGAGAAAAATGATTGCGTGTGGGCTTCTGTGCCTCTCTTGCTCCTGGATTCACCCACCTAGAGCAAAGCAAATGGCACGTAACATGCTCTGCATGGTGGATCGTCATCAGCAAACACGTAGTTGATTCTATTTGTCACACTTTTGCATTTTTTTTCTTGTCTTTTTGCATTTGTCATTTAATCAGCAACCAGGCTTTTTGTTTGCTTGTTTTTAAATTAGTATATATACCCAGATATGGGTTTTGAGGTTGAAAATAGTTGTGCTTCACAGGATTGTTTTCAGGGAGCACTTTCTTCCTACTCAGGAACTTTTTGGGCTCTGTAAACTGCACAATTAGAATTTGTAGTCTGGGAATGAGTGAGATCTAAGTATCATCTGGTGTCAAATCCCTCACCTGTTGAGCATTGTGTTTCCCACCATCTCTTATTGCAGTTATTTTCACTGTTCCTATGGGTTGATACTACAAGTTTTCAGGTGATTGTATTGTAGATTTTTTTATTTATGTGAAAGATGCAGTACTTTTTCATCCTCTTTGTAAACAGAATAAAAAAAAAAATGCAATAAAATAGGAGAAGCCTGCATGTGTTGTATGAAAAGCTTCAACAATAATAGCACGTCAGTGTCAAAATCAGATTTAAAGTGAAAATTAGTTTCATTTAGCTTTGAGTCTTTTTTAAACACTGCTTAGTGGAGTTTGCTTCATCTCCATCACCAAAGACTCAGTATTTCAATTGGTTTTAACTGTAATGCAATGGATTTAAGAGTCTGACATAGGAACTGTGTGTTACTGTCATTTTATAGCCATGCAACTTGAATTGCAGAGTGTAAATCAATGGGATTGAGCAGGGAAGGCTGCAAGCTAAAAGACTGGGCATTGTTTTGGGAATAAGAGACTGGAGTGTTGCTTCTTGGGAACCTTCACTTCTGGTTCATATTTGCACAGAAGGGAGGCACGATGTACTGATTAACTATGTTGCTAAATTGCTATAATGCAAAGGAATCAACTAAGGAGAAATCAGAGTAAATGCAAAGAGCCTGGCATCAATGTTGTGATAGGTTTTAAACCCATGCATAATGAGTGCAGCTTTCTGCTTTCAAAATAAAAAATACAATGTTTAAAGTAGAAATTCTGAAGGATTAAATAGCTGTGAGCATCCAGGTTTATGCTCAATTTGGTGAGACAGCCACAATTTTTGTCATTTCAAGTGAGACTTTTCAGTAGACTGAGAGGACAGGAGAATGTGTGAGAGATGATGAAATAGAGTGTTTTAATGGAGTGAATGTTGTTATAGGAGAGAGATTAAAGGAAATTTACAAGACCCAAAACCTACATGCACCAGGGTTTTTTTTGTTTGTGATAGAATTTTGTCTCTGGCAGCTTGTCACCTGATGATGAAATAGTGTAGAGGAATGGTATCCAAACAGAGTACAGAATAAAGCAAATATAGTATGTGTTATTGTTTTTGTCTTGACTAGTGTGTAAAATTCATGACTTTTACAGAATCACAGAACTGCTGAGGTTGTAAAGTACTCTGGGGATCGTCTGGTCTGACCTCTCTGGTCAAAAAAGGGTTCACTAGATCAGGTTACTCAGGTCTGCATCCAGACAGGTTTTGAGTATATGCATCCCCAAGGATGGAGGCTGCACCACCTCTCTAGGCAACCTCTTACACTGTTCTGTTGCCCCTACAGCAAGAAAGTTGTTTCTAATGTTCTGATAGAATTACTCATATTCCTTAGTGTCCACTGCCTCTTGCATTTTCACTGGATACTACGAAGAAGGCTCTTTTTACAGAGCAGCTGGTGATATTTTAGTGCAATAAAAATTAAAATATCTATTTGAGGTCTTAACATTTCTCACTTTCAAAATGTGAAAACATCTACAATATTTCTCATCTTCAGGATGGGGATGAGAGACATAAAATGAAAACTCTTTGCCTGGAACACGGAGAGGGAGCAGCCAGCATGTACCACTTGATGCTGTGCTGTTCTCTTTGTGGGGTACTGGGAACATGGGCAGGATTCAAGTGTTTGCACCCAAAAGTCAGTCTTGAGCAGATGCTTTAAAAAGCAGTGGAAAAGCCAACCACAAAAAGAACAAATCCAAGCTGAAGGTGTGATTTTCTCCGTCTCTTTTGTTGTTTTACCTCTTTTTGCTTTGAGTCATCCATTAATGGAGGACCTGTCTATCTAATTCTCTCTTTTGTCTCCAAAACAGACAAATTATTAGCTCTCTCTATCTAGTGAGGTTTTTTTTCACTTCTGCTCTCAATCTGACTCTAAGCAAGTCTGTTGGTCACTCTCAATCTTTGTTCTTCATCAGTAGTGTAGGAAGAATGTGTCTTTTTTTCCCATTGCTGGGCTATTGCATTTCTCTCTCTCTCCCTTTGTGATGGGTGAGTTGTGCCTGGGTGAGTGATGTCTGACCCGTGGCTGAGGAGACAAGGTGCTGTATCACGAGGTGGGAGTGCTGAGAAGAGTCTGGATGAGCGAGTTTCTTTCTAGTGATGAAGGAATGGTGGTACGTGGGGAGGTTGTTTGTCTTTTCACTTCAGTGAGTGCAGTGTACAGCCCTGCTCTGAGAGGGTGAAAGCTGTGCTGAAAACACAAAGCTCTCAAGTACTTGGTATGGGATAATTGAAGTTGTAACGAGTGACTGCCTTTTGCTCTGCCATTTATCTGAGTGATTGTGTACTTTGCAATTTCCCATGTTTAAATGTTCAGCTCTATTTCTTTCAATTTTTGATGTTCTTGCAGCTTTCCCTGGGCTTAAGGGTCAAAAAACACTGTGCGTGACAGTGTAGCCTGATATAAGATTGAATAACTTTAAAAAAAAATTAAAAAAATTGGATATTCATGGATGTTCAGGTTTAGTAATTTTATTTTGGTTTTTTTTTGAGTTTAGAAGCACACACAAATATTTTCATTGACAAAAGTTGATTCTGGGTTTTGCCCTGCTTTCATCTAATTAGTTGTAATCCACAACCATGGTTTTACAGTATATGCCTTTGGTTCAGGAGTTTCTGCAGATTCCTTAATTTATCTGTTTTGTTTTTCATATTGTTGACATTGTGTATTGGTGGAAAGCAGGTTTGGTTTTGGTTGAAAATGTAGGTTGTAAGAAAAAGAAGTTTCAAGTACAATCCAATTTGCTGGCTCTTCCCTATATTGCTCTGGCAGGACTCTGTGTAGTTTTAACTGTGATTACAGCAAAAAAGACTGAAATATTCCATGTATTTTTAAATGAACATAGGTTCATGTTGCAGTGAATACTAATAATACAAGAAAACTAGTAAAAAAAACCAGGCAAAGTAGTCTCAGAATAAAAACCAGAGCTGACATGGACCTAATCAATAGAGAAGAGTAGTATGGCTGGGTGTAGCTTCATGATGCTTTCAGTCAACTGGTTCATTTATTTTTCTTTAAAATGAAAGTGTAGAAAGCCATGCCATTTTAGTTAAATGTACAGAAATAGAATGCAGCTTCTGAATTATAGTAGGAGAATACCATCCGCTGTGTGTTGAGTTGTTTTGCATTATCTGTCTTGAGATTTTTTTATGAAATTAATAGGGAAAGAGTGAATAGAAGCAGCAGCTCCTTTCCTATCCCTCTGTCTGAGAAATAACAATGAATACTGATAATTTCTGGCTTTGCATGTATGTGTGCAGAGATCGTGGCATTTTTGATTTTTCTGTTGTAAACAACAGAATGTTTGCATGGGCAGTCTTATGTTTTTCAGTTAACTCTTAATTTAACCCATGTTCTTTGACACTAAATATTTACATAAAACACTGCAGTCACAGAAAGCTGTCTGTTCATCATGGCCCCTGGTTACTGCTTTTTTTTTTTTAAGATCAAACCTTGCTTGTTAATCAAAGAGTAACATGAAATATATGAATTGGAACTGGACAACTCTGGTAATTGCTGAACTTAAGCAGATAAAGGTGATACAACTTAAGCAGAACCCTGGTTTTTCAATTGCCTTATTGGCATTTAATGAGCTATTGTTGATACATCTTAATTCCATTCATGAATCTATGAAGAGGGTGATTTCTTTCTGCAAATGTCAGAATGACTGCAGAGTGGTCATTCTTCTCATCTATTTTCATCATAAATAGGCCATGCAAGTTGTTTATCTGACTGTTAGATTTGCATCTTCTGCATCTTAAAACAGTATTTACCAATTGCTGGAAATGATTTGTGATCTGTGTTTGAGCAACTGAGTTGCAAGTCAAAAACATCAAGCTTTCAAACTGACCAGTAGAATCATAAAGTGAAGTGAATCTACTGGAAGGAAGAGGAAGCTCTTCCAAGAAGTAGTGTCAGATGGATATGTGTGATGATATGACTGGTACAATTAGCTATGAGATAAACTCTTCAAATTTGGTTGAAGTTGTTGATAAAAAAATGCTGATGGATAGAGAGAATAGTTCCAAATTTGATCCCTATGTAAAAAGGTTTTTTTTATTCTAAAAGGGAAGATCTGTTTGTTAAATACTTCTGTTGGTTGAATTAGTTTTCCATATAGAATATATTTGTGCAGCCTGCTTTTTTTTTTTTGCCTTTTTTTTCAAGAAAAAGGGATCCACTTGGTCTTATCTCTCATTTATTTGTTTAAAGTCCAGTTAAAAATAAAACCAACAACAAAACCTCCAAAAACCAACCAAGCAAAAGAACTCCAGGAATAAGTTTACTAGGTGTTCATACAGCATGGAAAATAGGTATATGTGTATAATTACTGCATTTATAAACAGATGTTTGTATCAAACAGATGTATTTGCATAAACAATATGAATGTTTTGTTAATTCTGTGATTCTGCAGTAATTACAGCTTTTAGCATCCAGTTGAGAGTGACACTAAACTGTTCAGGGTCTAACGTGGACATAGTGTAGCATAAAAAAAAAGAAGAGCAGCCTCTCTCATGATTCAACAATAAATACATAGGAAGAAATTTCTGACTATTCAGACTTGGTGATAATCTCTCAGAGAGAAGTTATTGTTAGATGACAATAACACATTCACCAGCAGGGGGGATTGTGCATAATCTTTGGTTATTTGTCAGATTTTGATTTTGTTTTTTTACCTTTCCACCACTTTGAACAAGAGAAATTGTTGGTTTGACTTATTTGTGTCACTAAAAGAGAAGAACTGCATAAGAGATGCAACAGGAGAAAGTCAATGTGTATAGACTGTTCCCTGGCTTTTATGGCCCTGCTAAGGGACAGTCAGACAAAGCAGTGACTGGATTCTACTCTCCTTTTCTAAGCAAGAGCCTAAGCATGCTCCTTGTTTGTTGTGTGATTAATTCTGGTGGGAAACCAGTATTTTTTTAGTTACTCCAAGACACAGACTTTTTGTGGCAGCATAAACTGACTTATGGTGGTGATTTGTTCGACTGGTTGCTTCTGCAGACATTTTTACAAGGTTCTCTTGAGCTGTCTGAATTCAAGCTTTAATGTCTTAAAAGGGAAGGCTTATTTTTACTACAGTCTCTTTCAAGACAAGAAATTGTCAATTAAGGAAGTTTAAGTTTGATATGTCTGTTAAAATAGAACTCCTACATGGGAAGCCTTAGAAAACTGTGTTATGTATCATGGTTATACTGAGACCTTGATTTCTGAGCAAAAACTGTCATATGTACACATAAAATAATGTTGAGAAGGGCATTTGTAAGGAAATTGATGCTACATTCTGTATTTTAAAATAGTTTTTATTGGACTAACACTGTGCCAAGCTGAACAAGTATCAATTCAGTAACGAGGAAAAGGAAATACTTGTGCTGGTAGAATGAAATTCTGATATAAGAAAAGGTCAAAAATTTCCTATGTGCTCCAAATAAAAAACCCCAAAGGTTTTAGCAGTAAATGTGCACTGGTGTTTGTTTTGGTTTTTTTGGAGACTTTTTAGAGATTCTTAGAAGCAGTTGTAATGCAGAATAAGAATAATGCAATCAGAATACTTACAGCATGCTTACAGTACATTTGTAATCTTCTTTTGAAAAGCTAAGCAGAATTTCAGTTTCATATATCATTTTAGTTGAGGGAAGCTAGTCTGTTTAAGTTATTAGTAATTCATTGGGCTTAGGGGAGATCCCATGCTGAAGGATCTGTATCAATGTTTTTATTGGCTTAAAGTGATCAGGCTGGCTAAGTACCAATCAGGTTTAGTAGCTAAAGAATCTGTATAACTAGTGGGAAAGACATGAAGACAAACTCATCAATTAAAAAGGAAAAAAAGAAAAAAAAAATTTATAACTCTCAGTGGAGTAAATGTATCTCCATAAGCACAATCTCCATCTGCTGCTGTTTTACAAGTGTGACAGTATTACCTTCAGGCACACCAAGCAAAACATTATTATGTGGAATAATAAAGTCAGGTTTTGAACTCTGTAGCATTCTATGCTGACATAAGGACAGGTCATGGAGCAGTGAGCTTGGATTGTAAAATTGATTACATACAGAGGCTTGGGAAGACTATGTGGCTTTAGCTGTTACTGGATGAACTGGTGTGTGATGTGTTTGTTTTTGGTGAGAGTGACACTGAAGAGCATGATGCTCTGAAAGCCTTGCTGACTGTGTGCTTGTGAAGTCTATGCACTGGAGGATTGAGGTTGGAAAAGAAGGGTAGTGAAGCACAAATGTGTGCAGGAGTTACAGAGCCACTAAAGGCTTTGCTTGGGATTGAGTGATGTTAAGGAAGGAGAGATCTCGCAATTGAATGTCCAGACAATCACATTGTCCTTGGGTCCAGCTGGACCTGCATTCTCCTTTCTCAGTTTTCCTTTCGTATTCATTTAATAACCAGCTGCATTGTTTGTGTGCAAGGACTGGTTGTTTTTTATAAGACACTTTTTTGTTTCTTTTAAACTAGAAAGATGAAAACTACAGGAGCCTACCACGAGATACTAGTAGCTGGTCTAACCAGTTTCAGAGAGACAATGCTCGTTCATCGTTAAGTGCCAGTCATCCCATGGTGGACAAGTGGCTGGAGAGGCAAGAACAGGTAATATATATGTGCATATATATATATTACTTTATCAATCTTATCTTTATGCTACTCCAAGCAATTACAAAGTGTTTATTGTGTGATACAGGCTCTCTAAGCATGATACAAGTTCCAGCAGTCTGCTGACTGA
Source organism: Turnix velox (assembly GCA_013400935.1). Classification (NCBI taxonomy): domain Eukaryota; kingdom Metazoa; phylum Chordata; class Aves; order Charadriiformes; family Turnicidae; genus Turnix; species Turnix velox. Next base: position 78,000 of record VZTY01006504.1, on the reverse strand, counting down.
ATTTGGATGGATAATTCCTTGTTCCTAAAAATCTGCTTCCTAAAAGACTGAAATGGACAGCTGCAAGTTACTTAGTTTTTGAGTCATAAATACACTTGTATAGTATGTGGAATGCTGCTGTTCTCCACAACTGATATCAACAGGCTTATTTTGATTAAAGAGTATTATTTTGGTAAATATTTTGCCATTGAAAGCTAATAATATTGCTACAGAATAGCCAAATGTTGGGGCACTGCAATTTTAAATGCTTGTTTTTCCTCACTAATATCTGTTAGTTATAAATTCTAAGTGTTATATTTATCTAGTGTACGTTTGTACTGCTTTTGGTCTTGAGATTTTTTGAGGCACTAAGTAATTCCAACTTGGGTTTTTTTTTTTAATTAATAAGTTGGTAATCACAGAGTTTAAAAGATCTGAAATTGAGATTTCCTATCACTTTATGTATTTCTGTGTGTCTGGGATTTTCCATGAAGTGTCTTCAAATGTATAATGAAAATACACCATTGCTATGGAGACTAGAAATATAGCAGGAAGCCCATATACCAAAACGTGCATATGTGGTATTATTACCTCATTTTTCTTCTTTATACAATGTGACATGAAAACATTGTGTTTCTTACATTGAATGTACATGTTGTACAGGCTTTGTAATTTACTTCAATATAGCATAAAAACCAAACTGGCTTTATACAGAGGAGCTTCAAAACAAAATTTGCTGTCTGACAAAGCCCAAGCTTCAACACTCTGGCTTGTGAATTGAGGAGAAGGTTCAGAGTCCAGCACTGGGCTGGAATCCAGAAGAGGTCATGTTCTCCCACAAATCCCACATCAATGTTTGAAGCCCGGCATTTCCAGATCCCAGAATATTTCAAACATTATTTATTCAACCACATTGTCAGTCATGAAGGAGCTTAAATAACATCACTGAGTGTAAAAACCGAAAAAAAAAAAAAAAGAGAGAGAGATAAATGAGTTTTAACTACTTTTGTATCTTAGAATTAGCTGCAGATTAATTTCAAACTCCATTTTATGAAAAAGACTCTGTCTTTGGTCCTTGTATATATTCCTCTGCAAGTTTATTGCTAGTGCTAGTTCAGTTACTATTTTCCTTTCAAATGATGTAGAGCTATTGCAGATGAGTTTAGCTGCTCTCTCTGTGTCTGCCTGTGTTGCAGTGGAGAATTGATGGCCAGATTTGAAGGCATCTCCTGTGACAGTTCTGTTTGTTTGATGTTTCTGAGTCATATTTTCATGTGTCATTAGATTTTCATTGTGGCAGTTAATGAAACTGTTGTCTCAGCAAAAGGAGCTGGATTAGGAATCTTAATAGTGATCATCTTACAAAATGTTCGGTACATTAATATTTTAATATATGATATTTTAGATTAAGTTTTGTGCTGACTTTGGTCTCAGAACAACTTAACTAGTTCAGTATATTCAATGGTTAGATGAATAATTAGGCAGACTGGAAGTGTATTTGCTGCCTGAGTTAACTGATTGAAGTCTGATAGTGTAAAATACTATGTTTCTTCTGAGCAAGTTTTCTGCTTTTGTTTTTTGTTTGTTTGTAGTGGTGATTTTTGAAACAGAGGTTTAATTCTTTAAACGTGTTAAAGAATCTGCATGTGCTTGGAAGATCAGGATTCTTTTGCAATTTAGTATTGGCAGGATAATTAATTAGACCAAAAGCTGATTACTGGGTTATACAGCCCATAGTGAGCAGAAGTATGGACCCACAGGAGAGGGAGAGAAGGGACTGTCAGGGGGTGGAGTACCTGCAGACAGAGCTAGTCTTCTACTCTTCTTTGGGTTATGAACTTGAATATATTTCAGCCTCTGTTCTCTGTTTGTTCTCTACTGTTTATGCCATTTGCTTCTCTGAAGAGCAAACCTGAGTGACAAAGCTGATATCTCACATCATCAATTAATTTAGC
>VZTY01006504.1:61435-74580 GCA_013400935.1 Turnix velox | reverse complement strand
CGGTACATTAATATTTTAATACCTGATCCCCTTCCCCAGCTTGTGTCTTTACTTTGGTTTCAGAACAACATAACTAGTTCAGTATATTCAATGGTTAGATGAATAATTAGGCAGACTGGAAGTGTATTTGCTGCCTGAGTTAACTGATTGAAGTCTGATAGTGTAAAATACTATGTTTCTTCTGAGCAAGTTTTCTGCTTTTGTTTTTTGTTTGTTTGTAGTGGTGATTTTTGAAACAGAGGTTTAATTCTTTAAACGTGTTAAAGAATCTGCATGTGCTTGGAAGATCAGGATTCTTTTGCAATTTAGTATTGGCAGGATAATTAATTAGACCAAAAGCTGATTACTGGGTTATACAGCCCATAGTGAGCAGAAGAATGGACCCACAGGAGAGGGAGAGAAGGGACTGTCAGGGGGTGGAGTACCTGCAGACAGAGCTAGTCTTCTACTCTTCTTTGGGTTATGAACTTGAATATATTTCAGCCTCTGTGCTCTGTTTGTTCTCTACTGTTTATGCCATTTGCTTCTCTGAAGAGCAAACCTGAGTGACAAAGCTGATATCTCACATCATCAATTAATTTAGCATCTTCCAGTACTGTTCCTGTGTGCCTGCACAACATGTGGAGGGGCTGGAGTGGTCTCTGTGCCCTGCTCATATGTGCACAAAAGTAAGTGGCAGCAGGTCTGGCATCAAGGGCAAGGCAGTGACAGTGCCAAGATACTTCTAGGGGAGAAATCATTACAGAACCTAAGGTAATAACAACCCTGATCTAACCTGCCTTTGTGGTTCTGTAGAGGAGAGAGCAGTAAACATGGGAATCATCTTGCAAATTCCAGAAGCTTGTTGCTGGAAGAAAGCTCTTCTGTCTTGGATGGGGTTACTTCTCTCAAATCTTGCTTCATCTCTTCCTTTTGAGTAACAGGTGAAAAAAACAATGCAGGGTGATATTTGTGAGCTTCTCTCATACATGAACCATCACAGGAATTATTCTTTGAGGAGCAACGGTGTGATGTGCCAAAGAAGTGGAACCATTTTTGTGTGAACACCACCTCATTTCCCATGAGGAGAACTATGGAATGAACTGTAATTCTGCAGCATCTCAACACCTTCTGCAGACAAAACTTCAAGTCACCTTGTTACCAGGAAATCATTATAAGCTATTACAGTAGGGCATTGGATTAGATCTGTTTGAGTAGTTGTTAGAGAAATGATTCTGTAAACTGGTCATGGTTTTAGTGCCTAAAAATGGAGGAATGCACGAATCCTGTTAAAATTCCTAGTATTAATTGCTTTTGCTCCTGTCTGTTTTGCTCTGCTACATTACAGTGATACATCAAAGAAATGGAAAAGATTAATTCTGTTTTGTGACTCCTTCAAGGTATGCTGGTTGTATATGCTGGTTAGCTAAGGATGATTCCTTGTTAGTTCCAGAGCCCTCTGATTATCCACAGGGCAAGTTCTGGTATTTCTCAAGCCCATGAATTAACTTATATGAAACTGTTTGTACCAAAGAGTAACTTAACCACTATAAAGCAAAAAATCCAAATAGTTTTAGAATAAAGTTATAAAGCTAAGGGCTGGGTGTTTTTTACTCCTTTTCACTCAATTATTTGATTGATTCTCCTGCAGCTTTTCAAGTATTAGGAAGAAAATTGGCCATCTTTAATTTAATTCTGAAACTTCTTAAAAAAAGAGTTAACTTTTTTTGTTCTTTAGCTCGACAGCACTTTCTTTTTCTCCCAAACTTTGAGGAATAGTTGAAAAAACTTGCTTCCTCTGAAATTTATTCATATATATGGTAATGTCATTTTCCTTTCAGAAATCTTTTTTCTCTCAGTTCACCTCAAGACTTGCTCCGACCCTGATCAAATCTGGACTCATGCTGTTTCATACTAGGGAGACATGAAAAGGGAATGAATGCATGAAAGAGTTAAACTTTTTACCAGTTCCTTAAGTTTAAGTAAAGAGAAAGCTTCTCCTGGGTGGCTGTTTTAGTTTCATTAGTCAAATATTTGAAGTAGCAGCAGTCAAGACACCTTGAATTGAAATAGCATATTCCTTGCTTTGCTGGTGAGGCCTTTCTGCAGGATTAAGAGGACCTAGCTGCACCTTCACTGGGAAAGGGTGCAAGAACAGCAGGAGAAGGGATGTCACACAGTGGCCCTTCTTAATTATGAAGCTGTTGCAAGTACAATTAGATTGGGACAATTTAAATTATATGGAAATTTATATTCATGGCTGTTGCATCTGTATCTGTGACAGTGCACACAAATGAAGTAAGAGACACAGTGAAATTACTTGTTATTACTGAAAAATAGGTCTAATTCCTAACATCCCAGTAGCATTCTAGTATCAAGTGAAAACCAGAGATAAAAGCAAATGTATTCTGAAATAGGAAGAGAAGTTTGTTACTACTGCTGTCTCCTTGAGCAAAAATGTGCTGTGTGAAGCACTTTCCCTAAGTTATTCTTGTTCATGACATCTGTCCATAATAATCTGGTACAGTTTCTCTGGTTCTTTTTTCAATGAAACCAGACATGCAAGTAGCATATGGTCTTATATCCCCAGCTGTAGAGTACCTGCCTTCAGCTTGTATTTTCATCAAAATAAGGCCTGCTTTTAATATGATTGAATATACAATATCTTGAAACATTTGGATGCTGTAAATTAGTGTATTTCAGTATTGTCAGCTGATAAAAAACTCAGTGCTCCAGAGGTAGGTTGGTGAATTTAAACCACTAATTTCCAGTGGATTCTCAGATTCCAGGTTAACCATGTTGTTAAATTTTTCATTTAACAAGACCCTCCTTTTTATGCCTTGTCAAAAGAACAGAAGGGAAAATATAGTTTTGTTTAATTCTAAACGAGAAACATTGGCATGGATATACCTAATGTATGTAAAGATTTTTATTTTCTCTAGTGTGCCTCTTTTTTGTTTCTCCTTTTTTGACAGGTATGTTTTGGGTTTTATTCCTAGTTTTTATTATGACTGTAACTACAGTGGAAAAAAAGGTCTGAAACTTCTGTTTTCATAGACTGGAGATGGGGAGGTTTCTTATCTCAATCTCCTCATGTGTAGGGGTTGAAACTGCAGTAAAATTACTGTCATTAGTGAAGAGTTGTGCTTTAAGATGTAGACAAAAGATTAGCTAGGCCTCACTTGGCGAAATAATTTTTAACTTGTTATCCATTACCCTGTACATCACAAAGATACAGTCTTATTGCTCTTCTCCCTATCTGAGTACAGGTGGTTTATAATTTGTTTCTTGTGATAACAGCCTTAATGAACACAGAACCATGACAGCATATAAATTGTGCAATAAAAAAATTAAAGCTTATCATATTCCTCCTTACAGAATTTCTGTGACAAAGATAGAGAAATGAATGTTTGAAGCTCCTGCTGGGGTCACTGAAGGGTGGTCCTGTCCACAATGTGGAGGGTGTTAGTGGTACCAGGAGGCTATACAGGGATTATGAAACCAGTGAGGTGGATCATGAGAGGAAGAAGTATTACCAGCTATTGAATGAGGCCATTATTCATGAGGTTTGCTTGGTTCTTCAGGTAGAGCTAGAGGAAGTGTCTGAGAAAGGAATGGCTTGGCACCTGGCTTAGAATTGAATAACTAGCCATAGTTATAACTATGGACATGTAGAAGCAGTGACCAGTACTTTGGTAGAGGATTCGGTAAAGGTTTATGTTTGAGAGTTGATCAGAAGACTTCAGGGTGTGTCCTGTAAGAGTTTTAAGTCTCCCCAGTCCCAGATTTACTTGCAAATTAAGCGTACTTGGCTGTGAAATCATTCTGGCTTCTACCCTTCTACAGCAATTTCTTCTCACTTTTGTACTATGAACTTGATTTGGCCCTAGAATATTAGCTCTTAGCTGCTGCAACTACAGTAACTTGACTGTTGTCTTTATGATCAACATGTAAGTTCTCCATTTGTGTAATTATGATTTCTTCATTTTAAGATTAAGATCTTGATCACATTTTTCTATAGCAAGAATAAGAATCTGAGGCCTTTTCTAGGTTCAAATCTGACTTTGAACCTAACTGGCTTCAGAAATGTTTCAAAACCTAAACTTCATTTCCATATTTAAAAGCCATCTGATTTTTAATTTTTAACTTGATCTATTTCTGATTTTTATACCTACCCCCCAGAGGATCTGGCATATGTTCTAAGTTCTGAAGAATCTCTGTATTCTTCTGTATAAAGATGAATACACTAATACACATATTAATCATATATTCTCTAAATATGTTTATGTAACCCCAGAAGCAGGGGAGAAACCTGAAAAAGAAAGGTTTATTTGTATGCTGTATGCATCAGTATGGACAGAGACAGAACAGAATGTCAAACTATAACATATATTTATTTAAAGAAAATATTAGCAAGTAATTTAGAAGTCTTTTTTTTAGGACATTTGTGGACATGACCTTAATTGTACATTTGGAAACATATTCTATATAGTATTTGTCTTGGAAAAATGAACAAATCTGAAGTTGTTTTTCATTGCTGAGTGTTTCAGTTTATATGAGGTAGGAGGTTGAAATAAACAGCTTTATTGCTTGGGGACAGCTGTAGTAGTGACACTTTTATAAACAGTGTTTCATGCTGGCATCTATCTTGTTCTCCTTTGAAAAATAATCTGTCATTTCATACTGTGTATTAAATAGGTGAGACAGTTTGGCTGCTGCAATCTACTTTCAGTTATATGCTGCTGGTAGATATGAATTCAGTGGCAGAATGTAGCTCTGTGTGTGGAAAGGTGATTATAGCCTACAATTCACAAAAAAATAGGAAAGTCAGTTTTACAAAGAAAAGCACATGGGTTTTAAGTGCTATAGAAAAGAGCATGCATCATGTTCAGAATTAAATCCTCACACTCAAACACTCTCATACATAGACAAGCTTGTAAAAATGTAGATGGACTAGTTGAAATTTATAGAATTGTAGAGCAGCCCAGATGGAAGGGACTTTAAGATAGCATGTGGTCCAGCCTTCTGTGGGGAAAGGAGCCTAGCAACCTCTCCAGTCCCATCTTGAAAACCGCCAGTGCTGGGAACTCTACCACATCCCTGGGCAGGTTGTTCCAGTGAATGGCTGTTCTGACTGTAAAAGAAAATGAATAAATTCATATATCAAGATGTAACCTCACTGGATGCAGATTATACCCGTATCTCCTTGTCTTCTCTGTGTGGCTCCTTGTGAAAAGATAGCCTCTGTTCTTTTTGTAGCCACTCTTTAAGTAATTAAATACTGAGATTAAATCCATCCTGAGCCTTCTCAGCTGCAACTTAGATTCAGCTTATTGCTTACTCCTTCTTCTCTCTCCCTTTTGAACATGTAATAGTTATGATTTTAGCACTATCAGTGCTTTGATGGCTTTTGCTTTATCTATTGTTGTGTGGAAGCAGTAGCTGGCTTCTTTGTAAGGAAGAAGTTCTTGACCACAGGGGTGGTGGGGCACTGGAACAGTCTGCCCAGAGAAGTGGTGGAGGCTCCATCCCTGGAGACATTCAGTGCCAGGCTTGATGAGGTTCTGAGCAACATGATGTAGTGGAAGATGACCTTGCTCACTGCAGAGGGGGTTGGACTAGATGACCTTGGATGTCCTTTCCAACTCAATCCATTCTCATCCATTTCTCCAGGAAGAAAAGACCCTACCTACTTTAGTCATTCCTCACTAGGGAGACTCTTTAGCCCTGTAATCCTCTTTCTGGCCCACCTTTGGACCCTTTCTGCATCTTACATGGGTTGTGGGAAGCAGAACTGGATGTGGAACTCCAGGTTTGGTCTGACAAGTGAGAATATCAGCTGGAAGACCTAGTTTATTCTGCAGAACCTTTCTGAGGAGTGTTGGTATGCATGAAGTGCATTTTTAGACTTGCTAGTAACCATACACTGCTATTTTCTGTCCCTTTGGCACCAAACTACTTAAATAATCATCTTTTTATGCTAGTTAATGCTAATAAATTATGATAGCAGTGATATAAGAAATACTCCTTTAAATTACATGGATATACTGTAAGAAGCTTTACATAAATTATTGTTAGTTTTCTGACTATTTTCTGCATGTTTTGCCAGAACAGTATTGCTTCTTTTTTGTCTGCTGTCTGTCCAAGGTCAGATCTGTCACAGGTCTATCTGTCCAAGGTCACAGGTCAGATAAGGACAACTGGATGTAAAAATGCATTTAATCTAATCTAAAGGATGTCTCAGGTTTTTCTTCTTTTAAGAACTTTGTTTTTTTCTTCACACTGTGAAAGAGGTTTATCTTCTCATGTGTTTACTTTTTAGTTCAGGCATATATAATGCATCCCTAGGAGTTGTTTATAAAAGAAACGCTCTCACTATTTTCATAATGTGCTTATTGTTGCTACCATGCCGTGTCCTCAAAAGCCCTGGGAATGTGAGTTATCACTGTGCAGCCTTGCTCAAGGTGGTGTTGGCTTCACAGGTCCCAAGGCTCTGAGCAGCCCTGGCTGCATGGGCAAGAGCATGGAGACTTGTGGGGACAAGGTGGCCCCATGGTAGCAGAGTGGGCAATACTGAGCAGGAGCCACACAATGATGGCGTGCCAAAGTAATGCAGAAGTAAAATACATTAGTAAAATTAAAATTTGTCCTCATTCCCTCAGTGGGCAATACAGTTAATGAAAATAGATCTAACCAAATTAAGATAATTTATTTCATTAGTTTACAGCACTGTAAAACTTTGCAGGGCAGTTACAGCCCTTTCATGCAAACCTGAAAGGGATGCAGTTCCACTGTTCACTTCAAAGACCACAAAGGTTAAAAGTTTTAAGTGTATTAAAGCAATTCTGTTAATTGTGTCTATAGAGGATTCTCTCTTGCCTTTGGTAAAGTATTCTTAATTTAAAATTCACATTACCCTTGTTCTGCATTCTAGCCTTTAAACCAAAGTGTACACATGTAAGTAGTTACTTATATTCTTGAGGCTTAAAAAGAAATTTAGCATTTTTGTTTCCGAAGCTGGTACTGATAGCACATGCCATTGATGTTTCCTCTTTTTTTTTCCCCTTTTGTTTAGTGTTCTTATTTTCTTTTGTCTGCCATTCTCTTCTTCCCACATAACTGCTTTGTGTTTCACAATACAGATGTCTGTGCAACAACTAGTCCTTTGGAAAGAAAGAGACGAGTTCTAAAACTCCAGCTTCCCAAATCTGCTTTACCTTCTTGAGTCTTGCTGATTTCCTTTTTTATATTCCATTAGAAAGACACCACTGAAAGTTAAAATGTTATCCCAAATGCTGGGTTTTTTTCTTCTCTTTCCTCCAAATTGTCAACCCAGAATTGAGAATGAAATGATGAGTTTACCCAAGACTAAATGTTTGCTTGCTTGTTTTGCCATGACAAACCTATAATTCTACATTAGACGTTATTCTGGCTTTGGCTTAAGCTTCACATTAACTTGATTTTCAGTTAACTTAACTTGCATTTTAGAATTTTCTTACTTTTTTACTTAATGGAAAAATTATTTTTTTATAGTCTGATTTTTCTTCTTGATGCTTTTTTCTTCTAAATGCATTTTTTTTAATTGAAAAGAAATATTGATATTAATTTCTAGTGGAAGCTGTAGTACTTCCTCTAACAAAATAGAACAATTTATCTGGGCAGGATCATAGATGTGAGAACTCTTTTCTTCTCACTGTAGTTCTTAAATGAGATTCAGGTAAATCACTGCTGTGTCATGCATGTCACTTAATTCCAAATACAACAGCAATGGAATGGTTATGAATAAGAAAGAAACACAGATTTTATCTGAATGGAAAACTTAGCTCCTTTACTGCATAGCAGTAGAATATTGTAATATATTTTTATTTCTAGGCATTATTGATTGTGAGAAAGATGCTTTCAGAAGAGGGCCAAGTTTGTTCTGTCTGTTGTGGAAGTGATGGTTAATAGATCTTCCATTGATAGAAACTGGAAAGGTGCTTATTCTTTAAAGTCCTGTGTGAACAGGTCACTTTAATGACATGGTTGCACTTTGCTGTAAAGGGGAACAGTATTACACAGCTTGGAGTTAATAACTGGGGTTATGTGGAAGTAATTGTCTGAGTTTTTGTTTTATTTTGGGTTTTAAATTTAATCTCAGTTTTATTGCTGAAGTGTGAGCATTTCATTATTGAATATAGGACTCTGGCTGTGTAAAGTGGTTACTGTAATTTATAGGATACTTTGAGTAATGTCATGTTTCCTCAGGAAGTGACACAGCATGATTTAGTGAGTGCAGCAACTGGGTGAATGGAATTATGTAATATGACCTAGTGGATGTGATATGCCATAAGATTTTAATTTATTTCATTGGTCTAACTGGGAGAGAAAAGAAGATAATAGCCCAGCCTTGTCAATTCATTCACTGACTGATTTGAAAATAAGTCCATTCTAAATTTGTCTTGAAACTACTTGGAGTTGGATATGAAATGGTCAATCTTGATAATTTTCAGGGGAGGGGAAGGGGCGAGTAGTGAATAAGAAGTGACTCAGCTAGTAAATCATGATGTATGAAAAATATATTCACTTCTGTATATGTCACATACAAGACAAGACAAAATACCTCTCAATTTTTTTTTAATGAAAAGGTTTATTTTTACTTGATCTGGTTTAATAAATAACTGAAAGCATTTCTTAAGACCCAACTATGATTTTATAATGCTATGGTTTTTTTTCTAACTGAAAAAGAAATTCCAAATAAAACTGATTTGTAACTGATGCAGTTACTCTGGTTGAAGGAGGTCTCATACTCAGAACACACAAAATTAAAGCAAATAACACAAATAGTGGTATGAAATGAGGAAGTAATTGATAAAAACATCCAAAGCAAGCAACACTACAAGTATTAATGAACTAAAGATTTTTTTTTTGTAATATACTGCTGCAAAGATTTTAATTTTGAAATTTGTATTCCTTTTAAGTTTTGATCTCATGCATGTGATATTTTAGGGATAAAAAATTTTGCCCAGATCCAATATTAATGTATCACTCCCTTTTATGCCAGCTGCATGTGATTAACTTCATTTGGATTAAAAATTATTATGCTGCTTTTTCTAGCCCAAGGATGACTGTTTAGGAAATTGAGCAAAATCCATTGGCTGTTATTATTTTAGCATATTTTCACATTTTAAAAAGGAACATCAAGATCAGCATACACATGAAAATACTTACAAAATGAAAAAGAATGTAAAAATTATCCTTTAGTCTGGATATTCCAAACATTTTATAGACTAAGGAATGAACACTTGATGAGTGAGGTATCTAGTATGATCAAAACCTCTCGTCCTCTTGGTATTTCTTTAGAGTACAAGACAGAAAGCCTGTGCTAGTCACTTTATATCAAAGCCCAATTTCCTGTTCATTTAGCCTCCCTCATTTGTCTTCAAAAATCTTTACTTTTCTAATGTGTAGGAATTTATGATTACTTATAATTTCAACTCATTTATCCAAAGCATAGACTAAATTAAAAGTCTTAAACAAAAGTGGTCACATATGTGAGCATCTCTGTTTAAAGTTACTGAAAGTTACACTGAGTGTTCCATTATGCCATTTTTATTTAGCTTGACTTTCTAGACCATAATAAGTACAATGAAACATAAATTTCATAAAGCAAGCCCATGAGTATTTCCTTCTTCTAGTCACACTTTGTCACTTTAAATAGCTTTCTCTTCATGAAGGCTCTTTTAACTCATCTCTCATCAGAACTGATGGATTTGGCTGGTTATTTGAAGGTCAGTAAAATTGGGCACTGCACAAAAGAAGCATCGTATAATATTATACTTGAGTAAGACCACTGTATTGCAGCATTCAGGGTAGGTGAAGTTAATGGGACTCAAGGACCCTGACATTTTTTCTCTAAATTAACAAATGTCAGTCTTAGTGAATAGCTGAAGATTAGGTAGGAGGCATTTGAGCTCCATACTGGTGTGTCAGGGGAAAGCAGTCAATATTGGGATGTAGCCTGGGAATTGTGTAGAAAAAAAGGGCAAAAGAAATGTTTGTATCTGAATTTACATGAAATTCCTTCCTCGCTGCAATACAGTTCCCTGATGTATTTTTTTCATTTTACAGCTCCATGTTCATGTAAATACAAAAAGAGACACAGCTGAAGAGAAGTTGTGCTCTCTCTCATGCTGGGCCCCAGGGGGTTTGAGCATTCTGGTGTCAGGCAGGCTTTGACTTGTCCTGCTCTGAAGCCAAACCTCAGAAACCTGGGGTGAATTCAGAGCAGTGCCTGCAAATGCAGCCTGAAGCAGGAGGAATTTTGAAACTGCCTTTTGGGCTATTTCAACAGGGCTAAAGGCAGCTGAAGCTCTGCTGGCTTGGGCCAGCTGGGGGGTGCTGGGTGTCCTGATGAGAAGTGGGAACTTCTGGGCTTACCCAAGTCTGGGGTCTCTACAGTAGACAAACCTTATTTGAGTAATGGCAGGAGGACCAGAAGCAATGGATGTAAATTGGAAGGGGGTAGATTTAGACTTGACACAAGAAAGAAATTCTTTACAGGGAGGGTGATGAAACACTGGAAGAGGTTGCCCAGAGAGGTTGTGGATGCCCCCTCTCTGGAGGTGTTCAAGACCAGGCTGGACAAGGCACTGAGCAGCCTGATCTAGGGGGAGGTGTCCCTGCTTTTGGCAGGGGGGTTGGAACTCGATGATTTTTAAGGTCCCTTCCAACCTAAACTATTCTACGATTCTGTAATCTTTCTGTTTGACAGCTAATGTGTAGCTAACTTTCCTGTTAATTTTCATAGTTCATCATTCTTATTGCTCATCCATATATATGCATCAGGGCTAAATGAAGTACACGTGCCTACTTGTTTATTATGTGGAAACACAGAACCCCTCATTTGTGCCCACATTAGGGAGCAGTAATTTGAAGTTGGGTCATTGTTTACAAATGTATATGTTTAAATGTATCCATATATAATTTGAAAAACTCACTTTATGGCAAATGCTTTTGGTGTAGCTGTATTTTTAAATATGTAGTGGAGCACATGATCAGCTTCTTGATGTTACAATTATCCCGATAACTTTAGAGAATAAGGCACCCAGTGCAAACTTTTTGCATCCTACAAAAGTTTATAAAGAAGTATAATTGTTTTCTTTTAATTTCTTTGTCTTTTAGCCCCCAGAAGCAGTAGTGTCTGTGATTGTGTATCTACAGATAGCTTGAAATTATGATGATGGAGTCAGTTGCTGGGTTTATTCAATCATGCTGAGCAGCAGCGATTTAATTCATGTAACTGTCTGGAAAATTAGTCTTAAGTAATAGGTTTTAAAAGTACTACTGCTAATTACTCATTTCAAGTTCAAATTTTAAGAAGATCAGTGAGGAAAGGCTTTTTTCAAGTATATAGGTACTACACATCAGTTTCTCAATTTTCAAATCTTGGATTATTTTTCTTTTTTAATGCCAATAGTCTGAACTGGAATAGGTTTTAGGTAATTGTGGTGATTGAAATCAAGCAGACATTAAATAAGACAGGGGGTCAGCAAAGCTATTACTGTGACAAAATTAAACAATACAGAATATGGGAAGTACAGGCTCATTCCATCTGAAGCGAGAAGCTTGAATATTATTTCAAGAAGGAATGTTTCAGAAATGCTCAAATAACCAGTTCATGCTCAGTGCTGTAGTATTATAAATCTGTAAATGAATTCTGGAAGTCACCTCTCTTATCTCATTTACACAGTTAATTTTTTTTCCCTCAAAGACATTAATTTCACAGTGTCGGATAGTTTAATTTTCTTCCCTTGTCTTTTAGTAGACTGGCAGTGCAGATATCACCCTCTCTGACACATCATTTTTCCTCTGTACAATGCAGTCTATTTTGTGGCTCTAGTGCAGCCATAGACTGGCCCAGAAATCACAATCTGGGATTATTGTCTTTGTGTATCCTCAAGGAGTAATATTTTAAAGTCACTGCATCTGTTGGTACTTAGGAGCATGATTTTTACTTTTTATTTTTGCCAGTTTTTACCATCTGTGTGTCTGGTTTTTGGCTCCTTGATTTAATTTTTCAGTTTAATTTCTCAATTGCACTGGGATTTCTTTCTCTTTCTCACACATGCTCTTTTTGACTCATCCATGAACTTACATTAAAAAAATAAAAAAAGGGAATTATTTACAGCAGTTGCATAGTAAAATTCTTGGCACTCTCAATACAGTTTTAAAAATGATATCTTTTTATCGAGTCTTTTCTAGTAAATGCATGTCATTTTTGGAAGTGAATAGCCTTTGTTAGACTTTGTTGAAGTTTAAAAAAAATTAGTTTGGATAAAAGTGAAGCATTTGGGCGGGAAAATCTAGCTTGGTCACATTAAACACGTTCTAGTTTTTCATACTCATTTAGTCTGTAATGCCCAAGAGGGAATAATTTTCTTGAGAAATCTGTATTGTAATCATAAACAGACCTAATTCAGTAATTTTCTCATGAAAAGTTGGCTGAAGTTTTGGCACTAATGACTTGAAGCTCACACAAGCAGCAACATTTTTGTTTAAATTCCAAGAAAAATACTAATGAAATATATTAAAATAGACAGAAAATGTACATACAGGGTGTTACAGACTGTTTTCAATAAAAAGTATGTATCTTCATCAATTGAATGAATGTCTCATGAATTCAGGCATGTTCTAGCATTCCAAGAGTGTTTTGATAGTACTTGACTGATACTCTCTGCTTATCTCTGAGAAATTTTTTAACTAAAAATTACTTTGTCAGAATAAATTTTTAAGGTACAAGGGTAAGTGCTTATGAGGGTAACATCTACCAAATATTTTGCTGCTGTATGTGTTTGTGGAAACTGAGAACTCCACTTCTGCTCTGATCTTTTCCTTGACATGTGTGTTTTGCTTCTCACTCAAAACATAATGCATTCCTTAAGGTTGCATTTAATGGATTTTTGAAGAGCAAGATGGCTTATTTTCAGTCTTTTTAAAATTCTTTTCAACTGAGGACTGTGAAGTTTATTTTTACCTTATGGTGTATTTGCTTCCTCTTTGTTTTATGTATTTATTTATTTAATGAATATTTTGTGCAGTGCTGCACATAACAGTAAGAGGTACATTAAAATGTCAGTACTAGCAGGTAAAAACATGTTCCATTTGAAATATGTGGCTCCCATAAT
>VZTY01006504.1:33906-60373 GCA_013400935.1 Turnix velox | reverse complement strand
GTCATTTTTGGAAGTGAATAGCCTTTGTTAGACTTTGTTGAAGTTTAAAAAAAATTAGTTTGGATAAAAGTGAAGCATTTGGGCGGGAAAATCTAGCTTGGTCACATTAAACACGTTCTAGTTTTTCATACTCATTTAGTCTGTAATGCCCAAGAGGGAATAATTTTCTTGAGAAATCTGTATTGTAATCATAAACAGACCTAATTCAGTAATTTTCTCATGAAAAGTTGGCTGAAGTTTTGGCACTAATGACTTGAAGCTCACACAAGCAGCAACATTTTTGTTTAAATTCCAAGAAAAATACTAATGAAATATATTAAAATAGACAGAAAATGTACATACAGGGTGTTACAGACTGTTTTCAATAAAAAGTATGTATCTTCATCAATTGAATGAATGTCTCATGAATTCAGGCATGTTCTAGCATTCCAAGAGTGTTTTGATAGTACTTGACTGATACTCTCTGCTTATCTCTGAGAAATTTTTTAACTAAAAATTACTTTGTCAGAATAAATTTTTAAGGTACAAGGGTAAGTGCTTATGAGGGTAACATCTACCAAATATTTTGCTGCTGTATGTGTTTGTGGAAACTGAGAACTCCACTTCTGCTCTGATCTTTTCCTTGACATGTGTGTTTTGCTTCTCACTCAAAACATAATGCATTCCTTAAGGTTGCATTTAATGGATTTTTGAAGAGCAAGATGGCTTATTTTCAGTCTTTTTAAAATTCTTTTCAACTGAGGACTGTGAAGTTTATTTTTACCTTATGGTGTATTTGCTTCCTCTTTGTTTTATGTATTTATTTATTTAATGAATATTTTGTGCAGTGCTGCACATAACAGTAAGAGGTACATTAAAATGTCAGTACTAGCAGGTAAAAACATGTTCCATTTGAAATATGTGGCTCCCATAATTTCTGATAGCCTTTCTATTTGTGTGGGCTGTGTTGAATTATTTTTTTAACAATTGTGCATACCATTGAAAGATGAAAAGAAATACTTTTTCTAGCTTGAGAAATCATCTTTTGAGAGGGAATGTTGCTGTGCAATTCTGAGGAGCAGTATTAGTTGTCTTCTGTCTACATATGCACATGTTTTTTTCTAAATACACTCTACAATGATTTTTACACTGTGAAACTGGGACGGTGGTGTTTCTTCACTGAAGGATTTCTGTTTTCATTCCCACTTTATTCTCATAATTTTTTTCTGAAAACTTTTTTGTTTTTGAAGAAGGGGGAGCATTAGTCCCTTTTTAAAAATTCTCAGTTGTCAATTAAAAAAAACTTAGATGTGTTTTCCAGTTTTTCCAATAGAGATTCAAACCCCATGTGAATAGTATTGGGAATGAAAACTCCGTTTTTCATAATTTGAGTTACGAAATGTTCCCTGGCAGTAGGGATTTTGTTGCTGCCAGGTTTAACTTCCCAATTTTCTGACAAATATTCAGTTACTGGAAGTAAAAGGGAAAGCTCTGTGAGCAAACCAGTACACTTTTTCCAATGTACTGTGTGATCTTCACTTCTGTACAACACTAATAACATCCATGCAGGAGTGGAATTGATTTAGAGTTGATAATATGCCATGAAGAGACTGCTGCTGATCATTTGTTTTCCTGTGACCTGAATCTTAAGAAGTTGTATGTTTTCAACTGCAACTATAGATTAAGAATAAAAAGAAGAATGCTTTCACTCCTGTGGTTTGTTGTCCATAGGGCTACTTAGAAAGTCCCAGCAAAATTTATCCCCTCTGCTTTGTTTTTTTTTTTTTAATCGCCTCCCACTTTTGTCTCATTCTCACGAGATGGAGCTGTAATGGCATGTGAGCAGGAAGTGTGTGTGTCAATCCTTCCATAGCATCACTTTACTTTGAGCTGAGAAAATTCAAGCAGCATGGAGAGAAGGGTGTTGGAAGTGCAATATGAAAGCAGCCCAGCCGTTTGCAGGAGCATCCCCTCTGAGCTGGAGCCTTGCTCTTGCTTTGAATCTGAACTGTAAGTCTAAGGATAAACCATGTTTGAATACCAGACATTCAGTTGTGCTTTACTATATGCATTAAAAGCCTTGTGGGAGGCAAGATGCAAACTTTGGTGTTAGAGTTTCCCAGCTGCCTAGAACATTGAATTCATTGAGAAGAGGAAGGGCTGGTTCAATTAATTTCCATCCCTTGTATCAGAGTCATTTTCTGCAATGATGCATGAGGATTGATTACCATAGCAACAGTGTTTTAGCTTGTACTGCTGTGAATGTGGTTAATGATAATAGAATTATCTAGTCATTTCAAATCCTGTTATTTTATTAGGTCATCTGAACCATCCTCTCACTGTGTATTGAGGTATTCCCTGTAGCCAATCTTGTAGCCCTTGGTCCATACTACTTATAAGGTGTTGAGCAATGAGGTTTCTCCTTCTTAATAGATTTTTCAGCATCTGATATATCACCCCATTTTGCATTTTCTCCTAATTTCACCTAGTTATATGGATTTATAGTGCATGGAAGTTCTGTCACAGTCTTCTTATTATAGAATCATAGAATGGTTTGAGTTGGAAGGGACCTTAAAGATCATCTAGTTCCAACCCCCAGCCATGAGCAGAGGCAATTCCCACTAGACTAGGTTGTTCAATGCTCATCCAGTCTGACCTTAAACACATCCAGGGAGGGGGCATTCACAACCTCTCTGGGCAACTTGTTCTAGTATCTCACCATTCTCATGTTAAAGAGAACATGTATCTCATGTATCCAGCCTAAATCTAATCTTTTCAAATCTGAGTCCTTTACTCCTAGTCCTGACATCATGCACCCCATTAAAAAGTCCTACTCCAGCCTTTCTATAGGTCCCCTTCAGGTATTGATAAGCCACAGTGAGGCTTTTGTTCTCTAGGCTGAACAATCCCAACTCCTTCAGCCTGTCCTTGCAAAGGAGGTACTCCAACCCTCGGATCATCTTCGTGGCCCTTATCTGGACCTGCTCCAACAGCTCAATGTCCTTCTTATGTTGGGGGCTCCAGAAATGTACACAGTACTCTAGGATAAACAAATGGAAATGCAGTTGTCCTTCTCTGCTTCAGGCATAAAACAGTTGAAATAAACTACTTTTCTATATATGCCATGTCTTACCTGCATATGTCATGTCCTGTGTCTGCTTTCCCAAAAGTGGGTTTGATAAAGCAGGGAATATTGAGATCTTATAAGGAATCTCTTGTTCTCACTGCATTTTATGCTTTTTGTCTGGTTTTCTTCATTAATATTTGGTGCTGTACAGTTGCCCATTTTGTTTTGGTTTTATTTTTCTACAGTATAATCAAGTACATAATATTAAAAAATACTCATCCATACTACCCCAAGAGGGCACAAGACTGTGAATTGCTGTTTGAAATTACTTTCTGAGCTAACTTTGCTGGACAAATACTTGATGCTGCAGTAAAAGCCTGATATATTAATTCTGCCTTGATATTATCATTGATTAATTCTTTAAATCTTGGTGATTTTTGCTGGCTTCTTTTTTGAGAGATACTACCTTTTCTAAGAGTCTTTCCTTTGAGGCTTAGGCTAGATTGCATTTCTCAGAATGCATTGTCTGACATTTATTCAAGTTTCAATTTCCTCAGTGACCAGGCTTCTCAGTACACCAGTGTGATATATATATATCTGGAAAGTCTCACAGAGCTCATTGATCATGTTTTAAAAGATTGTTTTAAACCCAAGTTGTACTTCACTGGCAATTTTCATCACTTTATTTTAAACTTGCTCTTCAGGAGTATTAATTCTTTAGGTAACATCTTGCTACTATCAGTCCTTTAGGAAAGTATTAGAATTTCTGTTTTAAAGAGGTTGTTTTGATATTGTTCAGTTTCTTTGTGTATATACACTAGTTCTTTTTCTCTGTTCTTTGTTGTCTTCAGCCTATGTAAGGAGATAAGGTGAAGTGTATTTCAGTAATTTTAAGGATTCCTCTTGCTTATTATCCCTATCTGTTTGGGTGTTTATTTAAAACTTAAAATACAACATGTTTATTAAAATTAAGTAACTATTCTGAGCCTGTGTTAGCAGAGGATGGACCACAAAAAAGAGTGGGGTACATGCTGATTTCAGTGAATGGAGCTTCACAGAGTTTAAACTCATCTGTTTGTTTTTCTCTAGTTCTTCTTCAAATCATGTCATTCTATGTGAACACCATGAGCTTTATTAATTTCAATGATAAACCACCTCCTTTGTTGCAGAATGCTTATGTAGACATATATGTGTAAAGTGCTGTGACTTTTTGATCAAGAGAAGTGCTTGGGCACATCTCTCTAATGTGTGTGTGACTTCCATGACTTCAACTTAGTTTTGAGTGGGATGCATGAAGAAGAATTCAACCATTAAATATGTGATGTGTTTTCCCCTTTACTTATGCATTTTAGCTGTTAATGAACTCAGGAAATAGTGCTTAAAAGCATTGTTATGCCTCTATCTTAATTTTATCTATCTAAAGAAGATGGTGGAATTTGAGTAATTTGTATGAAGTTGTTTGGACAACTGGTTATGTTGTGACCAATGAAGTTCTGTGGTAGATTAGAAGCTGGCAGAGAGAAAAACAATTATAGAAAACAGGTCAGCAGTACACAAGAGCAAGAGGGATTCCTGGAAAGCATGCTCTTTTTGAAAGAAGAGATGTGCTGAGGTGGCAAATTTAGTAAACAAGAAACAATATTTAGATTAGTTGAAAATAGGGGAGATTTTGGAGGAAGCAATAGAAGAGGGATGAGAATGGACACAGAGCTGTGCAAGTTACTGAATGCTTTGAGTTGTAAGGGGAAACTGCAGATCAGCATCCTTTCAAGCAACTTTCTAAAGGCACAGTGTTAGAGGCATTTTAAGTCATCTCTCCTGCTGAAAGAAGCAATATTGGCCATGCTTTGCTTCCTCCCTTGTGCCTTGCTGTGCTTTAATGAGACTGTTAATTAGACAGAACTGGACTATGCTGGGAAACGTAACCAATTAAAATTTGTTTTATCAAACATTAATTTTCATTTAGATCTTCTGTGTAAAGATACAAATCCTTGAATAAGCAGAAAGGAGGAGGTGGGTGGAGGAATTCAGCAAGAAATAGAGCAAACTGGGGAGGGGAAAAGATGGGGCTGCCTCTTTCAAAAGCCCACATGTATGGCTTGCTCTGGCTTTGTGGCACAATGAATTACTGGGCTGAGCTATTGTTATGGGCAATACAATAGAAATATGACTGCTTAGAAATACTGCACTTCCATCATGTGTGCTGAATTCAGTCCCTTCTGCTCTGAGTTGGGGAGAAAAAGGAAGGGGAGGAATCATAAATGGAGATAAGATCTCTGAGAAGTTTAATTATATTGAGAAGCTGGTTCTAGTGGTGGTAAGGAAGTAATTTTTTGAAATGCCTTGCTTTTTGTGTAACTTAAGGTTAATTTGAAGAGTGCTTCTGGAGCTGTGGGTCTCGTACTCTTGTGATATACTACACTTTGTTCCTTGGTATACATGCTAGTGTGGCCTCTGGACCAAAGCTCTTTCCCCAGCCTCCCTCTAACCACAACATCCAGGGGAGATGGGACCTGGGGTTTTGTCTGCTACCCTAAACAGGGAATGACTTATTGTCTTCAGTGATGAGTCTTGATGGGTTTTTAATGTTTTCAGATATTAGCCTAGTGCTGTTTTATTTTTTCCCCCAAAGTGCCCATTTTGGTTCACCACAGTGATACAAGTGAACATACTACATTTTCCTGAAAGTAAGGCTCTCTGTGTTTCAGAGAGATCACCCTGAACTAAAGTATCTAAGGGGAGTAGCCTAGTGCTGTTTTATGGAAAGAAATCTTCTGTGCTTCAGTTTCCTCCAATAAAGAGAGAATTTGGAGAATAATTTTTAATCTTGTTCCAGAGGGTGCAGTGAAGCTAAAGCCATTATTGTCCATGAAGTGCTTTTGCCATGCTGTGCTGAAGGGCACTATGAAGTACTGAGTACTATTTATTTTAAATTTGATTTAATGCTTTTGATTAAAAAATTAATAAAATTGTCATAGACCAGATTGTAACCCTGTAGGCACTTCCAGTGGAGCATTCGTAAATGAAGCATTTACTGAGAAGTTTGAAATTGTTTTTCATGTTGACTTCAGCAAAACAAATTGTGCAAAGTACAATGAAAAATGCTATAGTATTTTCTGTTATTAAAATGGTGAATTTGTTTGGTGCCTAAGGTAAAATCCATGTTGTGCACAAGACCAAAAAACAAAATGCTGTAGCATAATAGCATAATAGGAAAACTCAATTGAAGCAATTGTAGTGGGTTTTCTCAGTGAAGGATGAGGTGAGAAGCAAGAAGTGGCAGGCAACCTAGCAATTAGGCAAGAGAGAAGTAAAAGACAGAACTAAAAAATAGTAAAATCTCATCACTCAGACTTTGCAGAGAAGTGAAGGTTTGAGTGCCTCCTGCCTCTTCTGTGGGTCCTGGTGCCCTGCATTGCAGCCATGGTGTTGTGATGTCCTTGAGAGGTCCTACCCTGGTCCCTGGGATGGGACCTTGCCTGGTTTTCTTCCTTTAGAGGGAGGAAGAGACAAAATGGGAAGAATTAACATTTAACTATATTAGTTAGGGATCTCGTAGCTTGGATGTTTGTCCATCTTCATGAGTTTAACACAAAAGACCTTTAAAACGGGTAAGTAGGTATTTTTATCTTTCCAGCAGCAGGAATTGAAATTAAAAAGTCATAAATTGAATCTATCTTTTAGTGAATCCTAACAAATGGGAATGAAAGGTAAATCACTGTCTAAATGTGTGGAAAGCCATGTACTTTTCTTTAAGCAAAATGACAAAGTATTATGTTTTCCTAGCTCTTTGGACAAAATTATCTGGATGATTTTTTAGTGATGAACACCAAAAAGTTTGAAAGTCATGTTTCCTAAATGAAGTGAAATTCAAAGTTGAAGAACACACAATAATTTTAAACTTTCATCAATGTAGGTACTTTTACCTTATTGGAGAATGTATGTTTTAATTGAGTTGTTAAAAAGCCAAGTCTTTAATAAGATTTCTGATGTCATCTCTAAATAATCCCTAGCCATGCTGAGAAAAATCCAGAATTGAATTTTGTTATTAAGATGTCTGTGTGAGTAACATCATGTTTTGTGTGACAGAGAACAGAGTTCTGTACTTTTAGCTTGGTTCTAAATTGACTCTTATGTTCAGTACTCAAGGGGATTGAAGTGTTCTGTATGTGGCTGAAGCCAGTGAAATTCTCCTCTGCTGATACTGGTCTGCAAATCAAGCAACAAGGGACTATTTCAGATTAAAAAAAAGAAAAAAGAAATGAATAAGGATAAAAGAGCTATGAGACCTGTTTGAAAATTGCCAAATGACAAATTCAAGTTGCTAATAAGAAATGCTTTTTGTATTTGTAAAAAAAAAAAAAAAGAAAAAAAATCCTCAGAAGGATGAAAATCGCAGTCTTTGAAAAGGTGAGGTGAATAGTAATGTATTCAGGAGTGTTAGAGGGAAAATGTGAAGTGATTTATGCAGAATTTTCTCCTTTCCTTTGTCTCGATATCAAGGGGAAACTATGTGACTCATCTATAATACATTTCTGCAAAAGTCTTTCAGATCTCTAAACTTATAGGTGGAGGCTTGTCCATTTGGATTCCTGTGTGTTCCTCTTCTGTGTAGCCATTAACATTTCTTCAGCCTTTAAAAATCACACAGGATTTAATGACTTCTTTTTTTAATGTCTATGTATAGAATAAGATGACTTGTCAGATTAAAGGGAAAAAGCATTTAAAATTCTGTTGTTCTACATTAGTTACATGCAGGTGAACTCAGTGTGGATCTATTTATGGGAGAACTAATGGATGTGCCTAATTTGACCTACTTTGAACTACTCTCTGAAAAATACAAACAGACTGTACTTGTACCACTGCTGTGTAATTTAATTTTACTTACTTCAAGAACAAAATAATGCCTTTGCTATTCTGACCTTCTAGATATCTGCACATATATTTAGAAACATATATATATATCTCTATAGTTCCTGGGTGCCATAGTAACGCTCCATGTTAGAAGTATATTGTGGGTATTTTTATCCTTTTATAAACATCAACTTCTGTGTCTAAATTGAATGCTAGTTTTTTGGTCTTTGATGGTCCTGAAATTCTAGATCTGTATAACCTGGAATTGTGTGGTAGGAAGAACTCTTAATGAAAACTAGGCTTGATTTTCAAAAAGCAGTTCTGTTGTGCAATAATTGAAGTAAAGTATCTTCTGCCAGTGCAGGGGAAGTTTTCTCTTTGTATCTGGTTATGATATGAGTTAAGCTGAGGTAGTGGAGGGTTGCATAGATGCATATAGATGCATCAGTTAACATGATGAAAGGGAAAAATTGTATATGAAGTAATGAACTAAAGTGTGTTTGCTACGCGGCAAGTGCTGTGCTCCTGTTGGCTCACCACGTGGGCATGTAGCTGTAATTGAGATAATTTCTCCATTATTCAAGGTGAATGCTAAATGAGCCTGTACAGAACCAAGCCTAGCCTTTGGCCTAAACTTTGCAGAGGAATTTGATTATACATTGACCTATAATTGTAGCCTTGTTTCAAGTAAAGCTGATAACTCTTTCCATTAAGAATATTTCCCATGACTCTCACATCAAAGTATGACTTTGAGTCTGCATTTAGTATGAACCCTAATATTTATTTTACACTGGCGGATCCTGGTGGTCTGTATGTCAGCCTCTGAATCATATGACAGCAGTATAGGATTTCAGAGATTTGAACATGGAAATAATCTGTAGATAAGCCTTATTTAAAACAAACACAGGACTTGGACTTTTTCCTGTGAAACAGATATGTTTTGGATTCTGAGGAAAAACAGAAAGCAGAATAAAAAAATGTAACTAGGCAGTTATACAAAATGAACTCATTTTTAAGGCAACAAGCTATTTGAGGCAATTAGATGTAGTTGAACATAAGTCTATGAGATTGGTACTTTTCTGTGCTGTGGACACATGTAGAATTTGTTATTGATCAGACTTCAGAACATTCTCTATATGCTTGAGTTAATATTGAAAGCATGGAAACCTTGATTTATATATTTCAAATATTTAGCACATCAGAGGTTAGTACTTTCTTCTTGCATCTACTCTTTCAGTTGAATTTCTATTATCCCATTACTTTTAAAAAAATCTTTTTAGTGGACTCCTTAGCAGGTGACTCTTGATGCCTGTGATGCCCTGTCAGGTCATGCCAAACCTTTTCTGCCTTTTCCTGTTGGCCATGGTCAGTTTTGGTTACAGTTTGATCTACAAATGAATGCTCACAAATCATTAGGTCCCTGGATGGCAAGTCTGGATAATAGGCAGAAGTTCTTTACTGTGAGGTTGGTGAGATACTGGAACAGGTTGCCCAGAGAGGTTGTGGATGCCCCCTCCCTGGAAGTTTTTAAGGCCAGGCTGGATGAGGCACTGAGCAACCTTGTCTAGTGGGAAGTGTCCCTGCCTATGGCAGGGGGGCTGGAACTAGATGTTCTTTAAAGTCCCTTCCAACCTAAACCATTCTATGATTATGTGATGAAATGTCTTGAGTTATGTAAATCTTCAGAAATTTTGCATCTAATAAAATGTTTAAAAACTATGTTATGGATTGCAGGTGTTACCAGATGATAAAGAAATGAATAGATGAACCTCATCTGGTATCTTTGAGCAAGAGGAGTTTTGTGGCTCAGCATCTGAAGCTGCTGCTGCAACAATCAAGATATATTTTAATATTACTTTGAGTTAATATTCAAAGTGTTATATTCAAAGTTTGTACTTTTGTCTTTGAAAACCCAGAGTATTATGCTCAAAGTAATTATAGAGAAATGAACTTTTAAGTGATTTTTGGCACTATTTTGACACTATGATGTGTATTATTTGTGGATTGTAATCAGCTGCAAAATGGCTGACCATGAAATAGTTGTTGTGCTGCAGTAACACTTGAATCTTCCTTAAAATGTTTCTTAAATATGATCTAGTGGGAACAGCTACATATTTTTGTTATCCTTTTGATATTTGCCATCTGCAGAGGAACCTTGATGTATGGATTTGTTATGGTAGCTATCACTTTACAGCACGCCTCCTCCCTCTCCCTCCCACCTTGGGCTGTCAGTGGCTCTGGAGAAGTCACTGTAATGGTCTGGAGTGGGGTCCCTCAGCCTGGGGGAAAACAAATGGGGGAGTTTTCACCCAAACAGTAAATACAGTCATCCAGTCTATGAAATATGGCTACAAATAGACACTGTGAAATGCTTGAGAATCAGCATTGCTTTAGACATTACTCTGGTTTTCTTTCTCTATGAAATCCCATTTTATGTTGTTTCCTCTGTGTGGGTTGGATTTGCTGAGCCACTTAAGTATTTGAAAAATTTTTATTTCTTCTCCTTTTTTCCCTGTCACTGTTCTTTCTCTACTGGTCAGCACAGACCATTCAGCTCCACTAATTAACAAGTGTGTTCGATCAACAGCAGAACCCCCTTGGAGTTTTAATGCATTTCATGCTGTTTGTTGGCAAGCTACCACTGTAAGGTCATGTCTGAGATCTTCTTTACTGTAAAGAAACAAAACCAGCAAAATGTCTCAAGTTAAATTCACTCCTGAGAAAATCTTTTATCCAACCTACTAAAACTCTTAAAAGGTTCTTGTACTTTTTCAGTGCAATCTGCAGTGCCTACTGTAAAAAAAGAATTAACTGCAGCATCATCTAGTAAAAGCTTTTGTAGTGGAAGCTCTGTTAAATGGCTGAGCAGTATTTGTGTTGTGGTCCTGCCATTAGCCTGGCTAGCTGTGTACCAGAGGTGTCTGCCACCAAATCATTACGGGATAGATGGGATTTCAGTCACATATAACACAGGTTATTGAGCCCGTGAAGACTATGGACATCAGTGAACCTCTGAACTTATACATGCTACAAAGGAATCAAGATCTGATAGAATTTGATCAGTTTTTATTAGTATTGAAAACCTTATAATACATATTTTTAAAAGAGTCATTAGATGTAAAAGAATTTAATTAATCAAAACCAAACAAAACACTGTACTTGTCAAAGGAAGGTTGTATCAAATTATATTCATTTGCTATCTGGTGTTCAGCTTTTTGGACATTAGGAAATCAAATGCATCCAAATCTGTAAAAACATTTCCTTTCAAGGTGCTTCACAACAGTAGCAGTGCCATCATGAAGCCAACTAGTTTTAAGGCTCAGCTTGATCAGTTTATTAAATGGGAAATAAGAGATGATTGCCTGCGATAGCAGGGGATGAATTTGATATTCATCAGAGACCTGGGAAATCCCTTCCATTCTGTGCTCCTCTGTCTCTGTGTGTTATCTGTTCCCTGATTTGACTGAGCAAGGCAAATTTCCTCTTAGAGTAGTGAGGCATATAGAAACTATATGAATATTGCTGTTTCTAATAAATGGCTGAGAATATTAACTCATATATATATAAAATATTAAGTCAGTTTGGTTTTTTGTGTGTAAGTGGGTGATGTCTTTATGTAAAATTTTTCTCCCCCTTGATTTGTGATAATAGCAGTGTACCTAGGCTAGGACTGATGTGGATTACACAAAGCTCTTACCTAATTATTTTGTGCATATATGTGTTTGTCTTCAAGAAAGAGAAATGCCATTTCTTTTATTCAATAACTTTTGGTTTTTCCCCCATGTGATCTGTCTAACAGCTCTTCAGATTTGATTGAAAATTGCCATTCTCTGGAGATTTGGCCGGTTAATCAAGAAGTGAGCACATTAGCACAAAAGCCTGATGCTGGGGATATTTGTGCTAGTTAAGACACGGGAAATAGGTCCCTCAGGAGCAGTTTCCCATCAAGACTGATCATACAGAGAAAGAACCTACTTTATGTTGCAAGGACCGAACAAACATTTATAAAACATGGCTGCCAAGAGACTAATAGCAAATGAGGTCTCTTCTTCCATAATCATTACAGAGAAGTGGAAGAGCATAGAAAGAGAAAGATGAAGGGAAGGATGTATTTTAATAACAAAAGCATATTTTCCCCTGGATGGGGAAAATAATGCTGGTTGTGCAGCCTTATAGGAGCTTTATTGATAATGTGTCTGTCAAAATCCAGAGTACCTTTTGGAAGTTATATACTGTTCTTTCCTCTTTGGTATTTATAGTATTTTCATGCACTACACTAAAATTTAAAAAAAATTAAATGCTAGTAAACAAGCAAGTGTGAATTTTTTTTCCAAAACAGCAAGGCTGTTTATTGGAAATCTTCTGTTTGCAGAGAGTGTTTGTCTGGTACATTTATCATCTGCTGCATCTGTTATCACCAGTGTAGCTCTGCCAGTTTACCATGATGGTTGAACATTTGCCATTTCAAGACCCTGCTTTCTGTTGCAAATGCCAGTAAAAATGCTGGAAGTGTTGTATAAGGAAAACATCCCCCTCATGGAAAAATACTTTGTTGCAGTAGTTCTGTAGGCTAAGTGAAAAAACAAACCACATCTAATTACATTTTAAAAGATGGTTCCTTGTGTACCCATATGAGCCCATCTTTCTGAGAGTTCATCTCTTGTTAAGTCAAGAGAGAAAAATAATTTGTTTGTGTACAACAAGAACAAATTCACTATAATTTACAGTTAAATTTCTCTTTTCACTGAATATAATAAATCTAAGCATGTGTGAGTGTGCTTTGCCAGGGGAGGGATCTGCTGTGGGATGGGGCCAGGTGTGGACCTCAGCTGCTCTGTACCTATCCCAGAACTCAGAAGAGATGAAGAACTAAGTTCTCTAGTCTAATAGTAGCTCCCATTTTTTTTTCAGTTATTGATAGAGAGGAGTTGTTACTGTTGAATTTAAGAGATGTGATTAAGTTTTCAGAGAGGACAGATTTACACAGAGCCCTTGAATGCCTTCAGAGCCCATTTCCCATTGTGTCAGGCCAAAGCAGATTGTAATCAGCACTTTCTGAGACCAGGCACCTGGAAATGGAGACAGCGCAAATGAAACGTGTAGAAACTTAAGTGACTGCACTAACTTCATTCAGACTCATGGGCTGCTATTGAGTTTTCTGCAGGTAATTGTCTTAAGAAGATGAGGGAATGTGAAGAAGTGATCTTATGTTTTTGTGGAGGTCATTACAAATGTGTTGAACAGCAGAGATGAAACAGCAAACCGCTTCTTTGAAGATGTAGAGGTAACTGGTAGTAACTGTGGATTTATCAGAGACAGGAGCAGGTATTTCAGCAATGACAGATAAGATGTCCAGTAAGATGAGGAAAGCTTGGCTGGTTTTGAGCTTTGGATATAGAACAAGGCAGTCTTCACTCAGAAATAATTTCAGAAAATGTAATCATAGAATCACAGAATAGTTTGGGTTGGAAGGGACCTTAAAGATCATCTAGTTCCAACCTCCCTGCCATGGGCATCTCCTTGCAGAGAAGGGAGCAGCTTCTAGGTGGGTTTGAAGCAGGGTAGGTGGGTGCAGTTGCCCCTGACACACATGGCTTGAGTTTATCTGCTTAGGTTCATATATTCAGTAAGGTTATGTTAGCAAATATGACACTAACATTTCTTAGTTCTGAAGATTTTGTAATCCCAAGTGGTAATAAGGAAATTTTCTTCAAAAAAGTGAAACAAATTGGCTGCTTTTTGTATGTGCTTTATTAAAGTGAACACAGGTGAACTGTGAAATTGTCCTTTCTGTATGCAGAGCCAGCTGCTATCCTGTATTGAGCAGTTAAGAGTTTCTGAGTTGTTAATTTCATTGCAGATTTTGGAACAGTAATGAAAAAAGAAGTTGTGTGGTTGGTTTTTTTTTTGCATTTAGAGCAATGGCGTCAACATAAACTTTTATTTTTTTTTAAAATATTTGCAAGAATCTACTATTAAGTATCTGTGCACAAACTTGACTTCAGTGAGACACAGGAATTTTGTACAGAACCACTTAAAAGTAAAAATAGCCTTTGACATTCCTAATTCACTTAAACTAAGAAAAAAGGTTTAAGAATTTGGGGTTTTTTTATGCCACTGAGTGTTTTCATCTCCATGTAAGCAGCCTAACTGTATGACAGGTGGCATCTGTGCTTTATGGACAGTCATATCCATGTCTGGTGGCACAGCAAGGATGGGGTGAGAAGCCCTGGCTGAGTCATCTCAGCCAAAAGGAACTGAGAAAATGTTACACTAAATGGATCAAGGTATGTGGGAGTACACTGGAAAAGGTGCCTTACATTTTCTCTGTGCTGTAAAAATTAAATGATCTTTTTAATTACTTCATTTCAATTTTGGGAAAAAAAAATATTCTCTCCGTAGTGACTGCACATTAAAAGGCATTCCTTTTGGTATTGCAGGAGTTAGTGTATATTTCCAGAGAGAAAAGAAACCCTTGCAAGTTTGGGAGTTGGCTCAAATTTGTTATTTCTGAGAAATGTCTGCAAAAATATCCATCTGGCTTCTCAGAAAGTTTCTTGCTCTTCTAAATGTCCTCTTCCATGGTTTACTTCATGACAGCACATCCAGGTGGAATTTGCCTTTCAGAAGGAAACTACTTTCCAAATAAAGAAATAATTGCTTGATGCAGAGATTTTCACAGCTACTTACTTTTCTTAGCAAATCAGAATTTTAAGTCAAATCTCTCTGCAGGTGTCCAATTTTTCTCTCCGTTCACTTCAATGTAAATCAAAATCTGTGTTATTTTGAGAAGAAAAGAGAGACTGATTACTGTAATATTAAAGATTTTTAAAAGGACACATCATACATCTGTTGATTATGACAGTACTGCTTTCATTAGGGCTGTGATTCCTCCTCCAAGGCACCTATTTACAGGCACATGCATATTTTTGATATGGATCTGTCTGGCTGGGAAAACCCAGACAGAGGCATGTGGGAGCTGCTGTTTCTTAATTGCTTGGGGAACTGACAGTGAGTCTGCTTCCAAAACTTGCCATGTTTATAATTTTCAATACAAAAGGCTCAGAAAGTAGATGGGATGGTGCCAGATAGCATCAGAATTACATAGCTTTCAGTCTACAGTTTCTTATGTGTTATTTGCTGATATTATAAGGTTCAGTATAGGCAGGAGGCAGGTAAGTGAACAGTTGCCTCAGTCCTGGCTGTGCTCAGTGTCAGGCCAGGCTTGGTCCTTCCCTTGGTTGGACAAACCTCTGGACCACCAGGTGAGGTGGAAGGAAAGAAAATGGGATGTGCAACAAGTGGAGAGGCTTAAGTGGTAGTTGACACTAGGAGGCTGTGCAAATGCACTGGAAGATACTGTCAGGGCTTGAAAGTGGTGGAAACAAGAATCTCTACAAGGATTTAGCTCAAGTCATGCATGGTCGGCTGTATCTCCAGAAGGCACTAAAAGTGAGTCTGTCAAGAGCAAGACTGAAGATTTGTTGCAAAGACTGAGTGGGGTGAGGGGAGTTTTGTTTACAGATTTACTTGAAACTAGTCAAGGATAAAACCTGTGGGGCTGGAAGATGCTTAAAGTGCAGCACTAGGTTAATGATTCTCACATTGCACATGCATAGATGTCTGCTAAAATGATGCAGCATAAAGCCAAACATTAGCAAAGACATTTCTGCTAATACTTAGGATGTTATTTCCGTCTCCTGTTACATGTATATATGTTATATGTTTGCTTAGAAAGATCACACATGGAAAATTGCCAAAACCATTGTGTTAACAAAATCATGTAAATTTGTGGTGACCTTTTATCATAGCTGAATTTCAAATTTGTGTTTGAGAGAACACTCTGATTTTAGACTTGCAGATAGTAGCTTTACTGCAATATAAGTACTTGCAGAATTTTCTACTGTCACCAGTGTCCTTAATCTCAAAACAAGAAACCCATAGCAACAGTGATCTGCAAGATGTGCTGTATGAAACAAGACAGAATGCTTCTTTTCAATGTGAAACATCTCCAGATTTTCCCATTTTCCTATATATACACCTTTTTGCAGGCAACTTTGGAATTGTCATGGAGATTTGATTATTTATTATATGTCTTTATACAATAAATAGTACATATAGAACTTATGCTGAAATCACTAAATACAAAAAACATAAGCACTAACTTGTGTTATAATTTTGAATCATGTGGATTAGCCTTTATATTTGGTTTCTAAGCAACTTTTACTGTATAGGAAATATTTTTAGTTCTTGCTTGCATTCATAATACAGTTCAAGGAAGGTTCAAGATGCTGGTTAACCTTTGAGATGTATTACCTGCCTACTGCTTAACAGAGATAGATGCCTAAGAGGTGCATATTAAAGCCTCTCAAAACAGAGGATCATCAGTCTTCAAGTAGCCTGGCTTCATGTAGAGTGTGCTGCCACCCAAGATGCACAAGGCATCTTCTACATGGAAACCTGCTGCAGCCAGCCTCCTGCTTTTGCAGGTTCTCAATGGAAATGTCAATTGGACATTACCACCTGCCTCTGATGGCCTTTAATACCTCTACAATAATTTAATCTATTGTCTGACTCCACGTGCTGAACTATTGCTTCTTATTTTACTGACTTGATGACTCTGATTCTAGACTCTAAGTCTTTGTTTGGAGGCTGCTGTTCCTTCTTTATGATGTTTGGTCACACAGGTCATTGGAAGTATAAGCATCTAATAAGTAACATAGATACAAGAATGGTTTTATGTAGTCTTCTTTGAGTTACCTTGATCTGAATTTGAGAGTATGGTATTCACAACTTTGCCATTAAAATTATATATTCAGTGAATAATGCATGTACTTCTTGAAAGGTCAAATTAAAGATAAAATCAGTTAGTTGAACATTAGAGCCTCATGTAACTCTTTGATATCAGCCTTTTCTGGTATGCTGTTAATAAAGACCTGCAATAAAATGTTTAAAGAGGTTTTAGTACTTTATGGAATTATACAAACTTTGTTTTCTTATACTGTTTTTAACATTTTGCAAATTAGTCTAAATGAGGTGCCTTAGGTGCTCATTTGAGTCATCAGTAACCTGCCCAAAGGCATGTGCCCAAGCACTACTGACTGTTAGCTGATTTTGTGCTTTTACTTGGGTACCTTGTGAAAAATTGCTGGCTATAATAGTTTCTGCAGCATTGTTTTTTGCAACTGTAGTAAAATTAAGATGCGGAACTGACTATAAATATCATTACAAAAATGCAAAAACAACAACAAAAAAATTCAGGCAGCAACAGAGAAGTTTTTTGTAGTTGTGAAACCACATTTCTACTGCACATGTAACTCTAGTAATCTGAAAAAAACAAAGTGATATTATTTCTTTACAGTGCGGGTGGTGAAATACTGGAACAGGTTGCCCAGGGAGGTTGTGGATGCCCCATCTCTAGAGGTGTTCAAGACCAGGCTGGACAGGGCACTGGGCAGCCTGGTCTAGTGGGAGGTGTCCCTGCCTATGGCAGGGGGGTTGGAACTCGATGATCTTTAAGGTCCCTTCCAACCCAAACTATTCTATGATTCTATGAAATGAGCTAACTTATTAAGCTTAGGTCTAAATATTTTTTTCCCTTTTTCTTTTAAAATAAAATCTAGGATGAAGATCGAACAGAGGAAGAGAAAAGCAGAGTTGAGCCTGTTGGACATGCTGACACTAGTTTGGAGAATGCTACCAATTTTTCCTTGGAGTAAGTTACTGTCTTGAGACTGACACTGAACACAGACTAACAAAAACCTCAGGATAATTTGAGTGATACTTCTCTTAAGAAAGTGAGGCAGTCTTTTTTAGGTCATGTGTCATTTTGGTTTTAAACATTTTCCTTCATAGACCTTTATAAAGCAGATTTTAAACAATTTAAAAAGGCTGTTTTAAAGATGAGCATGGGAAACTTGACATTTGCAGGTGCTGATGCTGTAGTAGATTTTCTGCCTCAGAGAAGATGCTTATTTGATGGAACTCTGAAAACTTAATAGAAGATGTAGGGTCAGTGGCAACACAAATGAACAGACAAGAATTTCAAAGGGGGAAATATTAATTCCTGGCACCAGTGCAGAGTCTACTACAAAGATGTTCCTGGGGGGGGTCGCAAAAGTCATGTGGTCAAAAACATAATACTTCATTAATGGATCAAAACTGATCTGGTTTAGGACTGGGAATCTGCTCCTAATTTTAAAAAATGACAAGTAAATTATATTTTATTTCATCATGAGAGAGAGCAAGCTTGACCTTCTGGATTTCATTGCAAAGAATTGATCCATAGCTCGTGACAAAATTAATCCCTTCTACCCTTAAATTGAATCTTTTCAATTTATTAAATGTAAATTTTAAATAAAAATAGATCTTCTGCTCCTGTTATTTCTGAATAAAAATACTAATTAGGTGCAGAGGGTTTAAATGTTAGATAAAGATCATGGTGACATCTATTAGGCAATATATGCTGACTTTTACTCCCTTCAATTTACAAAATCTGTTACGTTGTAAATCCCAAATGCTGTTTGCTAAATAGAGTTTGCAGAACTTCTGTCAAATTTAATGCTTCTTGGTGTTGCTCTTTGACTTGTTACTTTTTGACTTTTCATCATATGCTGCTTTACTCTTTCCTGTTTTGGTACCATACATTTATGAATATTTGTTTGAAGTAGTTGGCCAAACTTGTGAGCAAATCAGGAGCAAAGATGAAAGAATCTCTCTTAGGAAGGGATACTTTCCTTTTATTTTCCATTTTATAGAGGTTAACATTCGAATTTGGGACAGATTTCTTTTTACATGAAGTGTAAAAAAAAAAAGGTGCTAGATTTTAAAAGTATGTTCTGTAAAAAAGGAAGGTCACTGACTCAAGCAGTAGCAAAAGTTAAAAGGTAAAGGCTGGATAAGAAAACGCAATTTATTTTATATTTAAGCTGTGTTTCCACTTATGGAGTTATTGGTAAATCACATTGATTTTCATTTATTCTCTCACTCTCAGTTCTTGGTTTTCTTTTAAGCTAACAGGAAAATTGTAAAGTTGCTCATGGGAGACAAAAGGATCACCAGTAGCAAAAGATGGCTTTTAGCAGAGCTTTTGGGTATGAAAGACTTTGCTTGATTCCCTTGAACTTCTTTGTAGAGGAGTTAGTGAAAACTTAGTCTTAAGGTATAGTGGGGATTAAGAAATTGGGACAGTAAATGTTACCCAGTGCAGTAATGCTGACGGTCTGACTTCTAAGTCTGAAGGATAACATGATTTTGGCTGTTGTCTCTTCAGCTCTCCTGTTTCCACAATACTTTCTTGAGATAAACAGTGGCAACAGGGGTGCAGACTTACTATTTGATGTGCTTTAAAAATGAGTTGAAAAAATCGGAGAGGAATTAGGGTATAAGGCAAATTGTAAAGGTTATATATTAAAAAGAATATATAAAAGAAATATAAAGCCAAAATGTAACACAGTATTTTTGTTGACTTTATAACAGCATGTGCTCTGGTTATCCTCAAAATCCAGATTAAGCACTGCTGGGTTTTTTTGATGGGCCATGATATCATCAAGAGCTTATTGAAGGAAGTAGGAAATATTTTACTGCTATCACAGGGTATTAGTCTTGTCCTTTGCTTGATTTCTAGATTAAATTAGATTTGTATTCTTATAAGAAACAAACTTATCAAAGATCTATATATGTATATGAAGGACCAGGAAAATGGAAGAAGTGGGTAGTACTAGAGAGTTGCATAAGCTACAAATGTAAATCATGGCTGTCATTCAGATCTGTCACTTCAAGATTTATTGAGGAGTTTGGCCTTCATGTATTATTTTTTTATTTGAGTATTCATAACTCTTGATGGTCTAGGGGCTAGATTCCACCTTCCCAGATGTGGGCATGTTTCAAACACATTAGTAGATCTGGTCCAAATCTATTTCTAGAATTTTTGCATATCTCTTTCAGAACCTTTCCTCTCTACAGCAAAATGTTTAACTGATAACTAGATGCACGGTTGCTTCAGGAGGGCATCTGTTTGGTTGAGAATGTTGTATTTAAATCTTTGGAAAATTTGTTTAGTAAAGAGATGAAGATACAGCAAGCTTCCAGTAAACAAAATTAAATTGCAATAAAACAATGTGTCATAAAACTAGAAAAATTAATTCAACTAAAAATTCAGTAGTTTTAGTTTCATTAAGGTGTGATTATGTGAAAAGTAATGTTGAGACTAAGTATGGGTTCTCAGCTAAAAAAAATCACAAAACTTCAAAACTTATTGAGTGATCAGCATTTAGACTTATGAGGAAGAACAGTATGCACATTTCTGCTTAGTGATCCAAACATTTAACTTTAATGAAAAAACAAAACATCTGCATGTGATGATGATGGTATCTATTTTTGTGTAGCAAACTGTTTACAAAAAAATCCTTTGATTTCTGTTTGGTTTATTAATGGAACTATTTCTGATGATTGATCTCTTTTCATGCCATCAGACTAATATTCAGGTACGTAGCATTCAACAATGGTTTTCACCACCATGACTTGATTTCTGGAATGGTTTTGTTTTTCTGTGTATGTGTTGGGTACATGTTCACATTCCCTCATTCATCATTGTCTCACAGTGATATGGTAAAGCTGGTAGAAGTCTCCAACGACGGAGGGCCTTTGGGAATCCATGTAGTGCCTTTCAGTGCCCGAGGTGGAAGGTAACGTATTGCATAGGATTTTAATTGAATTCTAACTTGCTGTGTTTTGTCTTGGTTGTGTTAAGATTTGTATTATGTGCCTTTACCTGGTGTAGAATATTGCATGTTTTTCAAAAGGCAGTCTGATTCAGAAAGAATGAGACGAACATTTGCAGCCTCTATACGTGGAAGGAACTCTATAATGGAAAGTCTTTGCTTAGAGGAGTTAGAATTGTGGAGATGTAATAGAGGTTCTATTGTGATCCCACTGGAGATTGAATTATGAGGAGATTTCCTTTTGGACTCTTCAAACTCTAATCTACTGCTTTAATTCAGGTGGATATGTATGTATGCTGCATTTTTCTGATGACTAGTTAGAACCACAGCTTCCCAAAAACCAGAAGCATTCTGTGCATGTGCTTTGTGAGAGTGGAAGAAAAAACATTCATTATGCTTTCTATATATACTATTGTCCCATCACTTGGGTTTAAAATGAAGTAGTAAAACCAGTTGAAAAATTCAGGTTTTAGGGAAGGTGAGCGTTTTGGATTGTATGACAAGCTGGAACTCATGGAGTTGGATTTTTTGCAATCAGAAGTGTAAAGAAAGTCCTTTACATTAACAAATGCAAGGTAGGCAGTTAAATTTTTGAAGTGAATGCATCATCTCTAATGTGTACTTTGCTAAAGAAGAGTTTTGGAAATTGAAGTCATTAACATTGTCTCAGAAAAACAGAGTAACTTTTATAGTAATCTGTGATGAATCTGAGTATGTTAAAAGTTATAATTCTTCAGGATTTTATGTGGATGTGATTTTGCAATGTACATTCTAAGTATATACTGTATTTTTCACTCTGTTAGGAAAAGGGTAAAAAAGTTATATTCTAAAAGTAATCTCTGACTATACATGAAAAGGGGTGTTATGTTCTCAAGTCTGTCAACCCAGCAGCGATTTCAGTTTAACAGTTAAAAGCAAAACTAACTTCCTGTATGTCTCTCTCTCAAATATTAACATCCTCTTTTCAGATATATATTTTTTCCTTAACAGAATTTTGAGCATGGCATACTTAAACCCAATGCTTTCATAGCGATACTGATGTGTATTATGAGAAAATGTATTTTTTTTTTTCATTTAAGGCTACTTTTTCTGAAGACTACAAGTATTAAGAACAAACTTCCATAAAGTAGTAAAATCTTCTCTTCTTAATCTGAAATTTAGTAAATTCAGTGAGGGGATGGAAAGGGCATGGGTGAATGGTACTTCAAACATAAGCTCAGAAGTAAATCCCATAAAGTTGGAAATGGTTGAAATATTCACAGGCTTATCTGGGATTTAGATAGTGTGAAGGCCAAGAAAAAGATCGGTTTAAGAACGTTGGCAGCCTGTGAAGTACTTGTTTAATAAAATTAAAGTTAGAAATGTAGATTTTGACATTTTGAGTAAGAATTTTAACTCAAGTAAATTTCATGTCCAGGATGCTAATGTGGTTGTCAAGTTTGAGGTAAAGCTTAAACTGGTGATATATAATGAGGGCATGTAAAATAAAAAAAGCCATAAACACAGCATGCTAGTCATGTCAAGAGCTATGAAGGACTTTTAACTCTTATTTTTTTGTCCTCATCTTGGGATTATATTATTAAGTTTATTACAAGACAGCCAGTCTTAAGTATAGATGTTCAGGATCAGGGCATACTTCAAATTCTATTAAAAGGGAGAGAATTTCTCTGTTAAAATTTGTTTACTTTTTCTTCATAACACCAGAACTGCCCTCACTGAAAAACAGGCAGTATGTTCAATCACTGTTGAAGTTATTTTGAATTCAAAATAATCTGCAGGAGGGGAAAGATACTTGTGTCCATGTCTTGAAAGTGTGGAGGAGCAGTCAGACTTGGAGAAGACCTCAGATACTTCCATGCTCTCTGCTTTGCAGTGGAAGAAAAGTAGAGTTCACTGCTTAGTGGGGATGACAAGCTCTCATGTTGTCTTTATTGGCAGCTATGCCCCATGTCTCTAATTGTATTATTTTATTTCTGTATGCTTGGTCCCACAGCTCTTTTGAGCAGATGAGAGGCCCTTGGTTCTACTTTTACTGGATTCAGAGGGAGAGCAGATGCTTGGCAGCAATCCTTTCTGCCTCCTTGTTTCTTTCCCTTGCATGGATGCTCTTTGTTCTGCTTCTGCTGGAGAAAACTAACTTGAGGATGGCAAACCTAAAAACACAGAAACAAACACAGGGATTAGTAAAGACTTTGAGAGATGTCCAAAAAAGGGAACATCTGATGTATCATATAGCAGTAGTTCCATTGGCCCACTGTTCTCTTAGATTTGTGTGGTATTCACTCGCAGTGTTTTCAATTATATTTTTTCCAGTTCCTTGCCTTTTCTTTGGAATATGTTTCTTAATGGGCAATGGTTATTAAATTAGTAATTTTAAAAAGTGAAAAAGTCTGAAGACATACTAAAGCATTTATTCCTTTTTTCCCCCCAACATGTAACAATTAAGGGATTTTTTTCCTCTCCCTGAGTACCCTTCTTCTAAAGCAAACACCCCAAACATCTAGAAATTATGCTCCGTAGCAGTGTCCTTTATTTATACCGAGAAAATACTTGACTTTTTCATAGTCTTTTGAGATTTGGGTTTAAACTAAGAATTTGTACTCAATATTGGCTTTTGATTTTGAGAAAAATCTGTAAAGGTCTCTGCCTCTTTTATGTAGGTGCTATCGTTATTTCTGTTAATAGTAAAATGGAGACTTTTTTAAATGAAAGAAAATACATCTGCCCATAATTCTCTGACCAAAGTATTGCTGGTTTGTACAGACTTGACTGGTCTTTCTTTTTTTGCATAACTTTCCTTTTTATCCTTCTGTTTTTACTCCTAGAAGTTCATCAGTGCTTTATTGGCCTTTTTTACTATATGCTTTGCCTATCAGTTTGTTCTCCTTATCAAAAGGGATGAGTGGTATACATAGTGATCACCTTACTGTTTGTGAAGTTTTTCAAGGCAGAAGATTCAGTCAAAAAATTTGCTGGTCATTTTGCAGAGCTAAGCAAAATATAAGTAATGAAAAGTAAAGCAGAAAGGGGGAAAGAATAAGAAGTTATTGGGAAATATTCTGATAAAGAGTAGAGCAAAGAGGAATAAGATGCAAACATAAAGGGAAGCAAAATTCAAAACCTCTGCAAAATTACATTAACACCAGTCCTTCCTTCACTCTTGGTAGAGAAAGAAACAGGTGCTCAGAGAGGAGAGCAAGTACTCAGCCCCTTAGGAACTGCATTTGAGAAGTCCTGGCTGATGGAAGATGTTGTGTTGTTGCATAAATGGGTTGCACAAGTTGTCCTTTGCAAATTTATATGGTCTTTTCTACTTCTAAAAGTGTTCAAAGTTTCTCAAGATCTATATCCTAGAGGCTTTTCTGAAATCCTATGATGTATGTTTTCAGAAGGAGGTTCAAGTGACACGAGGAATACATGAGATAACATCAGAAATCTCTCTAAGTAGCTATGTGGAAATTGTAGGCCCATAGTCTGTGAAATCTACTTAGGAAAGAAAAAAACAGAAAAGAATTGGGATTTTCACCTGAAAGCTCAATCAAGAACATCTATTAATAAATATCAGGCACATTTCTTTGATGTGAGTACATAGGGCTCTGCCAGCTGTTTTTCCCATTGAAGCAAACCACAAACTCCGTGATGAACTGTAAATCTAAAACATGGCAGCTAAAAACACTTTTGTTATATGCCTGAATGTCTTAAAAATATTGAAGTAGTCTCAGAAGAATAGGGGAAAATAATAGTCTGAATTTTATTGATTTTAGATGCTCTAAGTGACAAATTTAACAGATTTTATTGAAAAGGAAATCCTTAAATGCAGGCAGGCATTGGGTATACGCATTTCCCTTAGTAGAAAGCTGTTTATATGTTTTTCTATTCTATAGTTGTCTTTTAATGAATGAAATGGCCTTCATCTTCTGAAGTTTATAGATTACTTCAAATGTCACTGTGAAAGTTTTAGTCTTTTACTCAAGATAGAAAGAAAACAGTATCAGTTGGCCATTGTCTATACTGAGAGTCCTTAATGCTGCCTTCGAGATGCCTCTCTAATAATCATGTTCTGTTTGATCATCTAGGAGTTGTGTTATCTGTATCTCCATTTATTCCCCAACTGTATTTCCAACCTTTAAATTTCAAAGGTAGCTATGGTTTTTAAAAGCATATTTATTGGTGAAAGATTCCCTGCCATGTGAATGGGCCATTCCTTCAGCCTTTTAGCTGAATTTGAGGCTTTCTTTGTCTGATCTCATCCTTTCAAGAGTTATATAAACTGAATTCAAAGTATTATTCAAGCTAAAAAACTGAGGAATATTTAGCAAAGGTTGGAAATTGGTTCTGGACTTCATTTGCAAAAGCTGATAAAGTTATTTAATTGCCTCTGCTGAAAAACCTTGATGTTGTGTGAAGGAGTTTATATCCAATTTGTCATTGATTAGCCATGATAATTTATCTTGAACAAGCAAGCTGATTTGCTTACCTTACCTTCAAATCTTAGGAAATTTATACCATGTTTATTACTTAGAGCTTTTCAGAGATCCTTCATTGCATGAAGCAGCTACGCATTGTCTTTTCGATCAGTTCTTATTTTTTGCTCCTTAATCTAGTTTTTTGCCTTTTCATGCCAATGATTTTACATTAACATCTAAATTGGTTATTTTCTGTTCAGTCTGATTTGATTATGATACAGTTAGTTTGCAGGTAATAGGTAAATAACTTCAATGTCTACGTACAGTGGTTGGTGATGGCCGAATCATATTCTAAATGCTCAATGTAATATTTTTATTACTCTCATAGCATTTACACTGTCAGTTTTTATTAAGACAAATTATTATCATTTCCATACAGCTGGATGGCATGTGGGGAGCTCACCATTTCAAAGAGGCTAAATCAGGGAATTTAGATGTCAATAAAACATTCACAGCTTGTTTCCAGTTTTATCATTGGCTGTAATTTAGACTGGGAACTGAAATGTTAACACATGTAGCTGAGTTTATTTTAATTGTATAATTAGAGTAATGAACCTTGTGGAAATACAGTGGTGCAAATGGTAATAGAATCTAAGGTGTTTACATTTCCAATTAGGTATTTAAAACAAATACAAAGATTGAGCTCTGTGCTTTGATACTCTTTCCCTTCTGTCCCTGTGTTAGATAATATTCATCTGAAATAGCCCAGGTACCAAATTTCCAGTTAATATTTCTAGAGGGTTGCAAACTTAGATTTTTTTTTTACAGAATTACACACAATATTCTCATTCTTTAAGAAGCTGCAGTTTAAGATACTTATGAAGGAAGAACTTAAGTTAGTAAACATGTTGACTTACTTTAGCAGACAAAATTGGAAAGATTCAAATGCATCCAAAGATTTGTATGCCATCTTGTTCTAATTTTAGCAAATATATATACTGGCTTTTTGTATTTTGTAGTAGATTAGCTTAGAGGCTTTCAAAATTTATATTTTCCTAATGTTGGAAACATAATACAGAAACTGTACTGGAGCTACATCTCCACTTACTAGGATTAATGGCAGTGGCATACAGCAATGAAGACAAAATCCAATTAGTTTTTAGGTTATTGTATATTTGCAATATCAAGTCTGCCCTGTTTATCTGCAGTTACTGCAACAACAAACATGAATTCCCATGATGCCCTTTTTTTAGAGTAATATTCTTATATCTAACCATAATATGCTAAAGAAATTTTGTAGGAAATCAATGGGTTTTTTTTAGCAAAATGTTCAGGACCATACATTTTATGCAAGTTAAACAGACTTCCATTCAGAGAATTGTTCCTGTAGCTGTGTCTAAAGGGGTTTTATAGGATCATAGAATAGTTTGGGTTGGAAG
>VZTY01006504.1:0-33675 GCA_013400935.1 Turnix velox | reverse complement strand
TCCTGTGTTGGGGGCTCCAGAACTGGACGCAATATTCTAGGTGGGGTCTCGCCAGTCCCGAGTA
This sequence comes from Turnix velox, assembly GCA_013400935.1. Lineage (NCBI taxonomy): Eukaryota > Metazoa > Chordata > Aves > Charadriiformes > Turnicidae > Turnix > Turnix velox. The sequence goes on along the minus strand of VZTY01006504.1, from coordinate 33,611 downwards.
GAGGGGTAAAATCACCTCTCTCGACCTGCTGGTCACACTCCTCTTGATGCAACCCAGGATTTGGTTGGCCTTCTTGGCTGTGAGTGCACACTGTTGGCTCATGTTGAGTTTGTCATCAACTGACACCCCCAAGTCTTTCTCTACGGAGCTGCACTCAAGCCACTCTCCACCCAGCCTGTATCTGTGCTTGGAATTGCTTCCACCCAGGTGCAGGACCTTGCACTTGGCCTTGTTGAACTTCATGAGGTTGGCTTGGGCCCACCTCTCAAGCCTGTCAAGGTCCCTCTGGATGGCATCCCGTCCTCATGTGTGGCATCCCTTCCTCATGTTTTGCCTCATGTGTTTACATTAAAACAAGTAAAATATAAGAAATGGCCCTGTGAGGATCCTGTTTTCATGCTGGACTATTCATCCAGCCTTGATTGTGTTTCAATGAGTTTAGCTTATGTGCCTTGATTAACTCAGTTCTAACATTTGTATAAACCCTAAATCCCCATGAGCAGCATATGTTGTGTGTGAGATGAGCAGCCTCTCATTAGCAGGACAAACAAAGTAGCCTTTGTTTAATGAGATTATTTGTGATTTTGACAGGTAGGTTATTTGCATGTTACATTATTTTACCATCAGTTAGGATTAGTAATATTTTTACTAGATTTGAGAGCTTAGGTGAAGTAGATTTAGAGAAATGCCAAACTATGCATAAAGATGCATCTTGCATTAATAATTTCACATAACTTCAGAATGCAAAAGAATAGAAAGCAGTTTTTAAAGAAAAATGCTGTGCAGAAAGCATTAATAGATAAATTACTTTGTGGTCGTATGTATGTGGAAAGATTAGAATGAAATACAATATTTTGTATAGTAAATTATATTAATATGAACTTAGAGTGTTGTACTTTGTATAGAATATGTTATTTAGTAAAATACATTTGATACTTGATTTATTTAACCTTGCAAAGGAACCAACTGTTGCATGTGTTGGGTGTGCTTTTGTGTAAGGATTGCCTGCACATCCAAATTCTGGATTGCCCTTCTAAGTAACTTCACTTTAGGGCATAGAGTTCTTGTCTCCCTGAAAAATTAAACAACTTAAAAGTGAAAAAATTACCAACTTGTTAACTAACCACCAGATAATTCTGAGAAAAATAGTGAAGGCATACAAATATTTTCCCTCTTCTTAGAGAAATGCAAATATTTCTATCATTAACATTCATAAATGTTGTTTTAGCACTTTCTGCGACTAACAATGTAATCTATAAAAATTATGTTTATAATTATGATGTTTAAAAAGTCTGAGACTGTTCACAGCTTATTTTAATGAACAGAATGAAAAAGGTATTGAATCAATATTTTTTAAGTTCTTGGTTTTTTTCTTATGATAAATATCATCTCATAATTATCAATAATATGTGCAGCAAATTGAGCTCATTAAATGTTAGGATGTTGTGTACTTCAGAATTTTTTCATGCAGTTGTGGGAAAGGCTAAATGGAAACCACTTAGAATATATGCATAATATTTCTCAGATCATATCCTGAAAATCTTTTCACCAAGTAAAGAACTGTTTTTCCTTTAGGCAGAAAGATACCCCACTTCCCCTTCTGTCTGCCCCTCCACCCCCCCCTCCAACTTTATATTGGGAAAACTTGGGTTGTTAGAAGGATTCTGCAAATGGCAGATCTTTCTAAACCCAAAGAATATCAACTAGTACTGGTTATATNCTGTTTTTCCTTTAGGCAGAAAGAAACCCCACTTCCCCTTCTGTCTGTCCCTCCACCACCCCCCCCAACTAGTACTGGTTATCAACTAGTACTGGTTAAATTTTTGATTTTTTTTTTTCACTGAAATGCTCATATTCTAGAGAAATGATGCTTCAGCTCTATGGAACCTTTCTGGTCCATGTGTTCACCAGTGTTTCTTCAAAGGGCAGACTGCTAATTGCAGCAACAGACTTAAAGTCAAACCTGATCACATCAGTGGCTGCACTCAAGTGGTCCATCAGCAATCAAATAAGGATGTAGAAGCATTGCCTCTGATGGGCAGAACTCCACAGGACAAGGGTGCAGCGTGTTAGGTGTTTGCAAAATACTCCATACCAGTTTGGAACAGAATAGTATCACTTGGATGTTGATGTCTGACTCAGACTTCACTTGACAATTTGTGTTTTCAGAATGCTTTGTTTTTCTCCTCACAGTGTGTTTACAGGCATAGATAGATCCCTTCAACATCCTATCTTAGAGTCTCTAGGTGGTTCCAAAATGGACATACGATTAGGATTGTTTCTCTTACTCCTTCCTCTGCCTTGTAGGAGAAAACATATGACTGTTCCATAAAATAAATGTCTTGCATTTGTTATGATAAAACAGTAAACAAAGAATTTAAAGTGGAAGAAACAAGTTAAGTTTGCTTTTCAGACATATTTAATGAAGTGCTCTAGTGAATCTATGCAATATTAGATCTCACGAGGAATCTGTTCAAGCATTGCTGATTGCTTGTTTGCTTTGAGGTGTGTGTGAACTGGAGATTTTGTGCTAAAAGACATTTGTAGTCTTGCAATTCCTGCCACACAACCAAGTATTTTTCATGCCATGTCTTGAAATAACCTCTGAAAAAGTAATATTATTGAATTGGATGATGTGAATTGGACCCACAGTTTGTCCTGTGGGATTTCAGTGTAAAACTGATCTTCCGTAAAAGAATCATACATAGTATTGATGCAAGAGTGATCCTAAAGACTACCTAGAGTTGAAGTGTATAGATAAACATCATTTACTTTTCACTCTATCCTACTGGTGCTTCAGAAACCTGTCTTTTGGGATCCATTTCATAATTTCAGGTTAAATATATTTGTTTGCTTTTGTTCTCTAAGAATGTCCTTCAGGTGACATTGTGAGTAAGCACTAGACAGAGGTGACCAACTTAGTCTACAAAGGCTACCAAATGGCAGTCATATTCAGTCATTACTGAGCCCCAGCTAATTTAAGATAATATGTTGAATTAAAAATGGCATTTCAGTTTTTAATTGTCTCTTTGCTGTTTAGTAAAAAAAAATTTGAGACTTTAAAAGTATTTTTTTCACATGAATATCCTAAATCCTCAATCCATCCCTTTTTTATAGTCTGCTTGTTACATGGGATGACCCCACATTTCACTTGCACAGAAGCAGTGATGGCTCTGGTATTCTCTGCTGATGGAGAAATTCAAATTTTAACTTGAATTTATTCAGTTAACTGCCACAAAAGGTGCTGGCTGTCAGATGTGTGGTGCCTCTTGGAGCTTTTATGGCTCAGAAATCTAGGCCTCTTGCAAGAACTGATGTTGCTGTCATTGTACTGCCTGTTACTACTTACTTTCAAATGTCCTGCTTGATTTACCTAGGGTCTTTGTTTGATGGATAAGGGATAATAATTCAGGTGATCCATATAAATCATTTGAAACTATGATATCCTACTTCAAGGTAAAGATGGTTTAAAACTTATTTTCTATAGTGATTATGATAAAATATTCAATTAGTAGGATTTTCTATGCTGCAAATTGCTAGAACAGTAATCATTTGTAATCTTAATGTTCCAGAACCCTGGGACTGCTGGTAAAGAGATTGGAGAAAGGTGGGAAAGCTGAACAAGAAAACCTGTTTCGTGAGAATGATTGTATTGTCAGGATTAATGATGGAGACCTTCGGAATAGGAGATTTGAACAGTAAGTACACTTAGTGCACATTACGGTGCATTATTTAATCTTTAACATTGCACTGTGAAGTGACTTGAGGAAATAAAGTATTTAAAGAAAAATTCTCTAAGCTTGCCTTTTCAGTAAAGAATAGATGCACTAAGGGATGTTAGTGTCTTTTTTTAATTAGCCAAACTACAAAAAGATCAGGAGAATTACTGTCATTAAATCTATTGGCTTCTCTTTTAATTTTTTTTTGCACATTGTGGATTTTTTTGTTTTTGCATTACTGAACTGTTTATTGTGAAATTCCCATGTGATTTTTGCTCTCAAACTTACAGTGCATCATGCTCAATATATGAGGAGACTTTATTTTTAACATTGAAAAAATATTTGTGGTTTTGTATATGTGAGAACTAAAGCCCTATATGTAGAAACTTCCTGGGGAAGTTTGGAAGATCTTAAATATTTGCTATGTGGGAGCCTGGACTTTGTAGAATCCCAAAATGGTGAACTAGAAAGACTTCTAAAAGTGAAATCAGCTTGTAGTTCACAGACAGATGATTAAAAAAGAAAGCAGCAAAAATATATGCAGAAAATGAATGATTTTGAATATGATACTATTATTCTGAAAGCACTAACATCTTGAGGGCCAAAGGAATGTAATTTATTCTGATCATCTGGTATTTAATATACATTTGAAATGTGTTTTTTATTTCTTTGACTGTAATCTGGAGTGGAACATGACCCTGCACCATATGGTGGAAAGCAGCTTGTCTCTGTGTGTTCTAAGGTTTTGAATCACGATTTAAGTCTGTGAAGGGACTTGTTGACTTTGTGTACTTTGGATCATGACCCAGATCCAGGATCTGTGCAGGATTAAGCATCATTTTCCCCGTTTCTTAATATTACTACTGACTTACAAAAGGTAAAGCCTGAGCTGGGCTTTTTGTAAGACTGCATATACTCTCAGCAAATCATGGAAATACATCATCTTTGTATAATTTTCATTCCAGTCATTCTGTTGTCACTGTGATTACTGTATCAGAAGAAGCAATTATCAAGGTTCAGATGGAAAGGACACTGCAGTCATGCCCTAGAACTGTCTGCATTTCAAGACTGTGGTTCATATTTTTGCTTTCCCAGGTCCAGTATTTGGTAGATTAGTTGTTAAGCGTATTTAACCGTTGTGTTACCCTGAGGCAACAAACCCTACTGTAAAAACTAGTGAACAGATTCAAGTTTTATGGTTTATGCTTCAATGCAATGTGTCTGTCAGCTCATGTCGCTTAATTAACATCAGTAATTATGCTTATAATGCCTTGTAGTCTGCCAGTCCTAATTTGCTAATTTTTCTGTTCATTTTGAAACCCAGAGCACAGCATATGTTTCGCCAAGCCATGCGCACGCCCTTCATTTGGTTCCATGTGGTCCCTGCGGCAAATAAAGAGCAGTATGAACAGTTGTCCCAAAGTGAGAAGAATACGTTTTACTCCAACCGCTTCAGCCCTGACTCCCAGTTTGCTGATGGCAAAAGTATTAACAATTCTGGACTTCACACGTTACAAAGAATGTCTCGAGCGGGCAATCAGGCCGATCAGACAGACTCCTACTCGCAGCTACCTCATAGTGTGAACTCATCAGGGAAACCACCCTCGGGTCTGGTGCCGTCACCTCACAAAGTTCTCACCTCCACTGCAAACAGTGGGTATAACACCAAAAAGATAGGGAAGAGGCTCAGTTTACAGCTGAGAAAAGGTAAGGCTGTAGAGTGCTCCTCATGCAGTGGGAGGTATGTGTCTTGGGATGTCAGCCTGCAGTAGCATGGGGAGTGTGATGGGCTGATTTCAGAAGCCAAATTGTCTCCAAGATCATGCCCAGCTGTATATTTGCATTGTGCAGCATGGTTGTAAAAGGCACTTTTGAAGAATTAACATTTTTGTTCATTTGTTGACTAACATTTGTTTCTGCCTCTCAGCTAATAATAATAAGTTCAGTAACTCCTATAAAATTTGTTGGCCGAGACCTAGGGAGTGGTGAACTATATTTCTTACAAGTAAATAAGCTAAAATGGCCCATATTCTTTACTTTACATACACTGCAACTTTTACAATGGAGTAACTTCAGTGTTGCTATTAGAATTTGGATCTAGTTTGTAAATAGGACTTTCTCATTTCCAGTGAAAGCTTTTCTTTATTCCACTGGAATGTGAAAGCCTTTGTTGAAGCAGCTGAGATGTAATGTGATATTTCCCATTTTGGGCCTTATGCTAATATAATTTGAATGGGGGTGAGAGACTATTTAAGGGCAGAGGAGAAGGCAGTGCATGCTTATCTCAGCATCAGTGTTTTATGTGCACATGTAGATGTATGGAGGTTTTATGATGTCTAAATGTCATGAGTGAGAAATTTTGTTATTTTTATGTAGTTACCATCTAGATGCTTTTAAGATAGTTTGAAGTATAATAAAGTGACATTTAGATGCAAGTGTTCCTTAGCTCTAGGGAGATGATTTTTTTAAAGGATTAGACATGCTCTAAGCAGTATGGTATTAAAATGAGCATGTTTAAGATGTGATTTGATCTCTAGGAGCTAGAATAGGGTTTATATTACACAGCAAAAAAATCTACTCCTGTGACATTATTCTCCATGAAATCAAATTCTTCTTTCTTTAAGATATTGTATGTGCTTAGTATTAATAATTTTTACTAATGAATCTTTTCATCAAAAGGGATCAAAGAACAATGCACTAAATGGTAGGGATTTTACAGGTGCCAGGCTACTTGTCAGTTTATGATTATTCTTTCCTCTCTGTGAACTTCACATGAACCACCAGATTGCTTCTTTCGGGTTGCTGAATTTTAAGCTCTACAAACTTGGATGACATAAGGTTGAGTTGACAGTTTGCTTCTGTTGTTGATGCTCCTACAAGAAATTCTTTAGGCCATCAGCTCAGATCAGTCTCCTTGGGAAAACTTAGTGTTATTGGTTAGGTAAGGGATCACCATGCTTACATATATGCTACCTGCAATTACAGTGATTTCCAGTGTTTGTATCTTTGCAAAATGGTAGAACTATCTCTTGGACATTGAGTAAGAGAACTCTCAGTCAGGAGCCAAAATATATATTTTATGTAATTTAAATGAATATGGTATATGGGAACACCATATTTTTGCACAAAACAGATGTGGTGTTATAGCTACTTGTAAAAGAATATAACTTTGATACATTATGGATGCTTTGACTGGGATGTGAGGTTACATTGTGGACATCTTGCACTGGAGACTTCTTCATAAATATTCTCCCTGCTTCTAGGATGTAATTCAGTGTTGCTGATGCCAGTATGGTTAATGGTTTTGGAGTGGAGGTGCATGCTGCCTTTAGATGGAAATTAATACATAAGATACTTTAACATCTAGTTCACACCAGAAAAGTTTGATGTTCTTAAACTTGTAAAAGCTTTAAAATCTAAATCTCTAATATATTTTAAAAGTTTAGGGGGGATGTTTGTTCCCAGTGTTTTGCTTAGGTGAGAGTACTACTTATGAAGAAATGGCACTTGGCTCAGTTTATGGACAGACAGAAACAAACTCTCTGCTGTTATACATGGGTTATACATCTGTTTTATACATGGGATATTAAAAAAAAAGTGCATAAGAAAGGGTGCTTTTATATAATTCCTGTCTTTGATTTGGTAATATCCACTGTGGAAGCATGTCATTTGGCTTTCATTTGATAATGCTGGGAATACACATGTGAGGGAACAAATGAAGGAAAGCCTGAAGTATGCCCCCAAGTAGTGTGTTACAAATGCGAGTGCAACAGGGATGTTGATAGATTATTTCTGATGAAGGATGTTGCAATAATACAGTTTTTATAGATATTTTTAAAGTGTGCTTTCTTTGTAGCTTACAGACAGTGGTTATTTCACCAGTTACCATCATAAGATTAAAACCTCCTTGGAAGTTTGCATACATGCATGTAAGGCTTCATCTTGAAATTCACTTCTGATTTAACTTGTGCATTTTGGTTAATGGTATATGAGTATTGACTCTTTTTCAGTACAGCCAAACCTCCTTTATTACAGCTGTGTTTCTATATATATTGCATGAGCTTTATTATATGAAATGACATGGTAAGATAACCCTTCAGTGCGTGCTTCTGTAATTATGATTTCTTAATATTTATTGCTGTTTTGGCATTTTAAAATAACCTGAACTTTCATAGGATTTAGCTGTTTAATAAAGTCAGAAGAGAAGGTCAGTCATATGTTTCAGTCAATGCAGAATGTTTGTTGGCTTTTCTAAATGAAAATGGATATCTGTTTATCTTTCCTTAAAGGTCAGGGCCTGAACTTTAAGCATATAGATGTAGGGGTTATTGCTGATATTCTAATGCCATTAAGGCTGTATAACAGTCCAGCTTAATAGCTCTCACAAATTAAGATAGTACAAGACATGACAGGGATTTTGTATATATTTTGGTGTAAGGTGATCCACAGTAAGTACAAATAAATAAATAAAGTTCTTCACATCTATTATATAAAGAAAATAAAACCACTGATCTAACACCCAAATTGTTCGGACAAATGTTGACCTTATGTATACACCAGGACAATTCTGGAGTGTTTTTATTTGACTGCAGATATTAAAGCCAGTGCAATTGATTTAGAAGCACCTATAAATTATAAATAGCCAATTTACAAGGAATAATTCTAAGGCTTAGTGTTTGAGCTCTGAATAACTTGCAGCATTTAATCTGATGCTCACTACAGCATTGAACAGACTGCTTTTCAGTTGGCCAGTGTATTCCTCACATTTCATATGTACCAGTTGTGATGTCACTACTAAGACAAGCCTGAAGTGCTCACTCTTGAAATTAGCTTCATTTCATTTGATTTTCCTTAAATATAATACTTGTTGCATTTCTATCTGTAGCTACCTATTTGCCTAGCTATATTAAATAAGTAATTCTTAAGGCAAAATGTCAAAACTGAGAAGGTATTTTCTAGGTTGGTGCCAGTTCCCCAAATATTTTGCTATTTTTTGTCTGCAGTATTCAATGGATCAAGACAATAATCCACATCTATCCATTTCCAGAGTGACTTGTCTACTGGCCAAGGAAGTTATGATCATCTCTTTGTTTTAGTCTCAAAAGGGTATAGCTTCAAGAGTCAGAGATGAGTTACACAACTGCAGGACACCTTAGGACAGGAAAGTTGTGGGAATCACCAAGTCCATTACAGAAAGGATTTAACATCCATGTCCTAGGAGGGAAAACTTGGGAGGAAGAAAGCACCTTTGTGTGATGCAGCAGAGAAAAATGGTTACATTGTAGATGTGAGGAGGATTATGAGACTCTTCAGAGTTTCTAATTGCCTGTTTCTAGTTTCTAGCTTGGTTTGCTGTAGTTTGATGCTCCCTCCATGTTCCATAGAGAGATGAGCTTAAACACTGCAGGTCCCAGCAGATGACTGGGCAGTGGGTGTTGCAGAGTGTTGACACTCAGCCTGGCTGCACCCAAGTTCCTTTCTGCAGAAAGTCATTAGAGACAGACATAAAATGCCATGGGTGGTTTGAGATTATGCTAATCTAAAATTGTCATCATGTTTGCCATGCAGTAAAGCACAAATATGGACAACTGCTTCTTTTACTTGAGTTTTTATAGAGTGTACAAGACAGGACCCTGAACTTGCATCATCTCTCTGAAGTGTACAGATTTACATGCATTTTTCATCACACACTCCTGTTTTTCCACATGATTTCTTGAGCCAGACTTTGAAATGTCATTTTAAATTTTTATTTAAAATTTCTTTTGAAATAATATGTTCTCTTTGACTGATTTTAGAATTAGTTTTCAGATGCTTGGAGGGGTGCTTGTTGCTTTTGAAATGAAAAATGCCGATTCCTAAATTACTCAAGTGACCTTGAGAAATGAGATTCAAAAGTGAAGCAAATAATTCTGGGCTTCATTAGCCACTGAAGAAATAGGAATTGTATCTAGCTTCATCTTCTCAATTTTCAAAAGTAGTGCTGAACACTATTTATTATCAGGCTGTAGCAAAAAGAGAAGGATGTTTCTAACAGGTTGATAAAAGATCTTCAGAGGTCTGAACTTTGCTTGGAGAAATAAAATATGTTCCAAATCACTTGACTCCATTAAAATGAGCATGTAATTAATTTGTCTTGATTGTGCATGTGACTGAGGAAATTTTGTAGACAGCTGAGCTGTCAGAGTTCTAAGCAGTCATTTGCAGTTACCCTGACTACACAGTCTGAAAATACAGAACTTAAACTAGGAGCAGTAAAATAACTTTTCAGGAATTATCTAAAATGGTCTTGGTTATTCTAGTGAAGCCCCTAACAATGAGGAGAATGTATTTGCTGTTCATCTGTTCTATGAGGTCCAGTCCTTACTAAAAACTCTTTTCTAGCATAAACCAGTAGTAAATTAATTCAGCAGTCACCCATCCATCCATTGATCTGAAGAAAGAGTCTGCTGTGAAGAAGCAGAAATTTAAAATGCTTGAAAGGAGAGTGTCTGCTTTGATTATTATCAGAGATCACTTGGTCCTTCTACTTAGTTCTGTTATAATGTTATGTCCTTATTCTAGATAATTTCCTAATCTAAAATATTCATTAATTGGGGATGCTTTATTTTGTAATTTTCGTGACTTTGTTTCACAAACAGATTATATGTATAACCAGCCTCCCCAATTGTTTTAGGAAAGGGAGAGTGTGGTTTTTGGCTTTCAGAAAGAATCTGCAGTTTTCCTTAACAATCTTTTATTTAATCTGAGGACTGTTCACCCACATGGATTTTCCATATATATAGATTGTTATGAAATGTTCTCTGCTTCTCTTGCGTAAGTGCTAACAAATGTGGTGCCCGATTGTCTCATCATCAAACATTTTCTGTTGTTTGAGAAGTGAGATCTTTTTTTCTTTTAAAGTAAGAGAGATTTGCACTGAAGTACCTGAGAACTCATCTCCATTTTCTTAGATTAGAGTGTGATTTACTTCCAGCTCTGCTCACAGTCATGAAAGGGATGATAAGTGTAAGAGGAGTATAGTAAGAAGTTGACAGTGCAGCTCCTTCAGATGTTCCATACTGGGTCTCTCAACTAATGTTCTTCTGAGAGAGACATGAAAGTACTGGAAGCAGTGTGGAGGTGATGCTCATGTTTTATCTCATCTTCTGGCAGTGTTTCTACCCAGCAGCACATTTTGCTGCTGAGAATTTAGACCTGCAGTTGCTGCTGGATGAAAAGTGCACAATTGTTTTTGCACAATTGTCTTAGAAAAACAAACATTATGGCAGACACATCTTTCCCCACTCAAGAAGGTAATTCTAGCATTAATGAGATATGAAAACACTCCTTCCTTGGGAAGGAAAACCTAGCCACCTTAAGTAAGATTTGGTGGGTTTTTTTAGCCTCCTGTCAGTTTATGATCAGGCTGATTCCAAAATGCTAGTGGTGTTAATTTTGAATATATATTTAATTACTTCTGTGAAAGTTTTTTACCTCCTTATCTTAATTCTACTAGAATAGACTTCCTCTAGACCAAGAACTGAAATCTGCCTCTTTGCTATTTATTCAGTGTATTCTTTTACTATTGCAACTGCCCCTTTTATTCACCTTCACCTTCTTTGTCTTCAGCTCAGAGCTGGGCTCTGTAGGGCAGTGCCACTATAGAAGGTCTGTTTCATATCACATTCAAGAGAAAAGGGGAGCTCTGACTTGTGGAGAGAGCTGCAGATTTATCAAAGAAGCCTAAGAATTTGAATTACGTGAATTAGTGTATAACTTTCAAATGTCATTATCACTCGCTTTAATTTGGTCATTGTCAGAGATGACAGCTATAGAGGGAGGAAGGTATTTTCTACCCTCTTTCTAGAATCTATAACAGATTAAGTTGAACATAGCTCAAATAGTGTAGATGTTGAAAAGTAAAGCTCTTAGCTTTGAGAAGGATGAATCCCATGTTTTCATAAAGGTGGAAATTCCGTTTTCTGCTTTGTTCTGGTTCTGCCTGTATGTGTGTCAAATCTGTCCCATATTATTAGTGTAAATTGGAGGTATCAGAGGAGCCTACAGGGTGTGTGCACACTTCTGTCATTATCCTAATGCAGTTTTACACCCCAAAAAACCTGAAAGCATTTCAGCAGGAAGAAGATATTAAGGTGTTATATGCATTTCTATTAACAGAACCACTGAAATGCATGGAGTGGAGATAACTAAATCAGTTATGTGTATCAGAGAGGACAAAAAGCTTAAAATCCATTCAGTCAGAGAAAACATTTATTTTTTGCCTTAGTTGAATTTATTTCCCAATCTTGTGAACATCTAATTTATATACAATGAGCGCAGGCATTTATGAAGCTGTATCATACAGCTAAGGGCAGCTCTAGTGCACAAGTTGTAAAACAAAGCAGTGAAGATGTAAGAGGAAGATGACAGGCATGAGCTGCAAAGCTGTACAGAGCCACATAGTGAAGGTTAGCCCAGTCAGGGCCCCTTCTTTCGGCAGAAACAAGTAATTAGAATTTTCTTCTGCTAATATCTGGGCTCAGTGTGGATTTGTGGCATTTCGCCGGCTTTGGTAAGAACTTTCTGGAGATTTGACAGCAGAAAATGCCACAGACCAGATTTATATCCTGTGTGCATTTGTAATGTGAATATTTCAACTTTTTTTTTTTTCCCATCGGGGTTTAAAGTAGAGTGTGAGAACCAGACATCTGTAATGATGCTGTAAGCAAGCTATGGGGGATTAAGCTTATTAATTGTGAAATTTTTGTCCTGGGCATGGAGTTGTGTTCTGATATCACTTTACAAATTTTAGCAGACAAAAGCTGTACTGAAAGAGCAGTATTCAACAAAGATCTTTAAAATAAGGAAAAGATAAATTCCATACGAAGATGAGATGTGTCCTAAAAAAACCCCTAGATCCATAAGGATCTTCTTCACATGTTAGGAGTTAGAGAGCTCTATGAACATTTGAAGCATCATTAAAATTGTGAGGTCTCAAAAGTAAAATATGGATGTTAAGAGATCTAATATTTTTTTTCATCTCTGTGTAATAGCAATGGTAAATTTTATAGCAGCCTGAAAGTGGATGACAACTTTCAAATTCAGATGTAACTTTCTCAGTTATCTGGAATGCTGCAGACATAAGGCAGGAGGTTGTCTCTCAGTACTTAGCCTGGGGGAATTGATCCAGATTTCAGGAACGATATGAGCTACGTGCTCTTGCTGTCTATACAGAAGGACTTAGATACTTTCAAGATGAAGACTTTAAAAGGTCATATCCCTCCCTGCCCTGTCATCTGCGTCAACTTCAAAGAATCATAGAAACATAGAGTTGGAAGGGACCTTCAAGGGTCACCTAGTGCAATCCCCCTGCAGGGAGCAGGGACATCCTGCACTACATCAGGTTGCTCAGAGCCTCATCAAGCCTGGCCTTGAATGTCTCCAGGGATGGGGACTTCACCACCTCTCTGGGCAGCCTGTTCCAGTGCCTTGATAATAAAATGCATTCTACTAAATTTTAATCAACTGTGATTATGTAAATTTCAGAAATCTGTGTGTAGATTAATGTTGACTGTGTTGGACTGCTGCTTCCTTCTCACATGTGTGAATATTAACTTGCTGAGTTAAAAAGCAGATTTAATAAATTACCATGTGGAAGACTAAGACAGAAATAAATTCTGGCTTTGACCTCAAATAGTTGTATAGTTGTTTGTCTTCCACACAGGTTCAGCTTCCCAAGGCTCAAAGTTGAGGACTTTTGCATAAAAGTTTGGCTTCTGTCTGTCCCTGTGATTTTATGCAGGGGGGGTTGTTGTGGAGCTTGTAGAAACCATACCCAATTCTCACAAATCCTAGCTGCAGGTAGCCTTAGTCAGTCAGTTGAGATGTCAGCAGGATGTGTGTATGTCTAGTTAGTGAGCTTGAACCTTTTACATAAGTATCTTGGCAACCTCTGAGATGTTTCAGCTGAAGGTGTAGACTCAAATGCTCTGTCAGGGATGGGATCTGCTGAATGGCTGTCTGCCTTCCCCACTCTCCTCAATAGACTTGATGTGCTCTGTTGCATGGGGGGAACATGTTTCAACACAGAATTGCAAAGGCTGTTGATAACATCAACAGTGCATCAAAAGGAGGATCACAAATGAGCTTTCAGCATAATAGGAGAGGCTTCTATCTGTCCACTCAGTTTGTGAATCCCTAAGCCGGAAGGTTCTTAAGGTGCACTTCAGTTACCACTAGTGAAGATGATTTCTCTGAAATACAAGCAAGCCTCATTTGTCATTGACTGGACTCCTCTGTGGATTTATCATCTCCATTTTGCTTCAGTCTATCTTAGCCACTTCTAAGTGGCTCAGTCTCTGGGTGCACAGCAGAACCTCAGGGGTCTGGCTCTGCTCCCTGTCTGTGTGGCAGGGGATGGGATGGGACCCAGTGAGACCTGGGGCAAAGCCCTGCCACAAAGAAGCTGTTGACAGAAAACAGCCTGAGGTCCCTTGGAGCAGAAGAAATAAGACCACGGAGCTCTGATTCTGTCTGTCACCTGCCCATGTCCATAAGTGAGCTGACAATGCCCCAGGGCCAGCAGTGTCAGCTGAATGGCATTGCTGAAGGAGTTGCAAAAGAGAAAGAATGGATCATTGATAAGATCCAGATTGACAAGGGAGAAGGCGGTGGTAGGGTATCAGCTCTGCTTTGTTCTGAGCCCTTGTCACTCAATTCATCTGAAATAGAAACTTGGAAATATGGCAGTGACTTGGAAATCATCAGAACAGCAAGTTGTAAGGAGAGCCTGTGGAGCCACCTGTGCCAAGGCTCAGAGCTTCAGCTAGAGCCTTCCTTTTTTGCCTTGTTTTTGCCCTGCAGTATTTCCTTCATCTTATATATATATATATGTACATTTTCATAGACTGCATCAGTGAGGTACACATGCATTCTGCTGGCTAAAACCAGTATAAAATGTGTAATATTCTCCATTGTTTATGCAGGTACAGAAGGCTTGGGATTTAGCATTACTTCAAGAGATGTCCCAATTAGTGGCTCTCCTCCAGTTTATGTGAAAAACATCCTTCCGAGAGGTGCAGCTATTCAAGATGGGAGACTAAAAGCTGGAGACCAATTAATTGAGGTGATGAAGTGTTCCATGTTGTTTGTCTGATTTTTGGCATGAGCCCATGTACTACTTCACTTCCAACAGCCTGTGGTAGTTTATGTCATAAATATTTTCCTCTTATTTTTTCTCTCTTTCTTTGGTTATCTTTTGACTTAATTTCTTTTTAGTGGCAGATCAAGGGCTGTGTGTTTTCAGTACATAACTGGTTTGAGAGCTGGTTCCAGGCATACTATGAAAACATAATTTTACATGCCCTTATGTGACTACTGTGCCATAGTTTGACATTGCTGTATAGGAACAAGTTGAAGCAAAACAATTGTTACCTAATAAAGGGATTTAAATCAGAATGGAGTCACAGACCAGAAATTCTTGGCAATGTTGCCAAGTATGGAAAATACCCCTCTGCAAACATTTGGTAAATTAACTTAGACATATTATAAGGGGAGGGTAGTGCTGCAGAGAATTAAGGCCACTTCTCTCCTGAAGGGAGGATGTCCTCAAGGGAATGAAATTTTTCTAAGCCAGGAACACAGCAGATATCTTCCTGCAAATCCAGCTGGAATGATATAAGATGATACCACCCACAGCTCTTCATTACTGTCCCTAAGCCAAATGACACTGGAGGTACAGCTGAGATGGTAACTGCCTCTCAGTGCTCAAACTTCACTTTACTGCAAAATTGTCCAAGTCAGCTTGAATTGCTGCTGGAGGATGGCCCTCAGTAATTACTGTAATTCAAGGTATCCCAGATCACTGGGGTAGAAGGGGACTGAACATCATTTAAGACAGCAGTTACAGCATCTCGGCCATATGAGCTGTGGTTTCTTACAATGAAAAGGAAAAAAGATGGTTTCCTGACTTCTTCCAAGCAAGTTCTCTTGCTTAATGCCATTAACTCCTTCGTCTTATTTTTCTGAAATGATTCTGAAGAGGCAAGACTGAGAACATTTTGTCTTCCTTTTCTTTGAGTAATTTCTTTCTTATTCATGTTAGCTCAGAATGGGAAATGCACCTGTATGTATTCCATACCTGCCTGTGCTGGTATGTGGAGGTCAAATGGTTCAACCACTAAACAGAGGTGAAATAAGGATTAACTGCTCCAAAGTTATTTTAGGGGGAAATATTTTCTACTTTTAACAGAATTTATTGTGCAAGGTATATTTGGAAGATATGTACAACACCAAGGCATGTGGAAACTGAATCAGTTTTAGATCCTTTCTGGCAAAAGATTTTTATGCAGAAATTCTTGTAAATAATGTTGGTAGATGGAGTTAGTTGGCTTTAGAGTATACTAGAGAATATAGTTGCTGCTAAAGAGGAGAGAAATGTTGCTATCTTGCTTCTCATTTGCATTAATAGGTAAAGAAAGCATGTTTAATTAATTTATTAAGTGGAAATTGTACTGACCCAATAAATAGATTGTTATAGTGAGATTTTTTTAACTTTCCCATATCATTCACGTGACTTTTTGGTATGAATTTCTACTGGTTTTCCTGTTTTGGAGTCTTATTGATTTCTAATGTTTCCTTTGTTCTGCAGGTAAATGGAGTTGATTTAACAGGCAAAACTCAAGAAGAAGTTGTGTCCTTGCTGAGAAGCACCAAGATGGGAGGGACCGTCAGCCTTCTGATTTTTCGACAGGAAGAAACATTCCATCCAAGGGAACTGGTGCGTAAAATAGAGAGCAGCTAAGAGATTTAGATGTGTATGAGCAAATGATTTGATCTTGTCACCTGCTAGTAAACATGCATGGCCAGCACTGAATATAAGAAAAAAAAAACAACCCAGCTTTGTTGCTTATAGTTAGAATATTTTGCGTGGATGTTTTTTATTCTCTTTGGCATCTGCTACTATATTAAGGATTTTTTAATAATGTATAAGTGAGATTTTTATTTGGAGTGAAAATGTTTATTATAGAAGATACTATTGGATGGAGTTTACTTGGATGCATGCAGACAAGTAGATTATTTCCTATCATTCATATGGATATATCTGTGTGTGAAAGCCTGCCATTTATCCCTCTACCTGCTCAGTAAAATATTTCAGAACCAAAGCAGGATATGTCAATACCTTTCTATCAAAAAATGGAATATATAAGAAATAGTAGCCTATTTTGAATATAAATGCAATCTCTGTGGAATGGAAACCCTGCAGTTATTAATTTAGCAGGGTAATTCAGAAAATGTTTCTGAGGAATTTACATGAAATGGAAATAAAGTGATGTTTCATAGTGTACCTGCTCCACTTGCATAGTGTATACAGATATTTTTCTGATAATTATTCAAGATAATTTCTGTTATGAAAAGATTGACTGTGAATGTAGCAGTCTTTGTTCTGTGTAAGATTAAACAGCTGAATTTATTTATTATTTGTATTACCATAGCTCTAAAAATAACTTATTTGGCTGCATTATCCTGAGAAGATAGAGAAATATAAGTGGAAAATATAAACATGATTAATTAATTGCTTCATTTTTACATTGAATTTGTGTTATTTTTGAATGCAAAGAGAATAAATTTTTGTTTGGCTATTTCAAGCTTTTTAATGTTGGCCTTTTGCTTTTCAAAATTATAGTTAAACCCAGTAAGTCAAAGTGGCAGGGAAGGTTGTAAATGAGCCACCCTTTAATCTTAATATTGTTGGAAAATGACTTTAAGTATTTAAGTGGAAATTTATCATAAAGTGATGAGAAATTAAAATTTTGAAATGGTATTAAGCCCTGCATTATTACTGGAAGTGTGAAAATAATGGTTTATAAGTTCCTATGATGTAATTTGCACAGCATTGCTACCTTACATAAAGGTGAATGAAAATGCTTTTTTAAGTTTTCTAAATAAACTTAGAAGTAAGAAAATGTCTTAATTTTGTGTATATTATTTCTCTAGTAAAACAAGGAAGTTAAGATGCATAATTTAACAAGATAGTTTAATTGCAAGCAGTTACGATGTGAGAAATTTAATATTAATACTCAATGTAGTTTTACAAATAACAGCAAATTAGCCCCTTTAAATGAGTCAAACCTCAGAAGCCTCCCTGCTGCTCAGGTGATTCAGCTCCTTTGGCAAACACCAGCCCGATCTCCTGGCTGTCAGGCAGTAGGTGGGCTCTGACTGTGTAGTCAGAGATCAGGTCTGATCTGCTCGAAGTTTCTGCAGCTCCACTTGAACAAATGATGTTGGGAGGATCTGACAGTACATGTGTGTGATGATCCTGCGTTGCATAAGGATTTGTTTGTTTGCATTTTGCTGTGGAGAATTGTTAGGTGTGCTCTGCTGACAGCAGTCAAAAAGTGGGGTTGCTGGGGAAAGTGTTGAACTAAAACCAATGGCACCTATCATAAGGACAGTTCTTTCTTCTCTGGTAAGAAATAATCCTAAAAAAAAAAATCCTTTCAGCCTGCTCTTCTCATTGCCCTTTACTAGACTTATGTACACCTCCCCCCTCAAAAAAACCCAAATTAATTATGAAGTAGGGAGGAGAATGATCTGAAATCATGTCAGTCCATTGTCACATGCAAACCATCTTTGCCCATTTAGGAACAATTTGTCTTTGCATCTTTCCCCTGTTTCTCTTATACTTTCTACATTTGTATCCTTATAGTATTAAAGGAATGAGATGTATCTCAGCAGCTGTGTGGAGAAAATCATATTATTTGATATTATCCATCTCATAAAGGGCAGGACTTGCTGTTGCTTACTGAGGAGCACTCAGCATTAAAACCATTTTACATTTGACAACATTTGTACAGATCATAATCTCAATAAAAGAGGTGGTTAGATTTTATGGTTTTGGTTATGGCTTGTTGAATGGTCTTTGAAAAGTTACTTATCCTTGGGTTTCTTTGTACGTAAAATGAAGACAGTAAACTTTCATGAGAGTTGTGGAGTTTAATGTCTGGAGTTTAATGGAGCTGTTACTGTCTGGAAGGGACCTGTGAAAAAGTGTAGCTATATCTAAAACTTACAGGAATGTTAAGTGGAGCCCATTTAGGTTAGTTAGGGATCTTTGTAGCTGGTGTGGTCAGGTTAGGGGATGTGTGTGATAGACAGCCATCATCCAGTGCAGCAGGTCGTTGTAAAATTGAGTAAAATGTGGTATCAGGGAATAAAATTGGCAGGAGTTAACTTTTCTAACCAGTGAGATCTGAAAGAATGTGTTTCTCTAGAAAAATTGGGCATTTTATTGCCTCCAGAGTTAACTAATGACAGATTGGCAACACATTACTGGTTGTCTGCATCAGTGGGAGGAGTGGACCATCTCTTAAAAATCTGCCCACCCTACCCCCTCCATTTATGAATGGGATGAGGGTTACTGTGGTTAAATAAAGCTCCTGTAATACTGTGGTTAGCTCCCATAACCAAACACAACTTGCTGTGAAAGATTTGCTTAGAGCCTGCTATTAACTATGTAAAACCACTGAAGGATTGACTTGGGTTATTTAGCTTTTGAGGGATATTCTCACTATCAGCAGACACTGGCAGAGCTAGTCTCCAGTATCCTAGAAGTTAAGATGCCCGTTAGTACATGCAGGTCCTTTATGTTTCTTGATAGTGGCTCCTTCATAATTTTTTTTTCTTATTGGGTTTACCTTGTACGTTAAAGTTAACTGGATGTTTGTGTTACTGCTTTGCCACTATGGTTTTGTACTTAATGATTTGAATCTCCTGAAAAACATCCCAAAGCAAAGAAGTTGACTGAACGAAAGTATTTCATTTTGGCCCAGCTAAATGGAAAGAAATAGGTGGTTACACCAAAAGTGATCATCCAGCCAGCAGCAAAGCAAGGTGGTTCCTGGGTGTTCAACAGGTTATAATATGGATGCACACTGGCTTGGAAGAGTGTTCCCTGGGTTGGTTGGGGGATGCAGAAAGGATGTCCAATGATCTATAGTTGCTTTATGAGCCCTGAGTCAAAGGGGAGGAATGCAAGATACAGCAGGATCTTATGTGTTGTGGACTGAAAGCATCTTCTTGTCCTGGGATATCCAGCACTATAGTTATGGTTCATCAAAAGACAATGAAAAGGGAAGTCCCTTGTTAAAATGAGAATGGATGTTTTAAAAAATAAGGATTTGTTTACAATATTTGGAAGACTTCATCTGGATTGCTGAGATTGTTCTTTGAAAACTACAAAGCAGAAGAGAAAGGCCAAGGGAGAACATTCCTGAATGAGGATGTTCTACCAGACAGAAAATGGTGCAAGAAGCTGAGATCCTTCTTTGGCCATATAACCTTTTCCTTCAGAACCAGATAAAGTCAGATCCAATAGCCTAAGATGGCTAGTGGTTATATTTGTCCACCCTTCAATTAGTCAAATATAAATCAGGGAGTGTGATGAGCACCCTTCATTTTTCCATTACCTCTCCACATAAGAGCTTTGTTTATCCCCCTGCTGATAGATAGTATATTTCTTATATAGTCGTGTTCTTATTTATTTTTTTTACTTCCTTTAGAATGCAGAGCAAAGCCAGTCACAAATTCCAAAGGAAACGGTAAGAGCTTTGTCTTTTCCATACTGGAAGGCTCACAAATGTTTTTTAATTGATATGGCACTTCATCAAAGATTCACAAAGGTCCTCCTTTCACCTTCTATACTGTAGATGGCTCCCTCTAACTTTTCATTTTGAATGTGTTCATTAGATGCAATTCAATTATTATTTGCATTCAAGTGCTATTTTAAATTACATCTTTTATGCACAGACAAAGGACCTAAAGTTGTGTAAGAGTAGACTTGGTTTGGGGGACTTGTTGAAACTGTTTAAATCATGTTTATATGACTGAAACCTGAGATACAATCACAGAAATTAAGAAATTAAGATTTAAGTCTCAACTGTATCCTCCTAGCATATCACAACTTTTTAGTTATTTTTAAGCAACTACAGGGAAGTAGCATCAAGTTTAGCCCTTTCAAGTTTGTTACAGGTTTGTATGTGATCAAGATACAGTGAGGCTGTGTATTGAGATTGTGTATTGCTTACATGCTTAATTTTAATAAGCGGAGTAGGATCAGTCATATGTTATACTACTATATGTAATGTATTTTTTACTAAAATTAAAGGGTTTGGTTTCTGAAATATTAACTGAGGATATGACAATACTGTATTACCATAAAGGCATACTGTATCCTAGTTAAAAATGTACTTCAAGAAGTTCCATTCAATTAGCCACCAATTTCAGAAATCAAATTTTGAATTAGTTTATGGGAAAATTAAGGGCATTCATGCTGGGATTTGAAATAAGTTAGGCTTTTGAATGTTGGAAAATGTTTGTCTAGATGATTGAGAAAGCCATACCAGCCCTAACAGATGTGGTCTAGGATAAAAAGAAAATCAAGACATTTAAGGGCCTTTTCAGTAATCAAGGGTACATTGGTTGATGAAATTTAACTTCTAACATGGGTATTTGGATTTAATGTAGCAATATTCACTCTTGTCCCTCTGTCTTCTGATGTCCTTCTATTCTGAAAGTCATCTGCTTAAGGACTCTGCGAAATCAAGGGTGCATCATTGCTACAGGCATGTCTTGCACTATCTTTTTAGTTCATCTTTGAAATGAATGCATGTTTTTATCTTCATAGTTTCTTGCCACACACTGCTGATATGTAAGGAGATCTAAGATCAAAGTCCAGATCAGTATTTCTGCCTGTAATTGAATGCAATAGAAAATAATTTGCAGGTGCAGCCTTATTGAAGTATTAGAAGTTGAAATTCTGCCCCAAAACCTCCTTTAGATTAGGCACATTGCTTGTAGGTTGTTTATATAAAGCAATTGCTCATCTGTTGCAAAGTTAATGTTTCATACCAAATTCCACAGTAAAATCTCCCAGTGATTTTTCTGATCAGCTTCCTCACTTTATCTAAGAAATTAGTTCTCTGTAGATGGGATCTAAAAAGTGCTTGTTAACCAGAGCAGTATAAAAGAAAGGCAGAGAGTGTGTGAGCTCAGGAAAAACTGTAAAACCAGCCTTGGAAGTAGGGAACTGTATTGGGTAACAGAGACATATTTGGTTAGTGAGGGAGAGAATACAAAAATGGTCTTTTGTGTAATGTCTTAATCTTTCATTCATTATGAGGTGGGATTTTTTTGTTATTTTTATTTAAGGCTCAGGGTGACAGTGATTAAGATCTCTTTAAATTTGCCTTCTCTCAGGTGGGAAAGGTGTCACTGGTTATTTGTAATGCACAATGCTTTTGCACTTACCTCCCTGCTTCCCATCTCCTTTGCTTTGGACAAGTGTGATACTCGAGTTCTACAGAACTAATTTCCCACACTGGCACATTAGTAATACAGTCACACACTTTAAAAAAATCTTTATTATTTTTAAAAGTATTTTTCATTGCTTTCCTTTATTCTCCTTGCTTCTGCCACAATCCCTATTTATTCCTCCTCTGTCTACTTTTCAGGTCTTTGAGATTTCTTATCTTGCAATTTCTATTTCTGTGCCTGCTCTGATCTTGGTGCTGTTAGTGGGGAGGTTTTAGTCTCCAAGTGTCAAGGACTTGATAGTAGAAAGCAAAGCAAAAAAGCAACCATAAAAATAAGGATGATGAAAGCAGTGAAGCTATAGAAATGAGAGATATGAAATACAAATCTATTTTTAATATAAAGGCAAGATGGTTGTGGATTTTTGTTCTGTTTTTGTGGGAAAATAGTAAAAGAAATAGCACCTTTGAAATTAAAAAGAAAAAAACCCAAAGCTTGAAAATGGAAGAGTTGGAATAAAATTTAAATAAAATGTAAAGCCTAATTTATCAGCACCTTATTGAAGTTCAGGGGTTATGTTCATGTAACAGCTAATTTGCAATGGCTTACACTAGTATGCAACGCTTGGATGCAGTAGTCAAAGTCTTCTTTTGCAGATGTTGCAATAGAAAATCTTGAAAAATAAGATTTTTCTTTTAAATTTATTTGTGGCTTGAAATCCTTGAGAGAGGATTGTTTCTTCCTGCCCATAGGAAAGCATCTCAGAATAGCACTTCTCCTATTCTCATCCTTCATCCTTGAAAATGAGGAATCTTTGTAATTTATTAAGCTCTCAGAATTTAAGCTTTGCTCTGCATTTATCCATAAGAAATGCAAATTGCTGATGCATCTTCATCTCTAACTATGCCCTAGTGAAAATGGTGCTGCTGCTTTTACCTTCTTTTTTCTGATAAGTGGAACAGGTGCTGCATTTACTTCTGAAGTAAGGAAATCTCCTGTATCTTGGTCACCCAGCCATGGGTTTGTGCCATTTGTGTAGCTGGTGACAACATGAAACAGATGCACCTATTTCTAAGCTTGGTGATTATTTGAAATGTAGGAGATTGACCGTAATATGAAAACCAGTAATTTATCATTATTACATTTCTGTTTCTAAGCATAATTATCTTAATCTTGTTATAGAGCATTGAAATGAACTGTTAATTATGCTATGTAAAACATCTGCCAATTAATTTTTCCTCATCCTCTTTGAAAGTCAATAGTGCTTCAGTAATATTTTGCTTTTACAATTGTTATTCACTGTTTGTTTTCTGAATTCAGAACTGGCAAGTTAACTTTCATGTAAGCATAATGCTAGAAAAATAATAATTATTGTGTATTTTTTCTAGGGAGTGTTATCTTTTGTTAAGAAAGAAATTCAAACTTTGGATTTCATTTCATAATTGTTGCACTCAGCAGCATGGGAAAGCTTCAGTTTTCTGTTCTCATTTGTTTTTCTGTCAAATTTTTGCAAGTGAGCAGAATGTTATGAATTTTAGCAAGTGTAGGATTCGTAACAGTGACATAACAGGAGCGTTTGGTGTGTTGGAACAATATATAAATGTTTAGCAGCTCTGATAGAAATTGCAAATGGGATTGCTTTTCATTTTCTTCTGAACTTAGAACATCTGATACTCCTGGTATAATCTGAATTTCCTTTTGATCACTGTGTGTGATCATTATCCAAGGATAATGTCATGGCTAAACCTAGCAGCCTTTTTGGGTTGAATTGCTGTTCTGCCATAGACTTTTCTGGGTGATTTTGAGCAAGTTAACTAGCTACACTTTTCATGAAAAACCTCATCACCATAGGATTGAAGTGATACCACCATGGTCAGAAGCATTTTGTAAGAAAAATTACGCAGTAATTTTTGTGTACTTTTTTATAACCATTTTTATTGAATATGAGAGATGTTCTGGCAAATGCCTGGTGGAAAATTCTTGGATCTTATTCTTGGGCAACAAAGCACTTTTGCTGATGAGCTTTAAGATGGTGGCATTTTGTTTGCTACTTTTGGTAAAAAGCTGTTTGTATTCAAGATAAGTTTTATGGCACCTTCTTGTAATTCAGTTGATGCAAGTCTTCCTTCACACGCAGTCTTCTTTGGAGAATGGTTCAGAGCTTCATTGTTTTCCATTGCTGCAATAGGTGATCCAAATATTTAAAAATTGAGCCAAGATCAAATAATGACTAACATCAGCCTACAGTTAGATACTGAAGGATTTTTTTCATAAGAAGAGAGGTTTGACTGGTGATGCTGTTACTTCCTGCATAACTGGTGCTGATTGTTTCTGTACATTTTTATCACCAAATAGTATAATGCAAAGGATAATTATGTTTTAAAAGCCTTTCAATGCTATTTTGAGTGGCTTCAGATTATATTCATACTAAAGTTGTGACATTTGTTACTGGCCAAATGTCAGTAAGGGGAAGTGAATTTGTGTGATCTGCTGGATACTGTTGTGTTTGCACTCTTTTCCCATAGGAGGTGCTCTAGTATTGAAAAACGTGTGCTGGGGTATTAATGAGACATTATTCCTAGTGAATAATTGCAACCATTGAGTAATTGTGTTTATGAATTTCCTGGAGCATCCAGTGATAATCCACATGAATGTCTGAGTGACACTGTATTTGGGACTTAAAGTTCTGGCTCCATCATCTGCAGTGTGGTGCAGCCAGGCTGTCTCCAGGCAGCACTGTGGGGCAGCTTAAGCCTGATTCTCAAAGCCTGTGCTGACAACATTTGCTGGTCTCTTGCCATTTTTCTGGAAGGCAATGTACGTGTCTCTCCACTGAGTTGCTTCACTGTGCCTCATGGTTGCACAGTGATATGGGCACATAATTATTTGCTGTTGTTATGCTTTTCTTCACATACTAGCATTAGTTATTTTGGATAATGAAAGTTGACTATGTAAAGCATTTACAACTTAAACATCACATGTGACATTGAAAGGGGCCACCCGATCCTTTGGTTAGTCATCTACTAGTACAGTCAGTAGAGTCATCATGTTCTTTCAAACACTTGACCTAATTTGCTTTAAATTTGTGTTTAGGCTTCTGAGAATTCATTTTAACTCTGCAAGGTTTTGACTTTTGGTGTTGGACAAGGCACTGGGCAGCCTGATCTAGTGGGAGGTGTCCCTGCCTATGGCAGGGGGGTTGGAACTCGATGATCTTTAAGGTCCCTTCCAACTGAAACTATTCTATGATTCTATGATTCTATATTTCCTTGCTATTAAGTCTAGGTTAAATAGTGAGATGAAGCTGTATGCTGTGATTGCCAGGAAGTCTGCCTCAGGAGGAGGAGATGTTGGTCAGCCCCAGTGCCACCTATGGGTACTGCCTCATCTGGAACGTGTTTCTTGCTGTGGCTTTCTACAATGTCATTATTTCCCTTTCAACTTTGTTTTTCTGTCTGACTTTCCTAGACACTTTCTATCTGTTTAGTCTTTCAGGTCTTGTACATCCAATAGGTCCACAAGGAAAGTATAAAGATTTTGAGAGAGCTGTGTCATTAATATGTCAGTCACTGACGTTTTCCTTGAAAAAGGGATAGTGCAAAAATCTGCAGCTTTATGGGCTTCTTTGGCAGAGCAGACACCTGCTGTGTATCTAATCCCCTGGTTTTCACTTCTCTAGGTTAAGCATATTGTAAAGAATTTGGGATAGTATCACAAGCACGTATCTGTTTTAGGATGTACCATAGGGCCACAAAATTTTGGATAGGAACAAGAATTTGGAACAGAGTGTGTTGGCTTGACTGAAATGTAGTCATTGTGGTGATGGTTGTGGTTGTTTATCCTGGAGAAGAGAAGGCTCAGGGGGGATCTCGTAGTAACTTATCAGTACCTGAGGGGGTCCTACAGAAAGTCAGGGGAAGGATTTTTTAATATGATATCGGATGGGAGGACCAGAAACAATGGATGTAAATTGGAAGGGGGTAGATTTAGACTCAACATAAGAAAGAAATTCTTTACAGTGAGGGTGGTGAAACACTGGAACAGGTTACCCAGAGAGGTTGTGGATGCCCCCTCTCTGGAGGTGTTCAAGACCAGGCTGGACAGGGCACTGGGCAGCCTGGTCTAGTGGGAGGTGTCCCTGCCTATGGCAGGGGGGTTGGAACTCGATGATCTTTAAGGTCCCTTCCAACCCAAACTATCCTCTGATTCTGTAGCAGTGGACTAGTCCCTGTATGAAGTTTTGAGACGTGCAACCCAAGAAATTATTTTCAGCCATTTGATCAGTTGATTTGAAACACAGAATCTCAAATGCTTACACCACTTTCTATGACAGCCCAGATCAGAGTGTTAGTGTTAGGGAGAATAATGTTAGCACAGACAAGCAATGGCCTTCCTATAGAGATGAATAATAACCATGTGGATGAATTTAAACATCGGCTTTTGCTAAGCTTTGCTTTTCATACTAAATGAAAATCACATGCAAGAATTCTTGTGCTGTGGTGGAAAGCATTTGGTTTTTTACTAAACCATTTTTTAATCCATCAGAAACATTAAGCTGAAGACATTTTTTAATGTAGAATATGTTTTTTTATACCAAATTAAATCCTTAAAATGGACATAACTGGAAGTGTAACAGGCCTGTTTTGCAGTGTTTTCATGTGCAAGCATTTCTGCATATAAATATATCCATATAATTCATATAGAATATGCAAAAAACTTTTCCTTCATGGAATTACAATTAAAGCAGGCCACATTTCCCATAAAATCTCAGAATTCAAATGTAGTTTTTGATATTTAGCAGCTGGTGTTTGATTTGAACAAGAGTGCAGTCTTTGCCAGATGTGACATATTAACTTAGCTTATATGAATAATGAGTCTCAGAATATACGTGCAAATAAGATTCATTAGTGTTTATCTAACATATGGGAGATATTAAAATACTTAACCTAGGAAGAGTTAGGAAAAGGAAGCAAGGATAAGAGTTTTAGTTGTTTAGTTGGCTTAAGCACTATATCATTTTGTAACTAGGTACGAAGACACTTAAAGCCCTTGTAACCTGGAATACAACACATGATTGCTTTTTTGTTTTCTTAAAAAGTGAAAATAAGTTATCTATTTCAGGAGGAAAGTGCATTGGACTGTGCATGTCACTACTGGATAAGCAGGCTGGCTTTTCTCAGAGGTCCAGTTTATTTGTGAATGAGCTGCTGTAGTTGTATTTATCTGTAGTGCCTGCCCATGGCAGGATGTGTTAGCTCTTGCTTTCTTCTCTTTGGGAGAGGCTTCTACTGAAGTTGGAAATGCATTACAGGCTGCCCACATGGCTCTGTTTTCAGTACCTCCAGCAGTAATACATCTACATTTTTATGACTACTAAGCATCACCTCACACAAAACTGCTATTGACCATGGATGTTGTTTTGCTTCCTTAGAGCTGCTCCATTTATGTGTTCTACATTTCCATACATGAATGCATATGATAAAAGTGAGAATGTCTTTTGGCATATCTCAGTTTAGAAGGTGGACTGATATGACAGCAGTGTCACCTATCTAACCTGAAGGACAAAACAATTTAAGTCATCTCTCTTGTCAAGAAAGCTTTTGCATCATAGTGAAGCAAAATGTCTCTCTAGTATATCATGGTCATTTTAAAAAGAAAACTCTATTAAAATAATACTGTGATGAATATTACTGGTTTACCATTGTATGAGATTTATGATTTCTTTCTACCATGAGAATTTTATGAGAAAGAATAATTAATTCTAAATTTAAAATGTCTAAAATTGAAAATATCCTGTAAAAGGCAATGTCACTAGGTTGGAATTCCCAATTATCAGAACCAACTGACTTAACTAGGATTTTGTAAATTCCTTGCCTTTTCCTTTTCTACCCTACACTGTCTAGACGTAGTGGGCTCTTAAAACTCAATCTTGAAACTCAATCTTTCCATTTTTGAGGCAAAAGGTTAATAGATTAACAAAAGACTAATTAAACAGAGACTAACAGGCTTAGGGCTCTAATGTCAGCAGGCTGGATGCAGTGGGATTTGGGGGCAGGGAAAGCAAATAGTGTAAATGGGGTCACTGGAGGTAAGATTTGTGCTGTGGTTGCAGAATTTATCATGTGAATTTCATCATGATATAAGAAGGGTGTGTTGAGTATATGAACATGCAAATGCATGTGCATACAGGAGCACTGGAAATGTTTTCATGTGTGTTAGATACCTAACTTGGAAGCACAGTTTCCAAGAGTAGAAATACAGAGCTGTAGTAATTGCTTCTGTGAAAGAGAACAGCAGTGCACTGGATTTTTGCTGAGGGTCCCTTGATTAACTTATTTCTTTTCTCTATACATAATCTCAAAGTAACTTGCAGATGGGTTTCAGTGAGTTAATAGCTGCTGAGACGCAGCATGTCTGAGCTTGCTACAGAGTGAGCTTTGGCAGAGTGAATGTGGCTGGATTTGTAGCTGCAGTGAGCCACTTGGGAAACTTGTCCCAGCTTGATTGAAAATTGCTTCCCTCCATTAGGTGGGAAGGAATTTTTCTTTGCTGTTGGGTTTCTTTTTTCACCCATCTCATGCTGCTTATTCACCAGCTGAACCCCAATGAGATTTTTATAAAGGGCAGATGTTCCAAGAAAGAAATTTCTTCACTGTATTTAAAACATAAAAGAATGAAAAGATGAGGTTAGTAACATGATGAAATAGACTTATTGCACTCATAGTCCCAAGGTCCATTTTAATGGTTTTTATAAAATTAAATCGGATTTTCTGATCAGATCAAAATCCAGTGTTATGTAAAAGAGAAAAACAATTTCCTCCTGTTTAAGCAATGTTTTTTTAAAAAACTGAGTATAAAAATTTGCTCTATTCATAAAGTTTATCTTTATGTGGTATATTTATTTTGTATTTAAAAAGCGAAAAACATATCTCAAACGTCATTTTGTATAAATTGACACTAAGTTTGAATTTAAATTTTAAAAAGTCACCTACGTATTTTATCACCAATCGAATTTTTATTACAAATTACATACCTGAGCAGCTTCATTCATCCAGCTGAAGTCATTTAAGATGACCTTTTCCTCAGCAGACTCTCTCTGAGCAGAATATTGTTCTCCTGTTAATTGTTTCGGACACAGTGTGTGAAAAATTCAAGGGAGTTCAATTTTGCTACTCAGGGTTCGTAGTACATAATTTTGCTTGCATGTTTACTGCTGGCCTGTCAGAGTATAAGAAGGAATAAATTTCTCCCACAGATCACCTAATCATGAAAATAGTGTTGAGGTGTTTGATTGACATAGTGAAACTGTTAATTTAGAGTCTATCAAGATCAAATGGAAGTTATTGCAATTAGGAAGTGATTGTGTTCTCAGCTGAAATTTTTAAATGCTGCATTTTAGATTTTTGCGCATTTTTATGCTGTCTCATGGATGTCTGAGGGGATTTCTGTGGTTTGTTACGTTTACATGCTTAATATTCAACACAATTTCAGTGCATATTTTACGTCTGTGACTAGGGAGAGTTGTTTGTGTAATGTTTCTTTACATTCTAAAGAACTTTGAGGAACAAAGGATTCAACCTGTCTGAGGTTTTGTTGATTTTTTTGGTTGGCTTGGTTTGATTTTATGACTTTGGTTTAAAATATAATGGTATCCTGCTAAAATCTTCTTGCTGATTTCTCTGAGAATGGCTCATTTATGATGTGCTTCATGTTTCCTGATTACTATATAGTTTTGTTTCAAGGTTTGTATGTATGAAGTTGTTTTCAATATATCATCTGTAGTGAGATCTTTTTGGTACCATGGTGTAGCATAGATGCTGGAGTCAGTGCTTTCTTATGCCTAGTGCTTGAATCTTAATGATTCAGTTATTGTTGAAAGACACATTTTTCTCCTAACTATTCTTAGGAAAATTGAGATATCATAAAGAGATGTTTGTTTTGTCTTTCACATTCTCTTTTAAAAATCTATATTCAGGCATATGGTACTGACACACATATTCTAGAGGGCAAAAGGCTTCCTATGTCCCTGAAATTGCAGACCTGGTGGTGAAAGAAGCTGGTTTAGTTGAAGAAAGCTTTGAAACCCTGCAAAGTCCATAAAGCAATTTAGCCTTAACACAGCAGTGGTATTTTTTAATTTGGATGATTTGAGCAATCTCAGGGTTTCATTACTTCACTTCCAGTGTGGAGGCTGCTCTTTCATGTTTTTTCACATGCCTGATCTACTCGCTCATGTGCAGCTGCTGAAGAGTAGTTTCTTCCAGGTTTAGGCCCTAAGTAGCACCTCCACACTCATGTGTCTGTATCCCAGTACTAGCCCTCTACATCTTTACTTAAGACTGTAGAGGACAAGTAAAGAGAAGACTCTAGGAGAAGAATAGAGGGGGCCCAGGGAGGTTGTGGATGCCCCCTCTCTGGAGGTGTTCAAGACTAGGCTGGACAGGGCACTGGGCAGCCTGGTCTAGTGGGAGGTGTCCCTGCCTATGGCAGGGGGGTTGGAACTCGATGATCTTTAAGGTCCCTTCCAACCCAAACTATTCTATGATTCTATAATAGTGCTGAGCTGATAATGCAGCTCTTTGGTCTCCCTGAAGAGAAGCAGTGTAGAGGCCATTAGCCAAGTCCTTGGGGATGCTTACTGAGATGCTCTCTCCAGTTGACCTTTTGGCATATAGAAGTGCATCCGACAGGGACAGGCTGTGCAAGGAAGCAGTTTAGTTCTCTGGAAGAGATGAAGAGATCTGGCTGTGTCCTCAGTCCTGGCATGTTTTTTAGAACAGCAGAAAATACTTGTGGAGGGGGGATTGATTGTATGTTTATGGTAACAATAGAAAAAAAAAAATCCAGTAAACCTAAGTGCTTCCTTGGGTTGCCAATACATCCTACCTTGGCTTCATACCCCATTTGGCCTGCTAGCTTTTATTCCTTCTCTTTATTCAAAGCTAAAAATGATCATTGTTAGAGAAATGAAAATGTAATGTGCATGTGTCTCAAATTGTTTTGTTTTGCTGCCACCTTACAAAAGATAAATCTCTAACACATGCTGTAGCTAGTGCTTTTGTGCCCTAAACACGACAATGGGGGTTGTAATTTTCCCAAAATCTGTGAAATGTTTTTTTTATATGGCATTTTTTTCTGCACACCACACATCTTTCCTAACAACTAGCACATATTATGCTGATTTACATGGCTGAGATATATTTGGATAATGGAATTTATGAGAGAACAGCTTAGCTGTGGTACTTGCAATAGGTTTGTTGCTTTTATTATTTTTATTATTTTTTGTAACTTATGAATCATGGAATGGTTTGGGTTGGAAGGGACCTTAAAGATCATCTAGTTCCAACTGCCTTGCCATGGGCAGGGACACCTCCCACTAGACCAGGTATGAAGTATTATGCTTTGTTATAAACAGAAGATGGTTAGAGACATGTCAGTAGAGTTTAATGCAAAGGGAAGGAATGGTGAACACATTAAGGTTTATGCTTTTAACCAAGTGGGAAAAGACAGAACTCCTGTTTTTCTTCTCTTGGCCATTCTGGTTCTCTCTGCAGTCTGACTGCCTTCTCAGGTGACATTTTCACATTGCATTTCTAGGTCATGCTTGTGCCCAAATTGATCATCTCATTCTGCTCTACTCCACAGATAGCTTTCACATCCATCTTTGTTGTAGTCTGTGTTTGGATTTCAGAAGAGCCTGTCAGCTTTGCATTTCCTCAGGTCTTATGTGTTTTGTCCTGCTCCAGGTGTCTAGGAGTAGAAGAAAAATAGCAGCTAGCTTTGCAAATAGATGAGAGTGTTGTGGGAAAAGGTGGTATAAAATCACTGTTAGTAAGGGAGGTGACATATTTACTGAGGTTATGAAAAAACATTGTCCAGATTAATTCTTCCATGGACAATGCTGTGCTGCTTCTTATGAGTGAGAAGGAAGTGGCAAAGTTGGCTTTGTGAGCATCTTTCTGGAGACACTGATCTTGCTGCAGAGAATTGCCTTTAAGGGCATGACCTTTAATTGTTCAAGTTATAACCAAAAGTGGTTACAACCACTTTGCTGTAACTCAAAGATGATCAGAGGCAAGCAGACAGCATCCACTGTAAGGGACAGGGCTGGTGAGCAGCTCATCCCTCCCATTCCTCCTTTCACAAGCAGCCTCTTGAGTGTAAGTAACCACAGATCCTCAGGGCCTGAAAATTTTCCTTCCTGGGTGCAGTGTCCACTCCTGCTGCTCCCACAGGTGCTGAGAGGACACCACAGGGTACTTGCCCCCAGCCTGTTGCCACCCTGAGCAGATTAGGAGGTAAAGCAAGGGGTTGGCCTTTCAGATTCATGGAAGGGTATCACTGAGAAACTCCTTACCAAGGACAATGGCATGTCTGGGGCAATAATTCCTGGTGTTCAAAACCTGAGATTGTCCCAGACAGGCTAAAACTGGGTGTGCTGTGCAGCCAAGAACCAAAGATGTGAGTAAAGTGGGCAGAGAGGAAAGGCAGACCTGGGAAAAATTAGCACTCAGAGCTGGATTTGATGCTAAGCCTGGCAATAGCAGAGAGAGATTTCAGCAGTACAATTTTCTGGTTTTCCTAGCCCAGCTAGTTTTGAACAAAATGAAGTGCATGGATAACTTTTGAATTTCATTTTCTTGCACTTAAGTTTCTCCCCATAACTACAAAATTACCATAGATGATAATGGCATTTTAGAAATTCTCTAGGTTTGCAAGTAAGAAAATATTTCTGATACTGCTCTCTCTTGGCTAATGAGGTAGCAGCATATGTGTGAGTTGGTGTTAAAGGCACATTCAGTGATGACATGCAATTCAATTATTTTACTAGACAGAGAAGCACTTAGACACAAACATAAGATATTTCTGAATCTCAGCATCAGCTGGAGGTGGCTGACTAAAGCACTATTTGTGCATGTTTCTTGAAATAATGACTGTGGAAAAAAAAGTATCATTGTAGTCAAAAGCAGTTTTTAAAATGTTAATAGCTGAGGAAAGAGAATTCCCAAAGAGAAATGATATTCTATAATCCCATGTTAATCTTCCCGACAGAAAGCAGAAGAAGAGGAGCTTGTCCTCACACCTGATGGCACCAGGGAATTCCTGACATTTGAAGTTCCACTGAATGACTCTGGATCAGCTGGGCTTGGTGTGAGTGTTAAAGGTAACCGCTCAAAAGAAAACCACGCCGATTTAGGAATCTTCGTCAAGTCCATTATTAATGGTGGAGCAGCATCCAAGGTGAGAGGGAACATCTATGTCCCTTTGTTTTTCTCAGTTTTCCATAACAAGAATGTTTTGAAAATGACCACAGATACAAGAAGGATGAGATTACTCTGTAAATAGTGCTTTCCAATTACGCCATCAGAGGTAACATTTAGTTTTCTACCCACATTCACGTGTTTGTGTATCACAGGATTTAAATGGCCTTTACAGATTCTCAAGAAGGATAGCATGAATCTCTGGTACAGTTCAATTAGTTTGCTATTTGTGTAAAGATGCTATGATAATAGCTTGCAGCACATAAATATAATTGGAATAGACATTTCCTACAATGGTTGCAATGGAAACTATTATGTCAGTGTTCATTTGGCCATAAAG
>VZTY01006503.1:218708-228798 GCA_013400935.1 Turnix velox | reverse complement strand
ACTGGACACAGTACTCCAGCAAAGCTTCTAGCATATGTTTTTGATGGATTTCAATGTGGTGGAGAAGCAGTTCAATGAACAGTGGAGGCAGTCTTATGCTTGGATTCCCTGAAGATTTGTGTCTTGACGTTGAGCCACCATGCAGACAGTGGTTCAGCCTGGGTAGCTGCTGTTTCTCTGCCTCGCTTCCTCTTTCCATGAATCATGTTCAAATCAAACACTCTTGATTCTCCTGCTATTCTGTCAAATCTCCTTGAAATTGGCCAGAAGCTTCAGAGGCTGTTAGGATTGACAGGCAGACATATAGATAGCAGTGCTAGGTAAGCCTTGTTAAGAAACCATAGTAGATTATGTACAGATATCTTCTGCTTCAGTATTTTACGTTTCATACTTGTTCTTTGAAGGGGAAGAGTATAATGTGTCCAGGATGAGCCTCAAGAAGTGCTATGTACCTTCAATTCCTATTAAAATCCACATAAATTCAGTGTTACTCTGCACCTTTAGGCTCTTGTCACCGATCTGAATCTGGCTATGAATTTCTCCAGAACTGAGGCAGGTGCTTGAATAACTGTTACAAGATAAGACCAGGCTGGTCAAGGCACTGAGCAACCTGATGTAGTAGGAGATGTCCCAGCCGTAGGCAGCGGAGTTGGAACTAGATGATCTTTAAGGTCCCTTCCAACCCAAACTATCCTATGATTCTAATTCAGAGGATAAAAAAAAATAGCAGTAATTTCAGATAGTAACCTCAGCTGTGTTTTAAACAATAGCAGGTTTGTGCTTGGCAGTAATAATCTT
This sequence comes from Turnix velox, assembly GCA_013400935.1. Lineage (NCBI taxonomy): Eukaryota > Metazoa > Chordata > Aves > Charadriiformes > Turnicidae > Turnix > Turnix velox. The sequence goes on along the minus strand of VZTY01006503.1, from coordinate 228,000 downwards.
CTAGCTCTCCTTTGTCCATTTCCTATCTCACTTTGCAGCAGATGCTGTGGAATGCCTAAAGCAAAAAGGGCTTCACCTTGGGATGTTCTGTCATATTATGATGGGACTTGAGATTCCAGCTATAAGACAAGCACCATTTTATTAGGAGAGGTGGGATATGCTCTTGAGCCTCTCCAGTGATGATCCCCAACCTATCAGCAGTAATCAGCTGCTTCACAGCTGGCTTGAAGCACTGTTACTTGTGTAATTGAATCAAGGGGCTGATTCCCAGGGCTAATGTGCAACGGGGGTGTTGGGGAGGCAGGGTGGTAGAGAGGGAGAGTGGGACTTGTAAGGAGGTGATTTGTGCTGTGGGGTTTTTTTCTGCAGTGGCAGGAAGGATATCTAGGGCTGAGGCAAGGGCTCATGGAGGAAAAAGAGAAGGTTGGCTCAGTTTTGCCTGGGACTGGAAGGGACAAGGCTGTGAGACTGATGTGCATTACGTTGCTCTGCAACTCCTGCTCTGCTAAAGCTGAAGGTCACCTTAGACTCAGGCTGACTTTAGCTTTCGGTCAATACAGGAATTGTCTCATCTTTCCTTAGAGCATTGGTGGTTACATTAACCAGCTGGGGTTTTATCTAAGAGGCTGCATTTTGCTACAAGCCCCGGCTTGTGCTGCAGAGATATTGAGCCTGGTTTGGAAGATCCAAGAATGATTTACTCAGAAACTTGTGGCATTTGTGTTCTGCTGCCTATGTCAGTCCCATACTGTAATGTCTTCATTTTTAATGGAGAGTGCTCATGAGTCTGTGTGGGACAGGCAGGGTGCTGTGGGAAGATGGCAGAAAAAGGACCTGCCATTCTTTCCTACAGCCAGGTAGGTTGCTGTGGTGTTTAGAAGGAGGAACAGCTTCAAGACTGCGAACTTTTCTTATTCAAAATCAGTTTAATAGCAGGTATAGATGTACACAAGCTCCAGTATTAATAACTTATTATTTTTTCACTAAATTTTATATTATTAGCTTTTCAGAAGATAAATGTCTGAGATACCTCCTGGTAGATTCTGTCACATGTGTTTAAGCAAGAAATTATTTTCCTCTTTTAGCAGGAGAAAAAAAAAATTCTAATTAGTTCTACCTGTCAGGAAGCCAACTTTTAATTCAGAATCTACTGAGAAGCCTTTGATTAACTAAAAATTGTCCTTTTATTAAGCAAATAGGGCCATTCAAGTAGCACATGAGACATTTGTAAAGCCACTATTAGAAGTAAGTTACTGAATGATTTTACAATAAGAAGTTGATTTGCCAGGAAATGGAGACCATTTTAGTTTCAGTAGAACTGGGCATAGTCAGAGGTGTGGCATCACAACATGCCGTGAAGCTAAACAGCTCAGGATGTTCCTAATTATGTGTTTCCTGTACAAAAACCCTGCTTCTTGTACATTAACAGTGAGGAATGTTAAAATATGAGTTAAGAGTAAATAAGCTGAACTGCATTTAGTCACCGTGCCAGCACTCTCAATAAGAGTTGACCTTAACTCAATTAAGCAGAAATTATTTTCAAAGTGATATAAACTAAGTGGTGTAGTAGAGGCAGCAAGCTATTAGATTGCAAATTATTATGTATGAGGGATACACAGTAATTGCCAATGATTCTTAATATATAGCAAATATGAAGTCATTCTAGCTGGAGCAGTGCTGGGGCAGAGAGCAAACACTGTTGCTGGAGATGATGTACCATAATGTGTTACCTCAAAGTTTGTAGTCCAAGCACAGGATCACTCTAAGACATTTTTAATACTACATAGAGTATCCACAAGAGAATTTAATAAAACTTACCTATGTTACCTGGAAAATGGATTGAGATTAACCTTGCTGACTGCTGTATGTAACCACGCTGTGGCGTGTGAGCAGGATTCTGGAAGCAGCCAAAGGAACAGCTGAAATCTATTCAGCTAGTTGCCTTAGGGACATACTGTAGTACAGAGGATTCAGGGGCCCTTTGGGAACAAAACTCCAGCAAGAGAGTGTCCTCTGGATGAAGAAACGGCACCAAGAAATGCCTCCTCTGTTAAACCTCTGGGCGTGAGGGAGCTTGGGACTTTGGTACTGATACAAGCTGGTGGCTTATAGCTCCTCTCAGGGTACAAATCCCCAACATCCAAACTAGGATGCAAACATCTGCTTTCCACATCTCATTGCAGTGGAAGGTGCCAGCATGTCCAGCTTCAGCCCCAATCTGGGAGCACAGTTTCAACTCCTGTATTATAGTTTCTGTGAGTAATGCAAAGGGCCTGGAAAACTTGTCTGAATCTCTCACTGGCTCCTTGACATGCTTTCTACTTCCCCTGTCTCATTTGGCATTTCTGTGCTCACTGATAATGAACAACAATAAAGAGGAAATTTGGAGAAGAATAAAGGTAAATTTATTGAGGCTAGCAAGTGTGGGGAAAGCTGATGTGTGCTCTGTCTATAATTTTGCCAATAAGACAGTGACAGAAATAGCATTTTAGCGTTTGCATTCAACTTATGCATCTGTATTTCCTCTCTGTTAATTTGCAATCAGACTAACAGCCACTGCGGGGACCATCAGTGACAGCAATTACATTATGACCTTTTTAAGCTTACTTTCAGAGTAAAGATTTTCATCCTGTATTTCTGATAACTGCTGACTGAGTTTAATACAATCCTCCCAGTGCAGTGGGACTGCAAGGTTTGTGATTTCCATGATTTAAAAGATCAAGTGTCTGGGCCATGAGGAAAGCAAACCACTGTAATAGGATCTTCTCCATCTGGTGAATTTCGATTTCCTACAGAGATGCTCCATATTTGGTGTTTGTCTCTGCTGCCCTGGTCTTGCAAATGAGATTATCCTACTGGAGAGTATAGCCATGTAATTGTTGTAGTTACAGCCAAACTTCAAGGTTTTTTTCAAAGCTTTGAGCTAATGAGACTTCAATTTATTTTTATCTCCAACCAATCCATGGGAGGAGACAGCAAAAGGAGATATGTTAATCCCATGTTTCAGCTCTCCATGGCATGCCCTTCCCTAGCAGATGTATACTGCATGCAATAGTGCTTTTGGGCATACTTTGGCCATTACTATGCCAAACTTCATGTGTAGGCTATTCATTTGGACTTGTGACACTTGCATGACAAATGAAATCTGGAGGGCACAAAATAAAAGCAGCATCAGGTTGTTGCCTCTGTCTAAACCAAACATCTGTGCAAAGCAGCACCTTCTGTGGAGGAAGGAGTGGAACTTTATGGCACCTTTCTCCTCTTCAACACTCTAACCATTTTCATATTAACTCAGTTGGTTTGGTCACTATTTTATATGATCACAAAAATGCATACACACTTTAGTTAGGCTGTCTCCCACCAGCACTAAAGACCCTCTGCTGCACACCTCCTTCTCCCACTCATTCCTGCACTTGCCTGGGAAGCTATTGAGGCAAAGCAGCAGCTGGAACATTGCTTAATTGCTAACAACTGCATGTACCAGTAGAGATGTACTGTTGTACATCCATGTGAGCACTGACCTCAATGCTCTTTAGCATCTACTTATAGAGATCACTTGCCAGACACCTTGTCTATATCATAGAATCACTGAATGTCAGGGATTGGAAAGGACCTCAAGAGATCATCTAGTCCAATCCCCCTGCCAAAGCAGGATCACCTAGACCAGGTCACACAGGAAGGCATCCAGGCAGGTTTTGAATGTCTCCTGAGAAGCAGACTCCACAACTTCTCTGGGAAGCCTGTTCCAGTGTTCTGTCACCCTCATTGTGAAAAAGTTTTATTATTTCTGTGGAAACTCCTGTGTTTCAGCTTGCACCCATGAATATATTGAATAGTACTGGTCCCAGTACTGAGCCTTGAGGGACTCCACTAGACACAGGCCCCCAGNTGGGCGTGAGGGAGCTTGGGACTTTGGTACTGATACAAGCTGGTGGCTTATAGCTCCTCTCAGGGTACAAATCCCCAACATCCAAACTAGGATGCAAACATCTGCTTTCCACATCTCATTGCAGTGGAAGGTGCCAGCATGTCCAGCTTCAGCCCCAATCTGGGAGCACAGTTTCAACTCCTGTATTATAGTTTCTGTGAGTAATGCAAAGGGCCTGGAAAACTTGTCTGAATCTCTCACTGGCTCCTTGACATGCTTTCCACTTCCCCTGTCTCATTTGGCATTTCTGTGCTCACTGATAATGAACAACAATAAAGAGGAAATTTGGAGAAGAATAAAGGTAAATTTATTGAGGCTAGCAAGTGTGGGGAAAGCTGATGTGTGCTCTGTCTATAATTTTGCCAATAAGACAGTGACAGAAATAGCATTTTAGCGTTTGCATTCAACTTATGCATCTGTATTTCCTCTCTGTCAATTTGCAATCAGACTAACAGCCACTGCGGGGACCATCAGTGACAGCAATTACATTATGACCTTTTTAAGCTTACTTTCAGAGTAAAGATTTTCATCCTGTATTTCTGATAACTGCTGACTGAGTTTAATACAATCCTCCCAGTGCAGTGGGACTGCAAGGTTTGTGATTTCCATGATTTAAAAGATCAAGTGTCTGGGCCATGAGGAAAGCAAACCACTGTAATAGGATCTTCTCCATCTGGTGAATTTCGATTTCCTACAGAGATGCTCCCTATTTGGTGTTTGTCTCTGCTGCCCTGGTCTTGCAAATGAGATTATCCTGCTGGAGAGTATAGCCATGTAACTGTTGTAGTTACAGCCAAACTTCAAGGTTTTTTTCAAAGCTTTGAGCTAATGAGACTTCAATTTATTTTTATCTCCAACCAATCCATGGGAGGAGACAGCAAAAGGAGATATGTTAATCCCATGTTTCAGCTCTCCATGGCATGCCCTTCCCTAGCAGATGTATACTGCATGCAATAGTGCTTTTGGGCATACTTTGGCCATTACTATGCCAAACTTCATGTGTAGGCTATTCATTTGGACTTGTGACACTTGCATGACAAATGAAATCTGGAGGGCACAAAATAAAAGCAGCATCAGGTTGTTGCCTCTGTCTAAGCCAAACATCTGTGCAAAGCAGCACCTTCTGTGGAGGAAGGAGTGGAACTTTATGGCACCTTTCTACTCTTCAACACTCTAACCCTTTTTAAATTAACTCAGTTGGTGCGGTCACTATTTTATATGATCAAAAAAATGCATACACACTTTAATTAGGCTGTCTCCCACCAGCACTAAAGACCCTCTGCTGCACACCTCCTTCTCCCACTCATTCCTGCACTTGCCTGGGAAGCTATTGAGGCAAAGCAGCAGCTGGAACATTGCTTAATTGCTAACAACTGCATGTACCAGTAGAGATGTACTGTTGTACATCCATGTGAGCACTGACCTCAATGCTCTTTAGCATCTACTTATAGAGATCACTTGCCAGACACCTTGTCTATATCATAGAATCACTGAATGTCAGGGATTGGAAAGGACCTCAAGAGATCATCTAGTCCAATCCCCCTGCCAAAGCAGGATCACCTAGACCAGGTCACACAGGAAGGCATCCAGGCAGGTTTTGAATGTCTCCTGAGAAGCAGACTCCACAACTTCTCTGGGAAGCCTGTTCCAGTGTTCTGTCACCCTCATTGTGAAAAAGTTTTTATATTTCTGTGGAAACTCCTGTGTTTCAGCTTGCACCCATGAATATATTGAATGGTACTGGGCCCAGTACTGAGCCTTGAGGGACTCCACTAGACACAGGCCCCCAGCTCTTCTCTGTCCTGTTGATCACAATTCTCTGGCTTCTTTCCTTCAGCCACTTCACAGGACACCTCACTACCTGATTTTGGAAGGCGCATTGTCTAGAGAGACAGAATTGAGATACATGACAAACAATTTGCTTACAACCAATGGAAGATGCCACAATTGCTGTACCATTTTCCTTTGAGAAATCCTGTCCACATGAGAAACACAACTTGTACAGTGCCTGGAACATCTGTGGCTCCTAAGTAGGGGAAATGGAAATTTTGGCCATTTCAGTGAGTTGCTCCCTCCAGGGCTGTATCTTAATGGACCTATTTCTCAACACAAGTGCAGACACAAATGTACACGCATGCACAGGTGTGTATGCACATACCCCGTCATCCTTCTCCCTACCCCATTCAGCTTTCCTTTTGAGACAGAGCAAAACTGGGATATGGTGCAGTGGTCATTCCTGGTGCATTTTCCAGGGATGGGATGCCTTTGTTTTTGCCACGTGCTGATCCAGAACAGGGTAAGAAAGCTCTCTATAACAGGGGATGGTCCAAGCTGCCTGGAAAAGATACTGTGGTCATGCTACTACTTTAAGGAACCAGGATGAGCCAGTTTGGTGAGTTACAAAACTGACTTTCAGTGAAGATTAAGAATGATCTCAATGACTTTGCAATTCAGGTCAAATTTTAAAAGCTTGATTTTATTACTTAAGCTTCACACTCCTTGAACACAGGCCAAGATGGGCTGGCTGGGAATGTCTGAGCTGCAAAGCCAGAGCATGGTGACTTCAAGTATTCAGTACAACAAAAGCTGCTCTGAACCCTTTTCCTGCTGTTTTTGTTTTGGATAAATACGTCAGTAGAATCATATAGTGTGTTGAATTGGAAGGGACCTTTAAAGATCATCTAGTCCAATGCCCCTGCAGTAAGCAGGGACACCTTTAACTAGACCAGTCCATGATTACCTCTTGGTTGACAATTAGCATACCAAACCTGAGCCATAATTACCACTTCTAGGTATCTTTTTCACCCTTTTTATCTTGGTCTCAGCTGATGGAACAGTCAACACTTTGCCAAACATGCCAGTGGTTTTTGAAGTGCGAACTTTTTCTCTGGGTTCTGAATGAGACTCCTGATACTGAATCATGAGGTAATAGCTTCTCTTCCCTGTAATTCCTGCTCTCAGCGTCAGGAGAATAGCTCTGTATCATCAGTCTGAAAGAGAAAGCCTTTACAGCCCGTTCCTTTTCTGCTGGCTGAACTAACCAGTTCCCTCAAATGATATTAATACCCCTACGGTGTAGCTTTCTTATTAAACAGAGAACCAAATATTTTTCCACACCTCTGCTTGATAGAGTCCTTTATAAACTAGCTGGGAAGTCTCATCTCCTAAATTTTCTAGTGCAAGAAAATTCTGTCATTTTCTGAAACACTGAAATTGGGTCCTGACCATTAGATACAGCAGTTTTAATGACTTCATTGTACTGTCCTGGCAATCCCCCCCCTTTCCATGGATTGTCTAAAAGAGCATTAACTAGATGCATGTGAGTTACGAAACTAGTCAGCTAACATTCGAAGCAAACATTTTAGCAGCACACCCCCGCAGTTTTCAGAGGCTGAACTTTTGTTTCAGCTGTGATGTTATACAATCCTATTTCCATGGCAAACTTACAGATACACACTTGTCAAAATCCATAGTTTATTTAGCAAAACTGTCGAGGCACATATGTGCCATATGCATTCTTTACAGATATGCTTTTTGAAACAGCAATTTCCTGCTGCAATTAAGTCTGTTGTTCGGACTTCAATAGATGTATTTGGCATTGAAAGGGAACCTGGCTTGGATCCCTGTCACTAAAAAGAGCACTGGTCAAAAAAATCTACACATAGTTCTACTGTTCCATCTCCTGTCCATTATAGCCTTTTAAACATCCACTCTTTGATATTTCTATTCCCCACCTTAGTACCCATTCAGAAGGCACTCTTTAGCTGAAGAAAACTGTACCCAGTTCTTGCAAATGCCTTCATATCAAGTATTTTGAGAACTGTGCACCCATGACCCACAGATCAAAGATCTGTGTCTGTTAATTGTCATGATATCTCCTTCATGCAACCCTAGATAAGCACATGGGCTGTCTGAGGACAAAGCCTTCTTCCAGCACAAAGATGTGGCAGGTAGGCAGTGGAACATAGGATTTTGTAAGCCCTTGCCTTGCCCTACCCTACAGACAGAGTTGTCAACACCTTTCTAGGTCTGGAGTGATGGAAAACAGCAACATGTGATGGAAATCCATTTTAGTTGGATATGGGAATCTGGACAAAACAGAGCTCATCACTCTTTGTTCTGGTCCCAGTCTAGGATAGGATTCATTCCACCCCATCCCCACCACCCAGGTTCCAGTGAACTCAAACTTTTGCTCCCAGTTGGCTGTCACACTGATGTTGCCTTCACTGCACACTGTGATGCTATCCCTGCCCCCTACCTTCTCCCATTCCACTGTTCTATCATCTCTCCTCTCCTCTATTTCTCACAGTCTTTGCTATTAACTACATTTTCAACCATCTGCCCAGGCCTTTGGGCTCAAATGTGTCTTGAATCCTTTGCACATGGTACCCTGAAACAAACTGGTAGTTCCCAAAACACGGCAAATATAGGCAAAGCTCCCCTATCCCAATCCATGTGTCTGTATCCACAACACAACACTCTGCCATGGAGACCCTCCAAGGATACTTCACACACATGCCTAGAGATACAGCAGTGTACCAGTGCAAATGAAAACTGGGTTCTAACAAGAGAAAGCATAGTCTTGTAAAGGATGATTTAAGGCTGCTTATTTATAGGATGACAATCAGACTTGTTGATAATGAGGAAGTCCAAGCAACAAACTTTGAAGAGGCATGGTGCAGAACTGAGGAGCCACAGCTCTAATTTTCCTAGGCTGACATAATCTTTGTTGATTGTGTAAAATTTCATTAAGAATGAGTGGAGAGCCTTCTGCTGATTGTTCCTCTGCCCCCAACATTAATGCAAGGCATGCTATGACTTAATTCTGAGCCAGCTCAAAGCACAATAGGCGCAGAGCCAAAAAGAACCTCAGTGCCTGGAGAACAGAAGCTAAATCTCTTCCCTCCTCTTGACCATTGTGTGGGGAGGAAGTTTGGCATAATGGTAAAGTCATTCATATTGTGAGAGGGGAGTAACATGAAGCGGGGGCTGTGCCTTGGTCTGCAGGAGGGATCACTCAATGGCCAGGTTTGGGGGAGGCCAGATGGGGCTGGGAGATGCATAGCTCACTTCTATTTTTCTCACACTCAGTCACCCTAGCACAGACTTCCCATTCTCCACTCCACTTTATTTGTTATCTCTCATTGCCGGTCTTCACAAGAAGTCCTGAGTGCAACAAGCACCACTCAGTCCTTTATCTTCCCTATTTTGCCATATGAGGAACACCTTGGAGTATGTAGGGAAAGAGGAGTTGCTAGCAGGGAAATCCTGACCAACAGGACTTTATTTTTTAAAAGAAGAATTAATAGTAACTACCTATTGTGACAATGTGCAGAAAACCATGGTAGGAGAGAAGCCCCAGAA
>VZTY01006503.1:194059-218702 GCA_013400935.1 Turnix velox | reverse complement strand
ATTTTTAGTTTCAGAGCAATATTGACTAATGCAGTCGACCCCTAGCACAGACTTCCCATTCTCCACTCCACTTTATTTGTTATCTCATTGCCGGTCTTCACAAGAAGTCCTGAGTGCAACAAGCACCACTCAGTCCTTTATCTTCCCTATTTTGCCATATGAGGAACACCTTGGAGTATGTAGGGAAAGAGGAGTTGCTAGCAGGGAAATCCTGACCAACAGGACTTTATTTTTTAAAAGAAGAATTAATAGTAACTACCTATTGTGACAATGTGCAGAAAACCACGGTAGGAGAGAAGCCCCAGAACCATATGAAGCCCCAGTGAATCAGACCATATAATTAAATGTAAAAACTTCACTACATGTTGAAACAAGCTTGGGTACCACCAGGCTGTCAGGTCAGAATATTGAGATTTGACTCTTGGACAAGGAAGTGAGAGAGGACTCACTTGCTGGACTGATATATAGGGAAATGAAGAGATCTACCTGAATTAGATTGCAGCTTTTTTGCTGCAAAACAGGAAACAATCATAGAATCACCTTGTTTGGAAGACGCCTTTCAGATCATCAGGTGCAACTGCCAATCTAGCTCTGACAAGAACCTTCACTGAATCCTATCCATAAGCTCTTAAATACCTCCAGGGATGGTGTCTTAACCACTTCCCTCGGCATTCTGTTACAAGGCTTAATAACCCTTTCAATGTAAAAGCTTTTTGTCATATCTAATCAAGTTTTATTTTAAAGCAGTCTATTTTAGGGCCAGTACTTGTCTCTGTAGTATCTTTGAGCCTTCCATATGTTATTACTGTCAATATACATAGCACCTTGGTTTTGCATGCTTTTCAAGGTTTTAAGGTTTTTTTCCTAGTTTGTTTGGTTTGCTTTCGTTTTGGAGAGAGGAGCCACTTGGAAGTGAGAGAGATGTAGAGTTGTGAGAGCTGCCTGAACAGAAAGGCTCCCTGAAAGAGCAAGCTGTTACAGCATTTCAGTAATTTGCCTTTTCTGGAGGTTATAAAATAATCAAATGTTTCATCTGAAGTTGCTTTGTTCCCACTCTCATGTCTACTACTGTACAAGGTAAATGCAGCTACTATGATAGTGGGTAGATGAAGTTTCTTATTTAATGCAGCTGGAGCTTGATCCACTTACATAGAATAAATACTGAAGGATAAGCAGAAGCTTTGTTGGATAGAAAACAGAAGTATTTTCTGAGTGAAGTTTGTCTCAGAATAAATCAGAGGGCCTTCTGAGATAGATGTCAAAGGCTTGGAGTTAGATGCATCCCTTCAGTAAAATGAATGTAGATTGTTTCATAGACTTCTCCTCACTTCAGAAGCTACAGCAGCATTGTTGAGGACACAGAGTCCATAACAATAGTCCCATTCTCCCATCACTGCTCTCTAGGGGAACAGGCACCAGCACTCTCATACTTTATCCTTCCTTTTTTCTAGTAGCAGTATGTGTCACCTGTAGAATTATATAGCTCAAACAAGGTTTTATCTCTTTGGCTAGCTTTTCTGCTTGCCTGTCCAGAAACTTAAAGCTATGTTAACACCTAACAAGGCTTAGGCAGGGTATGTTTGAATTATTAATGCAAAATACTGTCTAATTCCTTCTTGAATTGCTTTAATTTATTCCTCCCCTTGCTAAATGTAGGAAAAAATACATGTATTCTACAACCATTATTATTATGTAGCTCAAGCTATTCCCTCTGATCGAGGTTGCTTGAATATCAGACTTGGGAATTAGCAGTAGGCTACGTGCGCTTGGCCTGACTTTAATACTCTGCACTACACACAGGAACAATGGCTGCATGGGGAGATAATGGCCTTATTCCCTGTTGTTTTAAGCACATGTGTGAATCCAGTCCCAGGAAGCACGTTCCAATTTGTGAACAATCTGTTCACCCATTCTTTCAAATACAGTACTTCTCTTTCAATGTCAAAATTTGAAATAACAGAATTGTCTCCTCTGCTTCTTTTCTTAGTCTCCTGTGCACATAGCCATTAATATAAACCTCTTTTCAAATAATGCACTGTTCCTCCTTACCTAAAAATGAATTGGAATATCCTTTGTTACTGTGATATGGAGAATCACTTCATATATATGCATAAGTTTTAGGGCTTAAATGTGCACATGGGCAAGTTTAAATAGGCCTTTTCATGCCAAAGATGTTGTGAGTTATCAGCCTCCTTTACTGCAGGTAGTGGTGAATTTACAAGATCTGTTATGATGCCAGATTTTCAGTTTCTTTACCAAATGAGCCCTTAGTACTTAACAGTGATAAAAACACTTTTATTACTTTATTAGTCCTAAAAGATTTTCCATCATGAAGTGCTTACCATTTGCACACCTGAGACAAGGATAGAAAACCATGGCACAGAAACAATAATGGAGGAAAACTGAGGGATTTGTTGATGAATAAATGCATACTAAATAGTAACTTAATGCATGCTGAAATGAAAAAAGTTAAATAAGAAATACTTGCCTTCTTCCCTTAGTCATTTTTACAAAGTGGATGTTTATTTGTGGGAGAAGAACACAGGTACTTCAGAAAGCTACTAAAAATTGATGGAACCATTGAAAATATGCATTTATGAAACCATAAGTAAAAGTATCAGAATGAATCAGATTTAAATAATAGAGCTAATAGCCACCAACAGTTACCATGTGCAGCTTTAGAAATATTTTTATTAATAGAGTATATTTCTAGCAATAAGTAACATCACTTATAAAATATTGAGTTAAAGTAACTATTGTTGTATGAGTAGTAGATAACATAAGTGAGTCTCAAAAAGTAATGCTGTATGTATAAACATATGTTATGATCAGCATAATATTATCATACTTATGTACAACTGCAAACAACTAATTTAAAATCTATGGATGTTCTTTACATTAATTTAGCATAAATATTTGTTTGATGCTCTTTTGTTTTCACAAATAAACTGGCTTTTTTTCCCCAAGACATTTTAGGTAGGCTTTATGCCCTATAGCCTGAAAATTTCTTTTCTGAGAAAGAGTTTTGGAAAAGTGGGTTTCCTTTGGCTGCTATGGATACAAAAATTGCTTAAGTACCTCTCAGGAATTTTTTTGTCTTCTTTAAGGAAAGAAAATCAGAAGAAGGAGTTTAAAAACTGGAGCTCCATAAGCAGAAGTAGATTTTACACTCCTATTGGAATGCAGTATCATCCCGGTGGAAGTCATTAGATCTTTGCTCCTCCATATATAATGAAGGACTACTGTGACTTATTACTGGATTGTAAATGAATTTTTAAAACCTTTCAGAGCCATGGTCAGGGGCGTAATAAAAACCAACAGCTCAGGATATCATTCCAACCTATAATTCCTTAGCAAGGAGATTATACTGGTCAGCTGCTGAGTAAACCTTGTTTATGATCATTGAACTTCAGGCCAAGTGCATTACTAGGAAATCAATTTTCACTGGAAATTTATGTGCTGATGAACAAAAATTAAAAGAAATTATGAGTAATTATGCCTGTATAAAGCTAAGTATGTCTTTTTGTTGTTGCTGCTTTAAAATATTAGTGACCAGAAATCAACAAAATCATTTCCTCAGGTTTCTTAATCAAAATGCCTACTATCCTTCTTTTCATCTCAGCTCTGTGGGATGGAAAATGACAACATGTCAGTCTTTCTCACATAATTACATTACTGTATTATTGCCTTGCTAGAAGTGGGAAATCTTGTTCAAAGAGTGTCGTCAAATATTGTCCTTTCCAGCCTATTCTCACTTAGTCTCTGCTTTTCAATTTGACTGGTTTTTTGTAATGTGATTTTATCCTTTTTTTGTTCCACCATCTGGCCTAATAATGGCTTGGTAACCTAGAGAACAGCAGGAAGAAGGCTGCATGTCTTCTGAAGCATGGTACCTCCTTCCCAAAGCACATAGGGGTGTAGCTCATCAATGGCCTGGAAGTCAGGTGTCATGTTAGGCTGGAAATGGTGCAGAGTAATCACAGGAAGATGGTTTTTTTATTCCTTTCTGAGGGTTTTGGAAAGCTACTTCAATGTTGTGTGGCTCAAATTCTACAACTGTGGACAGCAAGCATTTACTAATCTCACAGGACTGCTAAAAATTAGTTCACCAATAGCTGTAAAACAGACTGTGCTCCCCCTGTAAAAACCCCAGATATGTTAGAATTATTAAATTGAAATACTCATAGAATCCTTTACAGGTTTTAAGTCCTCCTTTACATCCATTAGGAACAGCTAAATAGTATCTAAAACCTAACTCAGTCTTTTACTGAAAACCATGACAAGACCTAGTACCTTGCTAAGATTCCATGTTCAGAAAATATTCAGAGTGAAATTCTATCCCTGCAGAAGTGGTTTTGTTTCTAATTTACATTTAGAGTCTCCAGACAATAGAACGCTGCTCATGTCCTTTGAGATCATATTCCAATGGCTTCATGCCCTTATTGCTAAAAAGCTTCAGCTTGGAGATGGCATTTCCCAAATGAGTCTGCCCATCCTGAGATTTGTTTTGAGACATCTCTCCTGCCTTGTAATGGAATATTAAATATATTCAGAAATACATTTAATAACTTCATGTGGCTGTTGGTCTTTGCAAAAACAATAACATAGCTATTTTCTAATAATCTGAAAGCATATTGCCTTTCCAAACATATCAGTTTATACACAGGAAACAGCTCAAAGAAATGGGAAAAAACTACTATTCTCATTCAGAGAACTATTCAAGTAGTTTTCAAAGGCTGTTACCAAGAAGGAACAGGCAATGGAAAAAGAGTATATAAGTGGATATATATATATATATCCCTTCTGTGTAATATAATTCTTGGGTAGAACAAAATATATGGCAAGTATTTCACTCTTATTAAAAGAAAATGAAATTACAGTGTATGCTTTCACTTCCAATAAGATAACACTAACCTTAGGTCAGCAAACACTATAGGAATATATTTTTTTTTCCCTTTCCATATAATTGGATGCAATTTCAGCTACAAGGGGTAAAGAGATGGAGGGAGGAAAGAAATCTTACAATGTTAGAGCTTTTATCTCCTCAAATAATCCTGGATTTTAGTGATAACTGGTGATTGATGTTAGAATGTTTTAGTTAAATGCCTTGGTTATTAGGCTGGGTGAAGTTCTGTCATCCATAGCTGCATCGCTGTGGTGAGTGGAACTACAGTGAACCTCTATCCCCCTTAACAAGCTGAACTAGACTAATCTATATCTCTGTACAGGAGATAAAGAGAGTATATATATTAATGTTATTCATGCAGCCTATGAAATGGATACTAAAGGACCAGGTAAGCAGTGAGTAAAAAAAGGTCAAGGAGTCTTGCAACTTGCATCATGCCCAGAAGAACCAAGCATGTGGTAGGTGGCTTGTCCTTATGGAGAGAAGGAAGCTCTTGGCAAGGAAGAAAGATCACTAAAGTTGCTGAAATATAGTATCACCAGGTGACCATTCTTGCTTTTCTGCCTGCATCCCTGAAGTGTTCTCAGGCCAGACTCTCAAATCCACTCTACTCAGCTCTGGTGAGACCCCACCTGGAGTATTGTGTCCAGTTTTGGAGCCCTCAGCATAAGAAGGATATTGAGCTATTGGAGCGGGTCCAGAAGACGGCCACAAAGATGGTCAAAGGGCTGGAGCAACTGCCCTATGAAGACAGGCTGAGGGAGTTGGGGTTGTTCAGCCTGGAGAAGAGAAGGCTCAGGGGGTAACTTATCAATACCTGAGGGGGCCCTATAGAAAGGTTAGGGTAGGACTTTTTAATAAGATATCTGATGGGAGGATGTAAATTGGATGGGGATAGATACAGGCTTGACATAAGAAATTCTTTACAGTGAGGATGGTGAGACACAGGAACAGGTTGCCCAGAGAGGTTGTGGATGCCCCCTTTCTGGAGGTGTTCAAGACCAGGCTGGACAAGGCACTGAGCAGCCTGACCTAGTGGGAGGTGTCCCTGCCTATGGCAGGGTGTTGGAACTCGATGATCTTTAAGGTCCCTTCCAACCTGAACTATTCTATGATTCTATCCACATTTTGTAGCTCAGTAAAAGTGCTGAAGCTGGTATGGCTTCATATTGGATGATTTTCATTTACTGGAACACAGGAAACATTAAATCTCTGGCTACAGTGGTTTACCCACGTCTCTTAAGTAATGAAAGTAGCATGACCGGTTTAGTTCAGCAAACCCTAAAATTCACTGGATTCAGATAGATTTTAAATATTTTAAATTATTCAACAGAAAATACAATTCTCATGTCTAAATGCATGTCTCAGCCCCTCTGAATCCAGTAATAGGTCTCAAGAAAGTTTTGCTGATGCTGTGATTTCAAAGCTGAGTGTGAGTCCACCTCCTGCCCCAATTATCAGCCAGTTTCTTTAATAATTCAAAATCCTTGCTAAAACCCTGACCTTAGAGATTAATAAAATGATCCTTTATAGCCTTTCCAAGTCAGGCCTATTAAACACAGATTTGGCAAAGACAACCTGAGAAACTTCAGTAACATTATTCATTTAGCTAACAGAGTTACCTCCCCTGCTGACGCACTCCCAATTAATGCCAAGAAAGGCATCTGATCCGGCGGAAGGGGACTGCTTGTTCCATGCTCTCTCTTACTTTGGACTCAGTCCCAATCTGATGATAACATCACCATGTTTTACTTGACAATTTTATTTATTTTATGGAACTGAGGAGCGGTCTGTCCAGTCCACAAACCTTCCCAAGGCCCCAGCCCACAGCAGGTGTTTTGGAGCAAGGCATTTGCTCGCTTCACCAAGAGCACATGAAGGAAGAAAAGTTTCTTTGGTGAGGCAGCAGGTGATTAGTTTATACCCTACAGCAGGAAGATACATGAGCTGAAGCATTTTATAATTACAATCTACAGTCTTCCTCGCACCAGCACATCAGCTTTTCCAGACCCAGACTTTGCTGCAACCAAACAGCACCCAGCTTAGCTTAAATCTGCCTGCTCCTGTTGAACTGATGCAACAGTATACAAGATGACAAATTTAAAATTAGGTTTTTTTTTACTCTGCTGTTTATGAATGCTAGCTGAGTCAGCGCAAGCTGAATTTAAACCAGTTTACCAGAGTTCATACCTAAAATTAGAAGAGGTTTATCCAAACCAGTTTAAAACTTCGCTGCGAGACTGGTGCCAGCTGAATGTGTTTTGTAGCGGTAGCGAGGCCACCAGAGAGGAATGCCATGATGAGGGCAAGGGGACACCTGCAGCCGTGGACTGGACCCCTCTACCCTCTGCCTTTCACTTGTCTTCAAGGGCAGAGATGGTATGGATGATGACTGTGCTGAGTGGGGGACACAAAAGTAATCTGGTCTCAAAGGGGAGATGAGGAAGAGGTTGAAGGGATCCTCCTTCAGTCCCCAGCAGTGAGGAAGGGTCAAGCAGAGGGTGTGGGGCAAGCAGGGGTACCCTTGGCAGGGGCAGCTGGGGACTTCTGGCTCCTGGCAAATGACAGAGAGCTGTGCCTCCCCCAGCAGACATACATGGAGGGTAGGTGCTGCATAGCAGTTGGGGGCAGAAAATCATGTCTGGTGAGATACGACCAACCCATGGCAGCACTAAGAAGAAGAAGCTGCAGGGGGTGGCAGAGGGAGACACTCCCACCTCCTGCAGAGAAACAGCACCCTGTGTCATAGCCTGGCCCACTGCCATGGGATTGGGCAAGCCCTTGGACCATTGCCCCACACAGGCACCTCTTGCTGTGGTCAGGGGAGGTCCTGGTGCTTTTTTTCTGGATCCGGTCACAGCTGGCTGCACGGCTGTTGCCAGTGTCAGATTTGGCTTTCATGACCACAGAATCCACTTTGAGAACTCAGGATGGCTTTGGGGCCAACTGACAGCCACCCCTCCTACCAATAAAGAGGACATGGAGTAGCTGGAGTCAGGCTCCTCACAGCATTGCAGAGTGGGAGGGCAAGAGGCAACCAGCATGAGTTGCAATGGGAGAGTTTCAGGCTCAATATTGGCAGAAACTCTCTTCCCATGAGGGTCAGAATAAAGCAGGTCACCCTGTGAGACTGGACCGTTTTCCTCTTTGAAGGGTTTCAAGCCCCAGTGGGTCCATGCCCTGAGCAGATGGGTATTCCCCCAGAGATGGCCCTTGTTTGGGCCAGGAGGTGGACTGGAGGCCTTCTGAGATTCAGCCAACCCTGAATTATCCCATCATCCCATGATAATTACTAAGTGTTTTTAAACCAAGAAAAATTTGCTCATACAGCACTTTGTAATAGGCCCTTAGCTTTAATAAGGTCAGGTGGCAGCAAATTATATAGATTAATCGACTAACCATCATTTCAGTCAGCTTTATTTTTGCTCTGACTTTGGTATAAGGAAAGAAGACCCTTTCATCTTCGCAATCCTATGCTCTTGGGGCAAAATTTCCAACATGCATGATGTAATCAGTAGCTTCTTTCTGAAAGTGCCAAACTTTGGTCAGCTTGAAGGGAAATGATGGTCAGCTGAGCACTTTGAAAAACTTGATCCATTGTTTACCTAAACAAGGCTTTGGACCCTAATTTTTTGGACATCATCTTCAGCAACTTGGCCACAGCAGCTTCTATGTGTTCGGAAAAGAATAACTCTTTCCTTACAAGGAAGATGCATTATTATATTTCTGGCAATTTCCTCCAGGATCAAAGACAGCAACTGGATCATCGAAAGTCTCTCGTAAGTGCAAGTTGTTAGCTCTAAGCCCAGTCACCAGTCTACTAGCCATAAACCTCATTAGCAGAAGAGTCAGGATCCACCATTCGTTTTGAATCAGGTATCAGTTGTGCTAAGATGTCAGGGAATATTATATCTTCAATATGAGCCTTACTGTGTTTATCTAACATATTAAATTTTGTGTATACTCTAGTTGTATATTACCTGCAAAAAACCAAGACATTTTTATTTTCCAGCTTTTATTTATATATCTTATTCTCTTTTTGCAGTAAATTAGTCACTAATTTAATCATCTTTAAGATCCATATGCTCGCCCACACCACCTTTCGTATGAGTACAATGAGATAAAGATTATTATTTGCTGAGCTGGGGTATAATTAAACATTCTGAATTTCAATTGATTACAGTGAGAGATCACATGGTCTCCTGCAATTCAGTGAGATAATTTTTTTTTATTTTAAATGTTTCAGGATTTTCTACACTTGTCTTTTAATTTAATTTCCAGTCCTTGATAACAGGGTTTACTTACATCAAACCAGTAAAACACTCCACTGTAATGAAATAGTTTCTTTTGTTTTTTTTTTTTTTTTTTTATTACCCTCTATGGCCATATTGGCAAGTTTCACAGCTGAGCAGTATGACAAATACCATATGTTCACCTTTGGGCCTCTGTGTTATTTGCTGGTAAGTGCATTTCCTGTTGCTGTGGTTGCTCTGTGAAATTAAGAGTGACTATGACACTTCCTTTTTACTGCCTTATATCATCTTGAGTATATGGGCAAATTTCTAGAGTCATTGCTCCATGAAATGGATAAAAATGGGTGTAGATTTACAAGGTACATTTGAATTCTCAACAGAAATGAGAAAGATTCCAATCGGAAAGTTGCCTGCAAAAATTTCAATACCTTTCTGCCTTTATTCATTTCTTTCAGCCTATATTGCTTATGAATCTAATGAAATGCTAGGCTAGAACTCCATTTCAGTATGAAATGACTCAAGGGAAAAGAGTAAATGTCCGACTTCATGAACAATATATCACAAAGCTATAGAGCAAGTCCTTTGATTATTTTGTCTAGTGACTTGTAACTTCACTTCTGAATAAACAGAGGCTGTCAGGCTGAGGTAGAGGAAGAGCTTCCTATGAATATTCATGCAAACATGCCTGCCCTCAGTCTAGTACAATTTGATAGAGCTTTTCCTCTGCCATGCTTTGATTAATTGACTTTCTTAATGGCATTTTGCTCATTTTTGTTCAAAGTTTCTGAGCAAGGTGGCATGGAAGAGCAACTGACCAAATCCTCACTCCCTACAGACCAAAATAGCTGTCAATAGGAGCTGAGAGTTCAATGGAGAGGCAGGATTGAACTTTCTATTTGCTATTCTTTTTGATTACCGCTTCCCTGAGCACCAGAGAAGAGGGGCTGACTAAGTAAAATATATCAGGGTTTAAAGGATTCTTGCTATGTTTAATCTCTGAATGAGTGGTGCATGACAGTTAGAAATAACTTTGCCTTACTCACCCCTAGTCTTGCCCTGGGCCAAAGGGATTTATTCCTTGTTCCACCACCTCTATTGAAGCTCCTGCTGGTTCCCTTCCATACGGTACTTCCTGTTTTCAAGAAATCTTCCTCGGTGCTTTAGGCTGACTCTTCCTCCTCACACTGATGCCCTTCACCAGTTGCAACCACTCACTGTGGAGCCCAGCTGCAGAGATGAAGTAACTCTGTTGGTAGCAGGTGTACTGCAAGTTTAAAAAATTGCTTTCCTAGGCACACAAGCTTCCAAGTTAGCAAAAGTGCTAATAATGTAAGGTGAAGAAAGAAGAAAAAAAAGAGTAGAAACTAAACTTCTAAGTTAGTAAAGGTATTATTGCCTCAAGAAAATCATTGGCAGATTTAGTGTTAGATCTTACCAGGACTTCAGAGAAGCAGAGAGCTAAAGATACATGATTGGATGTAGTCTATATGCTTAATTAGTAATCAATAGTTCAATTTGCAGTCGCAAGGAGGATTTAAAAGGTGTTCTTCTACAGAGTAAAGTTTCATTTAGGAGATATATCTGCTCTTCCTACAAGGTGTCAGAAGAGCACCCAAGCACAGAATCCTTAAAGGCCAAAACAAGAGCTGTCTAGGTGGCAAACAGCAATCAATACATACAGAGCTGTAGATGCCTCTAGTCAATGTTATTTTTTATTTTTGCCTTACTAGAGATGCCTTTATACTTGAGTATCTTCCTGGAGTAAGCTCCTAGAGAAGCCAAGACAACTCATTCTCAAATGAATGAACAGGTGTTATTCCCTGTTGTGTGGAAATGTCCAAAACCAAAACTCAGCCACTCAGAACTATCAGTGGCACCAGTTCTTCCTTGGCTTTGTTTGCCTCTACAGGTATCTCAGCTTCCAGTAGGATAGAGGATAATTATAGAAGGAGATGTTTCAATCATAGTGGAGATTTTGATGGAATCCAGGCAACCTAAATTCACAACAGCAGTCCTGAAAACCTCTGGTTTATTTGTTACATAGTGTAAGTAGAAAGCTTTATCAGAGTCTATGTATTGGGTCAGATTTCCTTTCTTGCATTCCTAAGACTACCTTTCTCTTTACAAAAAAATACACCCAGGCACCTTATTCTACTGCCAGACTCGGAAACAATTTCCTGTGCTTATCCAATGGTTACATATGACAGTGCCCGAAGGAATGGGAGTGCTTACCTAGAGCAGGAAAACCTGTGTTCAGTCCCTCTTTTCCCTCTCTATCTGCCTCATTTCCAAACTTCTTTTTTTAAGTCTGAGGACACCCAACGCCTATGTCTTTCGGGAAAGCATCTTAGTGAGAACCTGAAGGTTAGCATAAAATGGGGGTGTTCTTAGTTGTAGAAGAAAGTAATTAGCATTTAAGTATATAGAGCTGAAAGAAATTAATAAGGGTTTGCCTTCATATGATCTTATTCAATGAGGATAATTAATATGTATTAACATTTCTGCATAGCATTATTGAAATCCAAAGACAGTGCTTGATTTTTGTACTTTGTGACCATTTGGTCATTTTATCAAGGGATTTGAACTTAGGTTTCTCCCTTCCCTCTCTCCCAGATATGCCTGTGAGTATTTGG
Source organism: Turnix velox (assembly GCA_013400935.1). NCBI lineage: Eukaryota > Metazoa > Chordata > Aves > Charadriiformes > Turnicidae > Turnix > Turnix velox. The sequence continues at coordinate 206,910 of VZTY01006503.1, read as the reverse complement.
TTTGCTCATACTTTTTTATACTGCTTCTCTCATGCATGGACCTTTAAAGATGTTAAGGAGGTTGATAAAGTCTTAATTTTCTTGTCTGTATTTTGACTAAAGAAAGCATTGGAAATAGTTGTTTTCCAGCTATTAAAGCTGAAACCTTGTGAGACTGAGGTGTCAAAAGAAGAGATGTTAAAACATGTCACTATATTAAGCTGCAGAGTGTTTAAAAGTAAACTTGGCTGCTGGTCCACGAGTATGCTGTGGAAATACAGAAATAAAATGGTTTTGTTGTTAACAAAATACACAGTGTTATTTTAACAGCACAGCTTAGGTAGAAAATTTCTGTCTCTAACAAAGGCTCTGTGGTGACTGTGGAGATTATAAAAAAGATTGTCTAGTATCAGTACTAAGTAACAGGATGACACATTTATTTAAGGAAGTCGTCATAAACCAAGAGGAAGACCAAGAGACATTAATATTCACAAATCAACAGAGATGTTGTAAGAGAAAGTGATGTTTTCAATCTTGTGACTACTTATTGTACATGTAGCATAGAAGTGTCTAAAGTAAACTAATCTGAAATTATTTATTTGAAATTTTGAAAACTAATTTTACCATGATTTAATGAAGTGGGGGCTATTAAAGAAGCTAAGTAATCACAATGTGGGAAAGGTATGATTATAGAATGGCTAGCCATAAAAAGGCAAGGAATGTAAGTAAGTAAATACCCAGATGCTGTGCTGGCAAAAGGCCAGCCAAGCAGTGACTGCAGGCTTGTGCTGTGAATGCTGTCAAATACATTTCAAATGACAGAAGAGCTCACCTGAAGTGCAATAGAGTGTGAAAAACACCTACCAAAGGAAGTTAACAAAGTTTGGTAAACTGGCGGTAAGATGATGGATGGAATACATCAACAAAATAGAACCATAGACAATATTGCTAGTTTTAAAGTGGAAAAAAACACTTGGAAGTGGGAAGGATAGTAAAAAAATTTCACCTAAGTGTTCTTTGTCTGCAGTGATGGTCCAAGTGTGTCTGGATATCTAAATTAGAAGTGATAATAAAAAAATACTCCATTGTATGCATATTACATACTTTATTACACACGTATAAAGTGTCTTCAGACATAATTTGGTAATGTGTAAATACATCTGTGCATGTATATGTACTGACATAAAATATTGATGTATCTACAGAGATGAATTTGTATAAGTGCTAATATTTAATAAGATGGTCCTATGATTCATGTTTTCTGTGCAGTGTTGTGATGTTCTACCTCTGAAATGCCAGGACTTCAGGTATTCTGCCTATGCACATATGCACACAGAAACATGCAAAGGCCTATTACTGTTATACAAAATATTTTCCCCAGTTTCACTGCCTTTTATAACATTTTTCCTGTGTATGGGCTCCCTACAGAAGGGGTTAGAAGCTATGACACTTTGTATCAGAGAAGAGATGAAGAAGATTATGAAAGGTTTATGAAATCATGGTAGAGAGGAAGGCAATAAGGTGGTGTGTTTAAGATGTTTGATGCAGCTGAAATACAAAGGAACTCTGGAACCTGGAGGTGCTCTTCCATTTAGCTCTGAATTATCAACCCATAGAACTTAGTGCCTTATTATAGCCACGGAAACCAGGATTTTAACAAGATGCTCCAAGCAGCTAAACGGCTGTATCAATAACAAAACCATTGACCGATACATCAAATGATAAAGAAATTAATGAGCAGGCATAAAAACAATGAGGCTTAAAATGATACCTCCTGTTGCAACAGGGCCTTCTACCACATGTCTTGAGTGTTTTGAGGCAACTGAAAATGCATACAGTCAGCACAACACAGGCTTGATGGGTAATGATGTGTTCTGGCAACACACTGCCACAGTTATATTCCCGTAACTAAAGGTCATCTTAGTAACTTTGATGACTGCATTTCTAATGTTCTTTTAGAGCAATGGGGTATATTATGTCCCAAAAAGTGATTCTTCAAGCTCCAGTAAACCTCTAAAGTTACAAATGCAGTAGGAAATTTTTTCAATGCTCTGAAGTACAAGCTGGGCTCTGTGCAGGACAATGTCTTGCATGATAGGTAGCATTTGAAAAAGGTGAACTAAATTCAGAGTAGGTAGGAATCCAAAGCATTCCTCCATTGCTACAGAACTGAAAACATTCAATTTGATTAAAGGTAAGTGGCATGTTCATTTTGGATTCCTGAAATAAGTGTTGAGTCATAAGGGTTTTTTTTTTCAAATTAATTTTTTATTCAGCATGTCTATTGTTTAGGCTCAATTTTAGTACCCAGATAAAATCACATGCTCTGAAGTGTAATATTGAGTATAAAATGTTAGACTGAAGCACAAATCTACAAAGGTAATTTAAGTATCATATTTGCTGCTAATGCTATACCAGGAACAGTTTTTACCCCTACAGATAAATAGAAAAATAATGTTTCTATTGTAATGCACATTGTTTTGTGACACAAATTCCTTTGTCTTGTTTGTTTTGAACACAGCTTTACATTTGCAGATGTTCTCCACTTCTTTATAAATAAGGATGAAATAAATCTCTTCAAGCGTGTATCATGCTCAGAACTGCAGCTGTTAAACCAGAGGAAAAGTCTACTCTAGATAGACAAGCCTATCTCACTAATTTTTTTGTCTGATTTTGCATGTTAAAACTGCAGCTGAGTTAGGGATGGCTCCCTTTGTTCAGTATGTCTTATTAAGTGATGAGATGCTCTTTTTTTCTGGTTAGGTTGGGGGCTGACCATGCTTACTTCTTCCTCTACATGCAGGCCTTAGGATCAGGTACACCTGCCAGTGACAGCTTTCATTCTGGGACTGTGGACTGCTGAGAAAAGTGCTTGGAAGAGGACTAGTGGCTTTAGCAATCCCTTGGCATCTCTTTGTGTGCTGGGGTTTTTGGCTTTTCTTCTCCCTTCTGCTGTTGATCTTGCTGGGCACTTTTGCCTGTAAGCTGCCTAAAGGGAAGAGAACCACAGCTAGTGAAAATCAGTGGTCTGTTAGAGGATAAAAAGCTTTCAAGTATCCTTATTTAACCAAAAAAGCCTGGAGACTTTCTCTTTATGTACATTTTTTCCCCATTTCAGTAGGAAATAGGCAATTAGCTCAGGGAAATCTAAAATTGGAACTCAAGTTTAGACACCACAGTGAACGAGCTACACATGCTGGATCCACAAGAATCCAGGCTGCATTTGATTCCTAATTTTAATTTTTTTTTTCAATACATTGTTTGAAAAAAAGAGGCTACAAGCAACTTTCCATGATTCTGTTTCAAAACATTTTGGATAGATTGGTAGCAAAGGGAGTCAGCATATCTTTACTTTCTCTGTTCGAGTCTTTTGCTGGGTCCCGGTGACCTGAAGTGTAGTATTTTATGTCTGAGGCATCAGCTCTGCCAGAACCCATGCCTTTCTCCTACTTCCCCTATTGCCTCAGCCCTACCAGATACTGCTGTCTTCTTTCAGGCTACTACCAAAAAACAGAAAACAAGTTCTCAGATGTTTTGTGTGTATTTGTTCCCATTCAGTCACACGTTAACTTACGCTATTTACAAAGGGAGCACTGATACCTCTCAATCCAGAATATACAACAATATCTGAGTAAACCCCAAAGTGGTCAGCTGATCTGGTAGTTTTGATGTCATGTTCATCTAACCACAAGTGCCAGCATCTGCAAGACTGGAGTCAGGATCCTCACTCCAACCTATGTCCCCCACAGTGAAACAAGTGGAGCCATTCCTGTGGACAGCTCCAGATTTTAAGAACTGGAAGAGATCAGATCCTAATAATTCAAACAGGGTTTAGTTTTCTTTTCTAGCTGAAACAAAGCTTCTTTTGCCTATTGCAGGTTTTCATTGTCGTAGGTCCAAAGAGTTCTGGAATTGTAGTTCCCAAACTGTAGTTTCCTTTATGTTCTGGAGCTGTTTTGATGCAATAACTGGAGATCACCCCAGAGGAGGACTTAATCAGAGGTAAACTCAGTGTGATACATAGAAAACAACTCATTGATTTCTGCTTTTTGTTTTTGCCTTACTTTTTCCAAGGCATAGGAATGAGATCCAAGAACATGCCTGAAAAACACGCCTGTATAAACTTGCCTGATACATTACATCAGTCTCTTGGTTGTTGCTCTGTACAGGTATATGAGGAGACTGATCATGTTGATTTGCTCTGAATTTGTGTGAGGACTACCTTATACTCACTAGGGAACACTTAACTTTGTGACATTTTAGCTTTCTGCTTTTGAATCTTAATATTCCCTTAGAATTTTGTTCCTAATCCTGAAAGTGTGCTAACTGATATGCTGCTTGCCTTTTTGGTGACTGTTTTGATTCAGAATCAGCAGCAATTGTGTGTATTTACAGTCTGAAAAGGAGTTCTAACCCTCTGTTACTGTAAAATTTATTTTTACTTCTTTTTAAAAAAGAATCTCAGCAGCAGAAAGCTCTTGAAAATGGCCCTTGTTCACCATCAAAATAACACACTGCTTACAATAGTGATTATTCATCACAGGCTATCATTTAAAATATTATTTGGAAGGTGAGCCAGGTGGTTCTATTTCGTGTAGGCGTTTGGATTTTTCCCCCTTGTATGAGTAAATAGGCAGTTTCAGGAAAACATTCTGAATTGTTAATTTCTGGCACGGAGAGGCTTTAGCAGCTTTTGAGTGAAGCAAACTGGGTGAACAGCAGCAGAGATTGCCCTCCTCCTTACTCTTGACTAAGAATCCGTTCCTAAAGTAGAGCTATCTGGCAGCCCTGCATGTGACCCCACGGAGAACTCTCCAGAATGTTTGACCTTCTTTCTTGCAGAAATATGCTTCCGGGAAAATAAAACAGGGGTCATCTAGAATATCAACAGATCCAATGCCATTGATTTTTTCTCCATTGGGTGTCAGCTCTGGTGAGGTTGATATCTGGGGTTGCAACCACTCCAGTGTTAGTACTGGAAGCAGGGATCACAGTGCTATACGCCAAGAGGCAAGAAGAATTGTGTGGGTTCATTTCAGTCTATGGATGGCAGTGGGTAATTTGTTCCCTTCTCCCAACTTCCCCCCATCTTAACATGTGTGCTAATTACTAATGTATACTGCAGTAAATATTACTTACTCTTCTGCCTCTCTCAAGGTGATTTGTAACTCATCCGGGGTTGGGAACAGCTGGGAGGCAAGGCAGTGATCCTGAAATTTTCTGGAACTAAAGTCAATGATGTTTTTATGGTCACCTAAGTTGCCTGGGAGTGTTTTGTGTTACATTAAATGGCTTTTATGCACTGATGAGCATGCCTAATGAGCCTAGCCACTTCCCCCTGATAAATTATGGGAACAAATTTGAATGCTCATTAACATATACATATTAACCCCATGTGAACATTGTGAAGAATACTGCAGGGTATAAAAGTATGGCTATGATTTACCCTACTGTTTGCAGCTAGCTTTAGATCTCTAGGATCAGTCTAAATAAAAATTTTTTTAAAAAATCTTTCTGATTGGGGAAACTATATTAATACAAAACTGATTTAAATACTCAAAACTTGTGAGCAGTTTCTTTCCTGTCAGGTATGACATTGAGAAGATATGTAGAGAAATAACTGTGAATTCATTTACTAGTGAGAGGAGAGGTGGGGAGGGCCCTCTGTGCCAGTGGCAAACTGAATCAATTGGAAGTGTCACCTTGCTTCATTTCAAAGGAAGCTGGGGTCTTCTGGAACAGCAAGTAGCTCATGGCCTTTCCAAGACCACTACTTGTGTTTGCTTCGTTAATATAGTTTTTCTATAGCAAATTGCACCTTACAGTATTGTAATATTTATTGTTGCCATAAGCTGAGGTACAGCCTCTTCCGGGCAAAGGAGTATTTTTCTTCCAGGAGAATTCAGCAGGTAAGAGGTTTTTAATCATAATATGCAAAATAAATCAGAAGAAATCACTTCAAAAGTAGCTTTTTGATTCAGTATAGCTTTTTCTCAGGAGATTTGATCAGATAACTGGTTGCATTAATTGGTACTCGGTGTAGGAAGAGATGCTAAATACTTCTGCCTGTCAGTTCACCCAGATGTACAGAATAATCTAAAAAAGCACATGCAGTAACTGACAGCAATGAATTCTGAAACAGCTGACAATCATGAATAATGCAGTAAGTTAAAAAAATATTGTGGTTGAGAGGTAGTTTTCAGGTTGTTCTACTAGCACCTTCCTAATATGTAAAGTATTGTTCATAATTGGAACTCTTAGTGTTAGTTTCACTAAAGTAGACAGTAAACTATGAAAGTGAGTTTACAAAAGAGCAATATCACATCAGAAATGCTGAATATTAAAAACTGGAGCCTGAAAAGGAAGCTGTAGTACAATGACATTGTCAGTAATTGAAAAACAAACATTATTTCTTTGCTGATTGTATGTACAACAATGACAAATTTCCACAGGTTGTGGTGGAGACATACTGATAAAGGTGCTCCTGCACTGACTAGCTCATTTGATGCAAAAACAATTGAGTTCCAATGACAAATTGCTTCAATGGGCTTTCATGAAGAAATAGTTTCACATTTCCTATCTTGAGCATGTAATTTGTTAGTGCTGATGATGCCAGTATCCCCTAATACTTAAATAAGCACGTTATTCTCTCTAGTTGTAGTTTTGGTAGAGTTACTATTTCTGACTGCATGCATTTCCTCTCCGCCTTTGTCAGCTTAACATAAGACTTCAAGAATAGCAGTACTGGCTGTTGCCAAATGTTTTCCAACAATGACCAGAAGCAGAAAAATAAGAGCAGAAAATAAGAGTATTTCAAGCATATTGTGCTGTTTCCTCAGGGTAGTCTCTTAGCCTCTGACAATTTATAGCTCAGAGACTGAGCTCAGAGTTGGTGACCTTGTATTCAGCTACTCCTAATAGTTTCTCTTCCATAACTTATCCATTTATACCAGGAATCCCTGCCACCCCCTGTCAGAATGAGCTTCATGGTTTAGTTTTACTTCTACACTTCTGACCTTGCATTTCTTTTCCTAGTCCATCTAAAGACATTCTTATCTAATGGTTGCTTACTTTCCTTAAGAGCTGTTGATGATTGAGGTGGCCAGGAGCCAGGTGAAAGCCTAGCAAGATCGCCTGTGAGGCTTTCTAGCTCTTTCAGGATCTTATGAGGCAGGACTTCCTTCACAAAAGTCCATGCTGACTCTTCCCTGTTGCCTCTAAATCTTCTACAGATCTCCTGTTCTGTTCTTTATTATAGCAGTTTCCTTTTGTGCTCTTGGTACCTTGACCTCCAACAGAATTGCTTTGGTTTAAATTAAATGATACCTTTGACACCCTCCAGTCCAGAAAGTCATCAAGGAACTATGATGGACCATCACAGAATACAAGAGCCATTTCTCAGAACATGGTGTTCACTGTGTTAGAAAAGGATAAGCCATGTTGGACTGCCACTAGGAAGAAGGTGAACATGTAGATCAGCTTATAAAAAATAAAGATAAGCATGCAGACAAGTGAACTGAGACTCATACCCTGTAGGAAGGCACTGTTACGCAGAAGCATTCATACAGAGTGCCCCTAAGGAATGAGCTGCCTCAGGTTTGACTTTTACACACAGAGGCCATGCTTAGATTCCTTACACTATTTACCAGAGTTGTGTCTACTCTGACAAATAAAATAGGACCTGGTTTCAAACCCAGAGAGACAGGGAAAGGATTAGGCTTATGTTGTGAAGCAGCAGCCTCGCACAGGACAGGACTGTCTTGTGGACAGCTGTTTGGAGAAATCCAGACCAGAGCCAAGGGCACAGAGAACAATTAAGCTGTGAAGACAATCAGTAATCAAGCTTGCTCCCTGGCCTTGATTTACTTAGTAGTATAGAGGCACTCAGGGTGATCCTTCTAACAAATGGGAACAGCTTGTAAAAGGATAAGAGAAAGGAATGATTTCTGAGTAAATAATCTGATCTGGGGAATGATGTAAACCACTAGCAGAGGCACTTTCGTGTGGCGTGAAATCATTAATGTTATGTAAGGGCTGAAAGCACTCATGAAAGGCTGGTTTGTTTGTATCAGGACATGGATCATGCTCTTACTGACATTCTGCATCCTTTTACTCCTGGAACTGGGGCCACTTGAGAAGCTCTGTATAAGTAAATTGTATTTAAGCTGTAATGTTTTGATGCTAACTGAGCTGAAAAGGGCTCTCCTCCTGATGAGCTTTTTAATGGAAAAGCAGGCAAATCTTAGTTCTGGAAGGAATGTATCTTTTTGACCTGACTCCTCATCACAGAGTTAGATGTGAAATGTGACCTGACTCAAAATAAGATGAAGATTGGTATGAGTATCTCTGCTTAATCCAGTAGTCTAAAAAGCAGATCTTGCTTTTGGTGGCTGAGTGCTGTAGCCATCAACAGTGAAGAGAAGGAGGGGTGGTGGTGATGGTATCAAGCCAGAACTCCAGGTGTTAAAACAAGGCATAGTTCATGTTTACTGCTTTTCAGGCTGAGGTTTCTGCCCACAGTCTTTTTTCCTGAACATTAATTACAGGAGATGTTCTCATAATACAATTTCTATTTCCCCATAAAAAAGCCTTTACTGTTCCTGATCTAAACGGTAAGTATTAGCTTCTTAATACCAGCAAATTTGCCCATAAAGTATAGCTTTCAAATGCATGGTAGACATGCCTCATTAACTAAATCAAGTATTTTGTAGAGATATAAAAGGACATGATTGACACATAGCGTGCAGTCAAGGGAAATATTATCCTCTGAAGCTTTCAGCAATGTGACACCAAATGCTGCACTGTGCAAAGTTCGAGTAACAGAAATAATGGGCTTCATTAAAAGAATCTCGAGTACACTGATCCATCACTATGAAAATCCAGCCGAATGCTAGCTAGAACAAATGGTGATTATTTTGTTTCTTTCCTATTACCAGAGCATTTTGTCTCTTAGTTCTCAGAGTGTCATCTCCACAGCATAAGGGAAGGAAGGTATTAGCTTTCAAAAGCTGTGCTCTGCACTGCCTAGTAAATTCCCCTTCAATCTTGCCCTCCCTGACACCCAGTCCAACAGACCTTTTCTCCATGCCACACTCCTGGTGCACAGTGACATTCTCACCCAGCAGGACACAGCTCATTGCCCAAGAGCAAAAGAGATGCTAAGAAATGATCTAGAATAGCCAACATTATTCTTGGTAGTCAATGCTATTATTTACATGCAGTTTTAATTTGTCCAACATCTCAATAACTGTGCATGTTTTGTCTCTTCCATACGTCCTTCAATCCTTTTTTTAAATGGCCCCTAAGTCACAAGATCACAGCATCATTTGGGTTGGAAAAAGCCTTTAAGATCATTGAGTCCAACCAAGTCAGAGAGTGTAAAGTACATTTTTTTAACATACACCCACAGTTCTTTCTGAACATACCTGAGTGAAAGCTATGTAAACCAGAGGGAACACAGCTGACAGGATTTGTAGGAAAGTATTTATCTCAGTGTAATTTTCAGTTACTAGAACTACACTTCCATTTCAGAGAGACAGAGATGCTGTAATTTTGGATAGCAACAAATTTAGGCAAATGGAAACTGCAAATGCTCCTCTACAGATTCAGACATCTTCAAGAGACAGGCAAAGAATGTTTTCATGAATATTATTGGCTTTTAAATCAGTTGCTGTGGTTAACTGCAAAGTATCTCTTGGGTTCTTTGATTTAATTTGTTTCAGAACACAAATCAGGTATACTTAGTTAATCCCTTAAAATTCCGCTGCATTATCTTCTCTCATTAACCTCTCTAAAATGCATTTTTACTGTTATATTTTAAAGAGGATTAATCTTTCCTCATATAAATCACAATAGCCCCTTTAGTTATGGTTTACACAGTTTAAACTATTTAAATGTTGATTTATGCTGCCTAAATTATTCTATTAGAGCTGCTGAGAGACTAAGATTATTTTACTGCATGAAGTGTCAAATAAAGGTAGTGCTGAAGACCTGGTTCTTTCTAGATTATTGTCCAACATCTCAAATGAAACTCAAGAACAAATAGTGATGAATGCAAAATAATAAGAAATTGTTGTTACAAAAGCGTATTTGATAAAACCTCCAACTAGATGAACTCCCTGTATGTCACTGATACCTGGAAAAGTTGGTGATTTCTAGTCTGCATTTTAGGAACCTGAGCATGAGCTGTTACTCGAGTGTATCCACCTGAAATCATTAGATTTCTTTCCTCCATACTGTCATTCTGCTACAGACATTTATCTACTCTTTTTTTTCTCTCATCTTCCAGAGTTACAGTAACTCTGCAAATGCTGTCCCCTTTCATAAAATGCCATCGGGGTTGATGTGTGACAGGAGAGGTGTCCTCTCTTTCACAAGTACCCTGCTTGTTCTGAATCACAGCTTCCACTCAGGGGAAAATATTGGAGTCACAGAATCACACAGAATCACAGCATATCAGGGTTTGGAAGGGACCTCAAGAGATCACCTAATCCAATCCCCCTGTCAGAGCAGGAACACCTAGACCAGATCACACAGGAAGGTGTCCAGGCGGGTTTTGAATGTCTCCAGAGAAGGAGACTCCACAACCTCTCTGGGCAGCCTGTTCCTGTGTTCTGTCACCATTACTATGAAAAAGTTTTTCTTATATTTCTGTGGAGCCTCCTGTATTCCAGCTTGCATCCATTGCCCCAGGTCTTATTACTGGATGTCACTGAGTAGAGCCTGGCTCTGTCCTCCTGACACCCACCCTTTACATATTTATAAACATGAATGAGGTCACCCATCAGTCTCCTCCAAGATAAAGAGACCCAGCTCCCTCAGCCTCTCCTCATAAGGGACATGCTCCTATCCCTTAATCATGTGGCAAAGAAAACAGCAAGGAGACCAAGTAAGCTGATGGTGCCTGGGGCAAAATGAGGACATAAATGTTTTTCTTCTGATGAAGATTGTAAAGTCATTGCAAGTGGCTTATGCATAATTCCTTGGATTTACTTAAAAAGTTGGGTTTAATAGGTGGACAGGGTTACAGCATGCATGAGGAATCTAGTCACAGTTGAGCCACTGATTGTCTGGATGATCTCTTAATAATCCCATATTGGGACTTTCAGAAAGGACATTAAATTTGAGGTGTCCCATTTTAGAGTCCCACTCCTGATTTTTACTGGTTTGTCTTTTTTTTTTAATTTGCTTTTGATTCATTTAGGAGGATCATTTAAAAACACCAACAATTAATTTTAGTTGAAAACATGAACTTATTATCGTGAAAAAAATTGAGCCCATTTCAGCTCAGGCTCTTGGTGTAAGAAGGTATTTTTAGACATTCCCTTTTTTGTTGTTTACTTAGCCATATTATGGACACAGCAATGCTAATCATGTAAAGCTTTTGCATCTCCTTTAGGGACATTTAGCTTGCTCCATCTGAAATTGTGACAAAGCTGTGAAAGATAGAAATCAGGTGATCCTGTCTTTTGAGCCTACAGTCAAGCATTTGTACATAAATTTGCATTTTGCATATTTCAAACTGGTTTGCAGTACACTGAGAGGGGAGGCAGATACGAGAGGTATTTTGAGGACAGCTTCTCAGTGAGCCTATCGTGTGCTCTTCAAATAAGATTGCTCATGAGTGCCCATTTGACTACACTTTGCTGGCAGGAGCAGGGGAAAGGAAGAGCATCACAAACATCTCACATGCAAGGGCTGGCCAGTGCCAAGCATCCAAAGATGCTTCAGAAATGAGAGAAAGGAGTATTTAATCACCACCACACTAGTGGCTGCCAACCTTGCATTCCTACCAGCTCTTCAAGGGAAATGATTCACTTCTGTACGTGAAACACAGCTGGGTTGGGGCAGTATAAAAGCAGTTCCTGAGGACAGGTTGCTTCAGCAAACAGAAAACTTCAGCTGCATTGACCTGAGTACATCCTGTTCTCTGTTAGAGAAAGTTTGGAAGAAAGCTCAACCAAACAGTCAGTGACTATACATTTAGTTAAGCTGGAATGGAGAAAAGAAGAGCTCTTCACCAAGATCTTCATGTAGGATTAGTTGTAGCCAGCTCACCTACTCATCATACAAATTTTCTCATTGTGAATGACTGCAGACTAAAAAGGGTGATTTTACCATTTCATGAAGAGTGTGTTAATTCTCAAATCCAGAGAGCCCTTAAGGTATCAGTTATTTATCATAGAATGGTTTGGGTTGGAAGGTCCAACCCCCCTGCCATGGGTAGGAACACCTCCTGTTAGATCAAGTTGCTCAATGCCTCATCCAGCCTGGCCTTAAACACCTCAAAGGAGGGGGCTTCCACAGCCTCTCTGGGCAACCTGTTCAAGTTCCTCACCACCCCCCACAGTAAAGAATTTCTTTCTTATATCCAGCCTGAATCTTCCCTCTTCCAGTTTGCATCCATTACTCCTAGTCCTGAGGGTTTTAACCCATAAGCACCTGTGAAGGCAGCTACACAGCACTGAGGTGAAAATGCAAGACTGGGGTTTTAGGTTTGAGTAAAATTCAGGAAGTGCTGAGTAATGTAGGCTAGTTGAGATCATTGAAATATAGGCTAAGAAAGGCAATGAAACATACGGCTAAGAAAGACAATGGCACCTAAGGGCAAAAGCAGTGAGCACGAGTGGCCTGAGAGATACTTAACTGCTTGTGGTAGGTGTTTCATACTTCCTTGGAGTATCTTATACTACCTAACATCAGAGATGCTCCAGATTATATCAACCATCTATCACCTGTCTGCAAGCCAGCTCTGGTGACTAGATAAGTAAATGTGTCATAGAATCATAGAATCATAGAATAGTTTGGGTTGGAAGGGACCTTAAAGATCATCGAGTTCCAACCCCCCCTGCCATAGGCAGGGACACCTCCCA